>JAJJWX010005105.1:600000-1190370 GCA_023529315.1 Papaver bracteatum
AAGTATGACTCAAGACACCCATTGGCCAGTTCATATATGGCTTGTCGGTTTCGGAGAAGAGACGACTTAATTCCTCGCTCAACTCAACTATCAGTTTTGACCAACTGAAGGTTCTTCCACTCCTTTGCTGCACAACCTTAGCTGGTTCCAAACATCGCTCACCTGTGAATGACGCTTTTGCTCTTCTCGAATTCTTCCACCAACAATAGTCGTCTCTTAACTTCTCAAATCCACTTCTTCTCTTCAATGTCTCTTTATCACTAAAGTTGTCATGCTTTTCAGACAAAATTTGCATCACTAAAGCCGACATACTTTTCAAACAGAGATGAAGAAATAAAAGCAAATAATGAGAAATAATTCGCCTCCAATAGGAATTGCACATGAGATGAGACTTTTGCGATGTTTCTTCTTCTTTTGTTGCAGATGACTCCAAAGTACCTAAATACTCAAAAACAAACATAAGATACATAATTTACAAGAAAACTAGCAGAGAAAGCATGAACAATAGATAAATATAAATGTGTTTTAGACACCTATAAAATTTCCCCACACTTAGACTTTGCTAGTCCTCGAGAAAATCAAACAAAATAATTATAAAGCATACATACAACTCCGTCTCGTTGAGGCTACGGTCACTTTTAGCATAAATAACAAGCCTTTGAACCCCTAGGTGTCCCTAGTGGACGAGTTTTAGTCTCGTGAAGGTTTACAAGAGGTCTTCCTACAAAACATATATTTCCAACTCCGGCTACCTGTGACCAATCTATGAACGAATCCAAAATGACTACAGGAGGAGGTACCTTGATGCAAATTCAATTCATATATAAGTAAATAAAGT
Source organism: Papaver bracteatum (assembly GCA_023529315.1). Taxonomy (NCBI): domain Eukaryota; kingdom Viridiplantae; phylum Streptophyta; class Magnoliopsida; order Ranunculales; family Papaveraceae; genus Papaver; species Papaver bracteatum. Next base: position 600,839 of record JAJJWX010005105.1, read on the forward strand.
TTTTCTTAGAAAGTCGAACAAACCACAATACTCGGAATTTGAATAACCACAATCACAATGAAAAGATTAAGAAGATAGATATAGAGGTAGATGTTTGCGAAAGTTGACAAGTGATCGTTGTTTCCCATATCTGTCTGAAGGTCATAGCCAAGATGAACCTATGCATCCTATTGGATTGAGCTACTGGTCTGAATTCTAGTGTCAACACACTGGAATATACAAGGGAACCAGTGGTCAACAATCTTAATTCTACATCAACTCAACCGGCATATACAAGGGAACCAGGAGTCGACTTTATTCAACCAATAATAAAATTTTCTTTTCTTTTTCACTTTTTTTTTCCAGACAGCATGATTAGATCTTTTGGATCCAAGCGCATGCTTCTTTTCAGCAGATTACATGATAGTTCCCTTGGATCCTGCATTCCACGCTTGTTTAGGTGACGGAGACAGGGAGAACACACACATATTGCTATCCAAGTGTCATTTTTATTCCGTTTGGTCTAATTGGTCGGTTTTTTTTCTTTTTTTTTAGCAACTCAATCACTCTATTTCATCCTAGCAGTAATCACAAGTCGATGTTTAGTGACCCACCAAAGCACTTAGAGAATAATAGATAAATATGGAAAAATAAAAATAGAATGTGATATGGTGATATTCCGAGATATGGTAACAACTATCATGGTATTTATAATTTCGGAGCTATGTCCGTATTTTTTAGTTAATTGGTTCCTTAACTCCTGCAATCAAAATGGTTCTATCCACTTACATTGGTAGTGTCATCCTAAAGGCACAAGTTTCTAGATTTCGGAGTTCAAAAAGCATAATTTTTTTCTTGGTTTTTCTATTTTTCTGATTTTTTTTTTTTTTTTTTTACTAAAGGCATAACAAAGCATCAAATGAACTATACAGACATATAAATTCTCCCCCACACTTAAACCTTACATTGTCCTCAATGTAAAATTGAGTCATTCAAAGTAGAGTTCAAGGTGGAAAATTTCGCAATAATATGCAAAAACAAAGAAAATAAAGATAAAATGCTTAAAAAGAAAAAGGAAAAGAAAAAGATTAGGGTAAAGATACAAAACCGGTAGGTTGCCTCCCACTTAGCGCTTGGTTTAAAGTCATCGGCCCGATTATCTTCTTGCTTTCTATGACTCCTCCAGAGGGAGTGCATCCACAAAATTGGCTCCTTCCACCACTTCGGAAGTGAAATTCTCATAATATGGTTTCAACCGGTGCCCATTAACTTTAAGTTCCTTGCATGTAGCTATGCTACAAATTTCTACTGCACCATGAGAAAACACATTAGTAACAATGAAAGGTCTGATCCAACGTGACCTTAATTTACCCGGAAATAAATGCAAGCAAGAATTAAACAAAAGCACTTTATGCCCAACACAAAATTATTTTCTAGAAATCATAGTATCATGAAAGGCCTTCGTTTTCTCCTTATAAATGCGAGAGCTTTTAAATGCATCATTGTGAAGCTCTTCTAGCTCTTGGAGTTGTAGCTTCCTTTGCTTTTTAGTCCCATCCATCTCCATATTGCATTGCTTAATAGCCCAAAACACTTTATGCTTAATCTCCACGGGTAAGTGACAAGGTTTACCATACACAAGCCTAAAGGGGGACATCCCAATAGGTGTCTTGTATGCGGTTCTATAAGCCCACAAAGCATCATTAAGTCTCATGCTCCAATCTTTCCTTGTTGGATTCACCGTCTTCTCTAGTATGGATTTCACCTCCCGGTTAGAAACCTCGGCTTGTACATTTGTTTGGGGATGATAAGGTGTTTCAATCTTGTTTGACACGTTGTACTTCTTCAACAAGCTTTGTAAAATCATGTTTTTGAAGTGAGAACCCCCATCGCTAATTATGGCTCTTGGAATTCCAAACCTTGCAAAAATGTTAGCTTGTACAAAATCTGAAACAACCTTGGAATCATTAGTTGGGGTGGCCTTAGCTTCCACCCATTTAGAGACATAATCAACAACAAGTAAGATGTAAAAATTCCCATGAGAGTTGACAAAAGGACCCATAAAATCAATACCCCATACATCAAAAACTTCAATAAATAAATTGAATAAAAGTTTGTGGCATTTGATTTCGGGAACCTAGATTGCCCGTTCTTTGGCACCTATCACAAGTTGTACAAAATGTGTATGCATCCTTAAACAAGGTTGGCCAATAGAAACCGCTTTCAAGTACCTTGTGAGCGGTTCTCTTGCTTCCAAAATGTCCTCTGCAATCATATGAGTGACAAAATGACAAGATAGAATTAAACTCGGATTTGGGAACGCACCTTCTTATTACTTGGTTGCTGCCATGTTTCCATAAGTATGGATCATCCCATATATATTGGTTTCCTAACCTCTTAAGTTTGTCCTTCTTAGCACGAGACAAGTTCTTTGGGATTTGTTTAGTTACCAAGTAATTCACAATATCAGCATACCATGGATCTCCACACGCAATTGAGAATAGTTGCTCATCCGGGAAACTTTCACGCAATGGGATAGCTTCCTTGTCTACAGCAAGATGGCTCAAGTGATCCGCAACGGTGTTCTCAATTCCTTTCTTGTCCTTGATTTCAATATCGAACTCTTGCAAGAGTAAAATCCATCGTATGAGCCTTAGTTTCCCTTTTTTCTTCATTAGCAAGTGCCTAAGTGTTGCATGGTCAAAAAAAACAACAACTTTTGTACCAATTAGATAAGAGCGAAACTTTTCTAATGCAAATACAATAGCCAATAACTCTTTTTCAGTGGTTATGTAGTTTTGTTGGGCTTCATTTAACGTTCTAGAAGCATAATAAATAGCATGAGGTATCTTCCCCACACGTTGCCCAAGAACCGCACCAACCGCATAGTCACTTGCATCACACATGAGCTCAAAAGGCTTGCTCCAATACGGTGGTTTAATGATAGGTGATGAAATCAAAAGTTCTTTCAAACGATTGAATGCCGCCATACACTTTTCATCAAAGTTAAAAACCACATCTTTTTGCAATAAGTTGCAAAGTGGTGATGCTATCTTGGAAAAATCCTTGATAAATCTACGATTGAAACCTGCATGTCCAAGAAAAGAGCGTATCTCCCTCACCGTAGTAGGAGGGGTTAGAGCACGAATAAGGTCTATCTTAGATTTATCAACTTCCAAGCCCTTAGAAGATATTATATGGCCTAAAACTATGCCATGAGTTACCATGAAATGGCACTTCTTCCAATTTAGCACAAGGTTTGTTTCAACACATCGTTCAAGGATTAATGACAAGTTGTTCAAACAAAGGTCAAATGAATCACCAAAGACACTAAAGTCATCCATAAACACTTCAATGATATTTTCAACATACTCGGAAAAAATACTTACCATACACCTTTGAAAGGTAGCTGGAGCATTACACAAGTCAAAAGGCATCCTTCTATAAGCAAAAGTACTGAAAGGACAAGTGAAAGTGGTTTTCTCTTGATCCTCCTGCGCTATCACAATCTGATTGTAACCTGAATAACTATCAAGGAAACAATAATAAGAGTGTCCAGCTAAACGTTCAAGCATTTGATCAATTAAAGGTAAAGGAAAATGATCCTTCCTAGTAGTGGAATTCAACTTTCTATAATCAATACAAACCCTCCAACCGGTTTGCACACGAGTTGGGACAAGTTAGTTCTTATCATTCTCTACCACCGTTACACCTGATTTCTTTGGTACAACTTGTACCGGTCTCACCCACTTGCTATAGGATATGGGGTAGATAACACCCACTTCCAAAAGCTTGAGTATCTCCTTTTTCACAACTTCCATCATGGAAGGGTTCAAACGACGTTGCGCTTCCCTTGTAGGCTTTGCATCGTCCTCCAAATGAATCTTAAGCATACAAACGGCAGGGCTTATACCCTTGATATCAGCGATTGTCCATCCTATGGACGTATTGTGCTTCCTTAGCACCCTTAGAAGTTTTTGCTCCTGTAATTCACTATGCTCATTAGAAACAATCACAGGTAACTCTTCATTGTCACCCAAGTACAAGTACTTTAAGTGACTTGGAAGAGGTTTCAATTCCAACTTTGGAGATTTAACAATAGAAGGTAAAAGCTTTTCATCACTATATGGTAAAGAAATAAATGAGATATTATGAGTTTCCGGACATCCTTATAGTGAGTTAAGATCACCAAGGGCTTCCTTGACTTCGTTACCACACTCTACACCATCATCCATGGATGTAGTTAAAACAGTTTCCAAAGCATCATCACCATTCAATTCAAACACTCTTTGTGCCAATGCATCCATAACATAAACGGAGAAACAAGAGTGGACATCACTAGGATATCTCATCGTTTCGAAAATGTTGAAACGTATTATTTCTCCATTAAACTCCATAATCAACGTTCCCTTGTCCACATCAATAATGGTTTTTGCCATTTTTATGAAGGGACGCCCAAGTAGCAATGGACGAGATGAGTCCGGTGAACCTTCATCCATCTCTAACACACAAAAGTCAGCTAGAAATACAAGTTGATTAACCTGCACAAGAACATCCTCAACAATACCCATTTGGTAAACATTAGAGCGATCGGATAATTGTAACACAATTCCAGCCTTTTTCAAAGGACCTAGATTAAGTGAATTATAAATGGATGCCGACATAACATTAAAATATGCACCTAAGTATAACATTGCTTTGTTAAAAGTGGTGTTACCAATTGTGACGGGAATGTCAAAGCTACCGGGATCCTTGCATTTCAGTGGGAGTTTGTGTTGTAAGATTTCCGAAGCATTCTCCCCCACACTTAGCACTTCATTTCATTTGAGCCTTTGCTTATTGGTACATAATTCCTTCAACACTTTTGCATAATTGGGAACTTGCTTGATATTCTTCAAGATTCTAAGGTAGGCGAGAGATTCTAAGGTAGGGTAACTACACTTGGAAATAACCAACTAGATTACAAACATGTATATGTCATCATTTGAAACCATCTCTTCCACTAGGTCTAATCGTCCAACAAAGATAATTGTTATCTAATTTTGAGTGTAGATTTCCTTTTGCAAGTCAATAAGTTGTCTTTGGTACTACAACCAACCATACATACAAGTATGTACTTCTTCTGAGATAATGGTAAGATGAAATCTATGTAGGAGACCAGAATAAAGAAAATCACCGTTGTAAAGGGAATTAAAAAAAAAAAGGAATGAATAATAGCAATATCTCTTACCTCAAGTGCTTTGGCATAAGAATTTATAAATACCGAGACTTCACGGCTATTGTCCGTATCTTTGTACCAGCTTATCTCCATCTGCCACACAAAAATAAAGGTTTATTCCACATATCAAAACTTTACGTAAAAGCTACTCATTTTATCTTCACATAAGAATATAACTGACCTCGATGCGCACTTATAGCTGATGTCATAGTTTCAAACAGCAAGTACACATGCCCAGCACTATCCCTGAAAGTGGATGACAAAATAAGGCAACAAAAAATAGTTTAAAGAAGAACATGTACAGAGAAAATAGTTACATACTTTTCCACAAAAATATGCTTTACTGTTCCAAATTTTGATACTTCATCTTGAACGTCATCTTTAATATCCAAATGTTCGTTGTTTGCAAATACAACATAAACAGCTTGTCCAAGTGCAGAAACTAGTGGATTTTCGAGTGGGAAACTCCATTTTCGGCACATGATACATTGAACTAAAACACATAAAAAGATATAAAATAAGGTAAAAGGAGAAGGAGAAACAAAGATAGCTAAGAAGCAACTAACCTTGATGTGGTGACACTTTGATCTAACTTTTGTATGAGAATGGCTTTAGAGTGGCATTCAAGAGACCTAAATAGTACCAATAATTATCCATTCAAGTGTTCAATGCATTCTCCCCACACGGTAATGAAAAATGAAAATGGTTGAGAAAATTTTAGGATTAGCACTTCATTTCATTTGAGCCTTTGCTTATTGATACATAATTCCTTCAACACTTTTGGTATATTCACATGAATCTTCTTAAGAACATCTAAAATCTCTTTTTCTAGTTCCTCCTTCTTAGAACTTGCAAATATGTGAGGAAAAGGTATAGGAGGAACATAAGTAGAAACCGGAGTTTTAGAGTTAGGAGTAGGTACCTCGGGTGTTTGGGGAATTTCATCCCTCTTTTCCTCCAAAACCGACTCCTTTGGAGCTTCTTCTTCACCCACATCAGCAACTTCGGGTTGCACAAGTTGTGTACCACTTCTTAACGTAATAGCATTGACACCCTCTTTTGGGTTAATAGTTTGAGAAGGGAGTTTCCCACTATTTTTTGCCTTCAATTTGTTGATATCAATAGCCATGGAGCCTACTTGAGTCTGCAACTTCTTGATAGCACTCTTAGTTTTTTTTTGGCTTTCCTTGAACATGATAGAAATACCTTGCATCATTGTTTGTAACTTTGCATCGATATCGGAACCTTGGTTTTGAACCGGTTGTTGAGGTTGCTGAAATTGTTGTTGTTGCGGTTGAAATTGTTGTTGTTGCGGTTGAAATCCACTCGGACGGTTGAAAGTAGGTTGTTGAACCGCACCTTGCTTGTTGGCATAGCTGAAATTTGGATGATCTCTCCATCCCGGATTGTAGGTGTTGGAATAGGGATCATACCATCTTTGTTGGTTTGGAAAAACCGCATTAGCTTTCTCAAACTCTTCACCATATGAAGGTAATATAACCGCAACCATCTTTTGCATCATTTGCTCCATATTTTCCATCCTTTGATCACGGTGTGATGATGATGAATCACTAACTTCATGCACTTGCCTAACCATTGGTTCACCTCTTGTGTATAATTGTTGCGAGTTTGCATCCATGCTTTCAATCAACTCGGCATCTTGGGCCACCGTCTTGTTCACTAGTGCACCACCACCCCCTGCATCAAGAAGATATCTATCACTTGATTGAAAAACTTCGTAGAAGTATTGGATTATCATAGCATCGCTGAATTGATGGTGAGGACAGCTTGCCACCAATCTCTAATATCGCTCCCAACATTCATACAAAGATTCTCCCGCATGTTGCTTTATCCCACATATATCTTTGTGAATTTGAGTAGCCTTTGACGCAGGAAAATACCTCTCTAGAAAGAGTTTCTTCAACCCGTTCCATGTAGTGACACTTCCAGATAGCAAACAATACAACCAATCCTTAGCGTTGTCCACCATAGAAAATGGAAAAACTTTCAACATTGCACCATCGGCTTCAGTCTCCGCTGGAAGCATGGCCTTAACAATGGTATGGAACTCCATAAGATGCTTGTTTGGGTCTTCATTCGCCATGCCATGAAACTTTGGTAACTCTCTAAGAAACCCTGGCTTGATCTCGAAAGTTGAGTTTGTTTGGATACACCATTGTTGTGCATCAAGCCTATGAGAAGCCAAATCCTTGAGTGTACGATTTGCATCACCCATTGCTTCTTCTTCTTCAACTAATGGTTCTTCTACAAATGGACCCTCTTGTTCTTCTTCTAGTTGTAACTCTTCTTGCACTTCTAATTCTTGTTCTTCCGGTATGTCTTGACTTGGTTGGAGTATTGTGCCTCTTCGAGTATCAATCCCGCACCTTGGATAGTTCCAATCCTTAGAATCTAGGGATTAGGTACCTGAAAAAAATTCTCGCAAACAAGTAAGAACCAAGACAAGAAACAAAAATCAAAGATAAAAGCAAAAATTGTAAAAAGAAACTAAAAGCTTAATAACAAGATGTATGCCTCCCCGGCAACGGCGCCAAAATTTGATCGTTTGTCAGCCGAGAAAAAATAATTTCACTTTCTTACTTAACTAAAATAAAAATAGTATGCGATAAGAAAGAGTTCGTATCCACAGAGAGGCTATTGTTGTTATGCAAATTTTCAGATTCTCAGTAATCAAAGGGGAGGTTTTGAGTTATCAAAGCAATAAAAATAAATTGGAAGCAAAGTAATAATAAAAGTAATCAATAAGGAGAAGATATTGGTCACGGGATAGTTTCATTCACAAACTTGAATTCTCAACAATGACTATAATTGGAATTTTAATCTCTCATTTACTAAAAGTCCTAGAATATCTTGATCGCAAGAATATTACGTTAATTCCCTGATTTCATCACAACCACATTAAAAGATGCATATGTGAATTCTTCCTAGAAAACAACCTAAAGTGTAAAAGCACAATTAAGTTTAACTCCCTAAAAGCAATAAGTTTTATGGAATAAGACTAATCAAGGCAATCAAAATGTGTAAAAGCACTAAATCGATTTAACCCAAGTTATGATTCATATGTGACTAGTAGGATATATCACTACAAGCACTACCCACAATTATGCTACTTAGAATCAGGGATAAACAACGTTTTCGTATTGAAAACCCTAATTTAGCTTTAGATATGAATGCAAATCGGATTGATTCCGGACTCAACCAAACAAAAAATCAAATCATACAACAATGTTAATAATGAATCATAAACAATAAAGTTGAGACAAAACTAATGCATTGAATCAAATCTTATTTATGAAATCCACTTTATATCCCATAACCAATAAATGAAATTTAGCTACTCATAGTTTTTGGATTCATCATATTCATATTCATAATCAATAATAAAAATGAAATGAAGAAGATGAAAAATAAACGAAAGCAAACCCTAGTCGCTCCTCTCCTCCAAAACTCCAGTAGAAATGATATGTCTCTCCCTAAAAGAATAGAAACTTTTTGTTTTTATAGCTTTTCAACTTCCCAAATTAGGTTTTCAAAGCCTAAGGTCCAAATGCTCCAATAGTAAGATTCCACCAAGCCCATAAGTGAGGAAAAACCCAAGTAAAAATCTGTCCCAAAAAGAGTCACCGGAAAACTGTGTTTATGATCGGAAGTTCACCGGAATCCGGCATGAAAAATAACTCAGGTGACCGGCAAAGTCCAGTACCAGAAGCTACATCAAACCCAAACCACCAGCACCGCATCCATATGCATCTCCTTGAGATTAACCACAAAAACCATGTACTGCCAACACCTTGCATGTGACTTATTTCCACTGTCACCACCAATCCCAGTTCATATGCAATTCACCAGCGGCAACCACCATTTCACCTAGACATTGCAACCTCAATATCAGCTGTATCCATACATTCACAAATCAACAGCAGCCTCACTCCATTCAGCTCTATCTGTAGCTTCTAGTTCAGTTAACAGCTCCTCCTGCCACTCCATCTGAGCTACAATCGCCTCCATCGAACGGTTCCGACTGCACCAGACCCTGCAGAAATATAAGCATAGAACTCCATAATTTTTATGACTCAATCCTTATTATGACAAGCTGTAGTACAAGCTTGAAACTCAACCAAAACTCCGTGCATTTGAATTCCTCACTGAACCCTTCAAACAACCACACGAATTAGATCAAAGCAGCATCATATTTCAGCTACAACTAAGCTCAGAACTTGAGCCAGTTTCCTCTAATTCGAACCAGTCTACCCCGAACTCGAGCCAGCAAAACCACATACTGTAACACCTCAGTTCATGCCTATTGCGACTACAATACCACACACATCACCACATGAACCAATCACAACATCATTTAGCTCCCTTTTCTACAAACAATTCAATCCACCATCCACTTAGGCTTTCTTGTCCTCCCTGCAACCATCACCATCTCTCAGTAGAAGCACCGGAACTCTTGCAGTTTCCATATTGCCATCAACTATTTGTAAACGCAAAATCACCACATGTAATTCCACCATCAAAACCAAGCCACTGCCATACAACCATTCACTCCTTAGTATTGTCGTAGTTGCAGCAGAAACAACTTAAACTATGTCCATCAACCATCTATAATTCATCCACAATCTTTCATCTGAATTGCAATCTCACAGTTCTGAAATTCTCCCTGCACTTTAGTTCAGCTCAATAATTCTCAGTGTCACCAGTTCCACCTGCTTCTTTTGTAATCCATGAACACACTCAAAACCACAATTCCAACTGCAGCTGCAATTTCTGCTTTTTCCATATATTACTAGTTCAATTGCACCACCAGGCTCAAGAAATTTTCACATCCCTAATTTCAGCTCACCTTCAATTCCACCAGATTCATACTTCAAATCCATCTTCACTGACCTTGTAAACAACATCACCAACAGACCCATCTTCTAATTCTCAGCTCCAACCACTTTCTTCATCTTCTACCCTTACTTCAGCAGAGACCACCACCAGCTCCAATCTAGTATCACCATGTCAACACCAACAGCAGCTCAGCTTCAGAAACTATAATTTCTTCATCTGCACTGTAACGATCCTCAATCTCGTCAACGCTATTAGACCAGTCAAGTGTCGAATTAGACGATAATAACTCGATTAGTCTAGCACAAATGTTAATTAATTGAAATTAATCTAAGAATTATCTAGATACGAAAATAGTATCGTTAGATAGATCTCGAAAAGTTATGCGAGATGGACTACTCGAACGTGCCATTAGGATATCGGACGAAGAAGATATCATCAGTTTTGTAGTTAGCCGCCGTGGGTGCCTTTATCTTTTTGACGGGTGCTTTTAGCAATTTTGGTTGGCCTTATCCCCTGCTGAATCGTTCGAGAATTTAGTTTCTCTTTTCTTCTTTTCTTTCTTCTTATTTCTTCTTATCTTTCCTTCTTCCCATGTTGTTCTTTCTCTGCGAGCGATTGTGAGTTTGATTTGAGAGATTTATAAGAAGCTTGGTATGTTAACGAACTAAAGGAGAAGGTGTTTCTGTCGTGGTTGATTAAACACGAGAAGAAGAATTTAGAGTTACTGATGTAAATCGAACTTAGGGTTCCAGAGTTGTTTGAGATTTTGTGGAATTGATCCGTGTTTTGAGTAGCAGATGAATGAAGAATAATAAGGTTGGTGTTTCATTGAAGTTTTAAAGTGGGTTCAGTGATGAATCAGAAATTTAGGGTTTCATGTTCTTCCCCAAGTCAAGAACTAGGGTTTTGGATATCGAATGAAGATTAAATTTGGAGTTAGACAAGAAGAAATTGAAGGTTGGGTATGGTGATTTAAGAGGTGCATAGAAGTGTGGAACTCATATTATAAAGATAAAAGAATTGATAAGGGGTTTCTTATGAATTAGTGAAGGTGATGAAGATTTTTGGGTGTATATGGTTTTGAGATGGTTGTTCAATTGAGGCATAGGAAGAAAGAGCTCGACCTCAGTTACCAGTGTAAAACTAATTTGAGGTAATTATTTCTCTGAGGTGATTCAATTTAGTTATTCAGTTTTATTGTTTGATTGTATGTTAATCGAAATGGAGATTTAAATGACATGGTAGACAGGTGATACAATCATGTTGTTTTGAAGATAAATGTTTGTTGTGGGTGTTAATGATTGGAGTGGAATGAGACTTGTGATATAAGCATAGGTGATGGTACTGATGATGGTATAAGTTGCAGCTCAAGAGCTTGGTGTTGATGCTGTTGTACTGGAGGTAACAAAGATGGATGTTATTGAGAAGTTCTAGAGCTTCAGTTGCAAATCAGTGGTGTTGTTGTTCAAAGTGTAGTGAATATGATGGAATTGAATTGAATTTTATTGGTATGATGGGTTGAGTTACAACTACACCTAATGAAGTTGATGTTGTTGTGTGAGTTACTAGTTTTGATATTGTAATTTAATTGGTAGAGATTCAGTTGATATGGAAGTATTGTTTAAGATGATTTTAGATGAAGTTTGACTCAGAATGGGTCAGAAGTTATTATAGTTGAGGATGGTTGTAATTGGTAGTTCTAGAACTGCAGTTATAGAGGTGTTATGAATTGGTTTGGTTGAATGAGGGAGATATGGGTGGTAGCATTGCAGAACACTGGAATGGAATTGGAAATGTTTCATGATATGGAAAGTGAGTTATGTAGGAGTTTGTGAGATTAAGAAGATGAGTTAAATTGGTGGTTTAGATGACTTGTATTGATGAAGCTGAAGTTGATCTTAGTTTATTAAGGATTATAGGACTGTAGATTGTATTCCTGTGAAAGCTTGGGAGCTTGAAGTTACTGCATATTGAAAGTAAACTTAGTTTATGTTTGTAAATGAAATTCGAAGTTCGTTTAGGAATGAATGAACTGTTGTAATGTATAGATTGAAGTTAAACTTGAGTTAGAGTTGTAGAATTTAGAGTTTTGGTGTTGCATAATGATTGTGCATTAGCTTTCCTTGACCTGCAATGGATCTGGCCTGTACAAGTGTTTTGTCCTTGTGCCATTCAGCCTAGTCAGGTATCTGACTCTAGATGACTTAGTTTATGTGACTGAGTCGAATCGTGTTGAATCGGATTTGACCCACTGAGTCACTAGTCTTGACTCGCTGATCATTGACCCTGGACCTTGACTCTATTGACTGACGTTTACTGTTAGTTGACCCTTGACAATCACTTTGACCATTAGTTGACTTAGTTGGACTGGGCCTTAGTTTAAGGGGTCAGTTTAGTGGACTTGGGCTTGGACCTAGTATTCATATTTTGAATAGTTGGACCCTTATGGTCCGAATTAACCTTTGGCTTATTCTACAAAGTTGTAGTTGTAGTTGTTTACTAGACTTATTTAGTGAACTAGAGAAACAACCTAACTGAATTACTAAACTTTAGATGGACTAAAGATGGATAATAAAAGGGTATAAAAACGTAAATGGGCTTAGGACTATTAGTTAGATTTGTATAATTCTTGTGTGAACCATTTTCGCTAGAATCTTAGAGTACTTCTGTGATTAATAGTTAATTATTAACAAAGATCGATTCAAAGGATGAACCCGTGGATCGTGGATCTCGAGGTAGGCGTGGCCTGTCATCAAAATGTGTGGGAATGCATTTGACTCTTTTGTATTCATTATTGTTGCTTTTATAAAAGTTTATGCTTAACAAACTCATGCATTGTATGTTCGTGCATTTCATGCTTTGTTTAAAATGCATTATGATAATCCTGTTATTTCTGTGAATCTTTCCACGATATGGAAAGGACTTGTATTGTTTTGTTGTCAATATAAATTGTTATGGGAAATGAGAATTTCCACTTGTGGTATATAGGATACGCTCCTTCACATTTATATCTACATGAATTCAGATTTTATTGTTTAGAGTTGGTCACCATGGTCTTGGCGGCATCCATAGATAAATAGGTGTGAATTGCCGGTTAGGAATTTACAACCATATTAGTACATTATTTGAAAAATGAGTTTGTTCCGTACACATGTATGATTATTTTCAGTGACTTAGTCACTGTTTAATTTCTCGGAAAAACATTTATTGTTTTCCAACTCTTGCCTGTGATTACTTAGAAGTTAAATGTTAATTATTCCCACTTCAGTTTCTATGACAGATCAGGGTTGCGCAGCTAAAGCTTCAAGAGTTGACTTCGCTAGTTGATTAACTTTTGTTATATTTATTATGTTGCATATTTATTTAAAAACCAAATGACTATTATATATGTATCATTTGAAAGAAGATCTTGTATATACATTTCTGAGCGGGGTTAGCTTTGGGTTAAGTTCTGTCGCATAGCTTTGCAGGAAGTTATGAGCTTTGATTTATCACGCATTCAAACCGAAACCATCATGACTATAACCAATATTTTTATATGTGAGAATTTCCACTTGTGGTATATAGGATACGCTCCTTCACATTTATATCTACATGAATTAACCGTCCTTTTATTGTTTAGAGTTGGTCACCATGGTCTTGGCGGATCCATAGATAAATAGGTGTGAATTGGGTTAGGAATTTACAACCATATTAGTACATTATTTGAAAAATGAGTTTGTTAAAGTACACATGTATGATTATTTTGGTGACTTAGTCATCTGTTTAATTTCTCGGAAAAACATTTATTGATGATTACTTAGATTAACTCATACCAATTCTAAAGTTAAATGTTAATTATTCCACTTGAGCATAACTTTAACACATTACAAGCTTTCTATGACAGATCAGTGGGGTTGCATAATCGCAGCTAAAGCTTCAAGAGTTGACTTCGCGAGTTTTAGTTGATTAACTTTTGTTATATTTATGTATGTTGCATATTTATTTAAAAACCAAATGACTATTATATATGTATCATTTGAAAGAAGATCTTGTATATACAGGTTAGCTTTGGGTTAAGTTACTATTATATATGATCGCATTTCTTAATTGAATGCTTTAAGTACATGTCTTAGAAATTTTAGTGCCTCTATATTTAGTCAATTTCTTGGATTAGTCAGCTGCTAGCTTAGGGGTTTCTACATGCACTTCAAATCTCTCTTTCAGTTCTTCACAAACCCTTGTCTCAACTGTCTTTAGCAAACACATATCAACAAACACATGGGAGAAAATTCACAGCAGATTCATCTTCTTCTCCCTTTTCCACTTCAACAACAACATCTCCTTCTATTGTCTTTGAATTCCTCTCTCTTGATTTCACCATCAACAGATCCATCTCAAATTTTGGATCCCTATTCTTCAACAACAAACCCTACCTTCTTCTCGGATTTCTTGCTTTAATTTATGGCAATAACTAAAGCTTCATCATCTCACGATTTCTGCCATTAATCTATAAATCTCTCGATCTCTCAGCTTTATAATGGTGCCGCCATCTCCCTCGTGGTTTCAGGTGGTGTAAGAAATACAACTAATGATAAGAGAAATGATTTCTATGATTTTCAGGTCTTGTGTAGGAAAGTGATACAGCCACCCAAATGAACTGGATAAGGGCCAACCAAGTATGCCTCAAGACACCCATTTTCCAGTACATATATGGCTTGTCAGTTTCGGAGAAGCGACAACTTAATTCCTCGCTCAACTCAACTATCAGTTTTGAACAACTGACGGTTCTTCCGCTCCTTTGCTGCGCAACCTTAGATGGTTCCAAACATCGATCGCCTGTGAATGGCGCTTTTGCTCTTCTCGAATTATTCCACCAACAATAGTCGTCTCTTAACTTCTCAAATCCACTTCTTCTCTTCAATGTCTCTTCATCACTAAAGTTGTCATGCTTTTCAAACAAAATTTGCATCACTAAAGTCGACATACTTTTCAGACAGAGATGAAGAAATAAAAGAAAATAATGAGAAATAATTCGTCTCCAATAGCAATTGCACATGAGATGAGACTTTTGCGCTGTTTCTTCTTCTTTTGTTCCAAATGACTCCAAAGTACCTAAATACTCAAAAACAAACATAAGATACATAATTTACAAGAAAACTAGCAGAGAAATCATGAACAATAGATAAATATAAAGGTGTTTTAGACACCTATCAATTGGCATAGAGGTGCGGCTACCATGGTTGGCATGATTTGGCGTGGTCGGTGTGGATGGCATGGTTTGCCATTGGCACAGAGGTGCGTCTAGCATGGTTGGCATGCTTTGGCGTGGTTGGTGTGTCTAGCATGATTTCCATTGGAACAGAGGTGCGGATAGCATGGTTGGCATGCTTTGGCGCGTTTGATGTGGCTAGAATGATTTTCCATTGGCACAGAGGTGCGGCTAGTATGGTTGGCATGCTTTGGCGCGGTAGGTATGGATGGCCTGATTTTCCATTGGCACAGAGGTGCGGCTAGCATGGTTGGCATGCTTTGGCGCGGTTGGTGTGGCTGGCATGATTTTCCATTGTCATATGGGGGAATTAGGGTTTGGCTTGTCGTAACCCTAATTTGAAAAAGATACCCCCATAATTATTTAGGGACACATTAAAGGTTTCAGTAAATGTTCCTAGTAAATGTTCGTTACTTTAAATATTGTGACATCATTATCTGCTAGGGTTTAGTGTTTTACGATTTTAACACCATGCTAAAAACCACCATCAACATTAATTCCCCTGCTTAGCTAGGAACAGGTGCCTTGTTGTGAGGTAAGCATATGATGGTAATAGGCAATGACAGAGTCGAGGTGTAAATTATTGCAAAGATGGTCAGGAGAATCCGACTAACCTTTTTGAGTGGTAAAGAGAATTTTGGCTTCCCATGTTGGCGGCCCTGCGTAAGTTATACTGGGAATGCAGACCGTAGAGTGGTGAGACGAAAGTTACCGGCTTGGTATGGTCGTACATCTCTAAGGAAAAGGGGGCGCGGTCTTGGAAGGCGACGCAGGTGGACGGCTTGGATCGAGGGGCCAAGAGGTGGCGTGGTCTTGATAAGGCAAATGCGCGTGGATGATAGGGTCACGTCAGTGGAGCAGCGGCTTGGCATAGTATGTCCTTGGTAAGACGAGACGTACACGGACGGCTAGGCGTGGTGGGGCCTCGGCAATGGAGTGATGGCTTGGCCTGGCGTGACTATGACAAGGAGAGGTTTGGTAGGGTGAGACGTGCACAGATGGCCAGTAGCGGTGAGGATGAGACATTGCACGGATTTCTTGGTGATTTATCTTCAAGGGATTGGTTGCCTCTTTCCTTATTTGACTCGACTAGGAAGTTCTTCTTCTATTCAAACCAAAATGTCACACCCACAAAAAGAGGAAAAGCGTTACTCTTTCTGTTGTGGTTATGTTGTCGGTTTTGCTTCCAAGGATTAGCGTTGGCGGTGGGAAAAGAAAACACGATCTAGTGTGCCTCAAGCACGTTCTTCCACGCTTTCTCACCAACCATAATTATTTCTCACATCCAGGCACGAGGTTCAATTAGGGTCGGATATCATGCCTTAACTCACGGCCGGTATAAAAAAACTTTCCCTTTTGAGGTTGCGTTATCTTGCTATACATAAAACATGATATTGAACTCTATATTCGCGTAGTTAGTCTTCGTCCATCCACTTTACATGTATCGCCTCGCGTTTTCCTTCTTATATATTTTTTATTTTATCCTCTTTCTTATATGTGCATGGATAGGATGGAACTTGACCACTTTCCTTGTTCTTTGTAGTGTATGATGGGACCCTCCAAGGATAGCCATATCTTTAATTCTCTGTAGAAGGACTTCAGAATTGGAGGAAACCGCTCCGCTTCTCATGAGGAAGTATTAGCTAGAGTCGAATCTCTATTCCATGAAGCTGGTGAATTCATCAAGGACCTTCCTTCCATCTACCTCCATGAAGTGCAGGCGCGTGTTCGGACTTTCTTGGGTTCGGTGAACATAGAGGAGGGACGAGAAAATGAGGAAGAACCTTGGTGTGTTGAGAAGTTCTAGTGCGGCAAAACCTTTCCTCGATTCAGTTATAGGGAGGATCGAACTGTTTCTAGGTAGGAGCAACGGAAAATCGAGCATGTGAAGCTTTTGGAGGCAAGCGCCATAGTTCTAGATTTTGATGCGGATGAATCAAAAAATCTTCTTCGAAGGGTCAATGAGAAAAACTCTGAGGGAGCGTATGATAGGACCGAAGTGGCCTTTGGAGTTGATTCCAGAGGTGTCGTTGGCGATATTGGAGGGATCATGGTGGCGTATGCTGAACCGGTTGTCGAAGCAGACACTGTTGCTATCGTGGTTGCTTCGGGATGGGATTTTGAAGTTGCTGCTGCTAACATCGTTGAACGGAATCTTTGTTGCCCGAGAGATTATTGGTGGAAGTTCTTGAAGATAGCCTTGACCAAGGGGACTCATGTTCCATCCTTCGAGGGCTAGTTTCTCCCTTTTGTTATTCCTGTTAGTTTCTTAGTTCCCCAGATGTTTTTCGTAAACTCATCTTTACCTTCTTCTTCATCAGTCAACATTTTCGCTTTATGTATTATTTTATTTTTTTAATGATTGAATGAGGTATTTCTGGTTGTGGTATGATGGCTTTGCAGTGGTTTTCTTGGTTAGTTTGATGTATTTCTCTGATATCTATAGAACTCGTTTGGAAAGAGATGTATTTATGCTCTCTCTTTTTGACGAAAAATGAAAATCCAGGGAAGAATACAAACGGTGTATTCATCTTGGGGAAATACAACTACTTAGAGGAATTGTTAAAGGAAATACTAAAGGGAGAGTGAATGGAAAAGTACAACATTTTAGGGATTGGAGGCCTTGAGCCATCGCGAGTGAACTATCACGCCTTCAGGTGTGTCTGTGTTGATGAGCTTGCAATATCCTCCTAAAAGGATGTCCGCCACCAGATACAACTCGTCTTTTCTTCCATTGGGCGGATCAATTTGAATAGCCATTTTTACCGTCATCTTCCCAACTTGAAATGAGTTTACCTTAACCACTATATCTCCGATTGAAAACGGGTTCAGGCGTCATGCAATAGTTTGAGTCTTGGCTTCATTGGTTTCGATGGAAGTTTCCAAGCTCTTTGAAAAGTGTTTAAATGGCCCAGCACCCCATTCACACTTCTTGACAGCGTCCGTGCCAGTAATCACGTTGAGTCCCCATGACGGAATAGGGGAAGGAATGACTGGTTGTAGAGATAAGGTCGCTCGGTCAGACTTACTTGCGTTTGAAATCCATGAGATAGCGCCAACAGGTCTTCTACATATGTCTTGGTTCCTTTGATAGCTCGTCGATGCGATAACCAGTGGGATGATTTGTTGGAAATTCCTTCGGGCGTGGATGTCGGTAGAGGGTGCACATCTAATTTCGCTTTGTTTTCGATTACCCATAAGTGCCCCAATATCATGTTGCGACCCTGTTCTTTGACAATATGGAATTTCCTATGCGTTATAGCGTCTCCCACCTTGATCTCGAGGTTGATGTAGCCATGCGCGTTCAAAGATTCTCCTCTCAGGTTCTTAATCATAGACGGGGAATGGGTAGCGTCTTGTTTTGCAAATACCACAGCCTTTAGTGTCTTGAAAGTAATGATTTTGAGGTCATAGGCCGCACCGATGAGCGTGTTGTCAAATTCGATACCTCTTAAATGGGATGTGGTCAGCAGTCCCCAGTTCTCCCCTTTGGCTCCGCCCGTTTGGAAAGCTTGGGCCCCTGGTGTGGTTTCCGGGGAGAGAAAAAGTTGTTTTCCGGATACAACGCGATTGAGAGATGCGAAAATATCATGGCGCTGCACCTTGGAAAGATAGAGAATTTCGCATACATGTTGCATCATGGATTGTACAGTCTCGTGCACGGAGTCCCTAGAGAACCCATAGTTTCTTATTGGAAGTGGTTCTCGATGTACTCCCTCGTCTCCTAGTTGGAGCTCTCCCGCTTTTATATTTTCTTTGAAAATATTCTTTTGTCTGTTGCAATCACTGGTCAGGTGGTGAACGAATCTGTGGTAATGGCAATACTTGGGGTTTGCCATCTCAGCCTCAGTTGGTGGACGTCTGGGAGGTGGCATTCTTATAACATCATCTTGAATCCATGCTTCTAGGAGGTCAATCACCTCATCGATGGGAAACGGGAAATCGAAGGTATTCCCTTCGGTTTCATGATGATGCATGGGAGCTTTAGTGGTAGTCTTCCGTGGCGGGGTTTCCCGTTGTGCCGGTGCTTCACGTTTTGGTTGGGGGCCTATAGTTGGGGCCTTCCTTTTTCCTCTTTCGTTCACTATGTTTACAGAGGATGAGCCGACATTAAATTGCTTGCTGGTGAGGCATCTATTCCCTCGAGTTTCACGCGTGTCTTCGGTTCGAGTTGGCCTAGTTCTTTCCAGTAATGCCAGTGCTGTCATTGCGGATCGTCTAGCGGCCTCATGGAGTTCGGAGAATGTTTGGAAGCACAAGTTTTTTAGAAAGGCACGGTAAATAGGAACCATACCATTGATGCACGTTTTTACCAGCTATTGCTCAATCACGTTTGGGTCCTGACAGTCGAGCGCTTGAACCCTGAACCTTTTGACAAAATTATTCGGATGTTCGTTATCCCACTGGTACATTCTTCCGAGGTCTGAGAAAGTAACTTGTTTGGACACGAATAAGTACTTCCTGTAAAACGCGGTAACCATGCTACTCCAGTTGGGAATACTGTTCGGCGGGATGCTGTTTTACCATGTATACGCCCTTCCAGTAAGTGATTTTGAGAACTCCCTCAGATGGAGAACGTGATTATATTCATGTTCACCTACGGATTCCAAGAAACGGGAGACACATGCTCATGTGCATTCCCGGTACCATCGTACAAGGTGAATTGAGGAGAGGAGTACCCCTTGGAAGAGGGATTCTTTTCATTTCGGATGGGTAAGGGGGTTTGTGTTGATGCATGTCTAGTTCATCATTCTTGATTTGGTTGCGGAGAAGTTGCTCCAGATCTTCTCGCGTGATGAAGTTGGACGGCTGATTTCTTTCCAATGAGATTCTAGCGCGAATTTCCTCGTCTGCGGAGGCGTGCTCCGCCGAGGTGCTAGCCTCGGGGTTGTTGGAGATGTTCCTAAGCGGCTCTGGAGGACGCAACCCACGTGGTAGCCGCTCTGTCAGGGTCTTGAGAAATACGAGTACCTCCTTCTGGGTTAAAACCATATCCGTCTGGGCTCTGGCGAGCATTTTCCGTCGTTCCATCAAATCAGCGATGGTGACATAAGGACGGTTTCCTATGGTCCCTCTGGTCTCTCGTCCCATCGGTGGGGTAGTTGGAACCTTAGTTGTGGTTGGAGGTGCCATGCTAGACAAAACATTAGGAGCCGCAGCAGCGGCCCTGTCCCTGATGACTGGTGGCGTAACCCCCGAAGAGGTATTTTTGTTGCCGTGATTAGAGGGTTGTGTAGAGACATTAGAGGCAGCGGCGGCTCTGGCCCTAGTGATTGGAAGTGTCACGCTTGAGGGAGTGCATTCAGGGTTACTGTAGTCAGTAGGTGATGTAACGACATTATTGGGGTAGACGTTAACATCAGGGGCGTGCTCTGTGTTGGTATTCTCGTCAGCCACTCTAGGCCTGAGTTCCACCATATTGGGATTGACGTTCGGGAAATGAAATCAGGAGTTAAAGTTGATATTGTAACCGATAGATCAATCCTATCGCTATGGTCGCCAATTGTTTATAGGTGAAAATGGTTTCTACTGATTTTGGTAATTGCGGGTGTGAAAGTGAGAAACATTTTAAACCCTAAACAATGTACTACAAGTGAGTACTTTATATTCGAGAGATCAATCTGTACAAGTATGGCCTAAACCAAGAAAGGGTTGTTCTAGACTTGCTTCGGTCACAAAGTGGAAGAGAAGGGTTGGTTTAGGGAGGGAAGCGAAAAGAGTGCTGAGGCCAGAATAATTCTGGAAGAGTAGTACTTGACTTGTATCGAAGGTGAAAGCTTCGAGAAAGCTAGCAAGAGTTGCCTTTCTGAGTGTGGTATTTTTCCCTAACCAAAAACTTGTTGTTCTGGTGGAAATAGGTAAGTCTATTTATACAAGTCTAAAAAGAAACGTACTCTGGCCTCATAAGAAAAGAAAATGGATGAGTTTAATGGGAAGAGGTGGTAACACCTGGTATTAATGGAATTTGATCGAATTGATGTTCCATAATGAAAGAGCGTTTCACCGTTGCTTCCTTCATTTACCAACCATCTTATTCTTATTACACTATCTTAAAACGGGAATTTGTGTATGCCGCACGTTGTAGACCACCAAACCAGTACCCTAATGAGCATCCCCCAGTTTGTGTTGATGTCTCGAATATTTTTGGAAAACATGTAGCATGTTGCTGTGGCTTGGCAAGTCAAGCTCGGGAAAATTGCTAGCCTGGTGACCTTCGACGGTCGAGATTTTGCATCTTGAGTGGAGGGGAAACCGTTGATCATTGCACGCCTTCGTTTTGGTAGCCGCGTAGTGAGGGCCAATGTGGTGGCGCGGCTAGGTTGGCATGGCATTGTTTGGCGTGGCCAAACTTAGGTTTTTGGACCAAAGGTTACCATATGTCGTCTGGTAACCTTGGATGGCTAGGATTTGCTCTTGGATTTAAGGGAAACCATTGATTATTGCACGCCTTCGTTTGGTGGCCGCGTAGTGAGGGCCAACGTGGTGGCGCGACTATGTTAGGCTTGGCATGTGGGGCAAAAGGTTTTCCTTGGGCATGGCTAGCTTTGGCTAGGTGTGATTTTGGCTTGGCATGTGGGGCCAAGGGTTTTCCATGGTCGTATGGCGTGGTTAGGGACAAGGTAAGGGCGTTTATCTTGGC
This sequence comes from Papaver bracteatum, assembly GCA_023529315.1. Lineage (NCBI taxonomy): Eukaryota > Viridiplantae > Streptophyta > Magnoliopsida > Ranunculales > Papaveraceae > Papaver > Papaver bracteatum. The sequence goes on from JAJJWX010005105.1 coordinate 622,784, forward strand.
ATGATGTGACTAGCATGGCTAGGGCCAAGGCAAGATGCGTTTGGCATGACGCGGATAGAATAGGCTAGCTTTGGTTTGGCTTGGCATGTGGGGACAAGGGTTTTCCATAGGCGCATGGCGTGTCTAGGGCCAAGGCAAGGGCGTTTGGCTTGGCATGATGTGACTAGCATAGCTATGGACAAGGCAAGGTGCGTTTGGCATGGCGCATCTAACTTGGTCTAGGTTTGGTTTGGCTTGGCATGTGGGGCCAAGGGTTTTCCATAGGAGCATGGCGTGGCTAGGGCCAAGGTAAGGGCGTTTGGCTTGGCATGATGTGACTAGCATGGATAGGGACAAGGCAACGTGCGTTTGGCATGGTGCGGCTAACTTGGGATAGGTTTGGTTTGGATTGGCATATGGGGCCAAGGGTTTGCCATAGGCGCATGGCTTGGCTATGGCCAAGGCAAGGGCGTTTGGATTGGCATGGTGTGACTAGCATGGCTAGGGCCACGGCAAAGTGAGTTTGGCATGGCGTGACTAGCTTGGGCTGGGTTTGGCTTGGCATATGGGGCCAAGGGTTTTCCATGGGCTCATGGCGTGGTCAGCTTGGGCTAGGCGCTTGAACAAGCTAGGGTTTTGGGGGAAAAGGTCGTTTAGTGACCTTAGACGGTCAGGATTTTCTCCTGGGTTTGAAGGGCAACCTTTGATTGTTGCACGCCTTCGTTTTGATAGCCGCGTACTGAAGGCCAGTATGGTGGTGCGGCATGGGGCCATGGCGAGGTGCGTTTGGAATGGCGCAATAGGTGTGGATGGCATGATTTTCCATTGTCACCGAGGTGCGGCGAGCATGGATGGCATGCTTTGGAACGGTCGATGTGGGTGGCATGATTTGCCTTTGGCACAGAGGTGCGGCTAGCATGGTAGGCATGCTTTGGCGCGGTCGGTGTGGCTGGAATGATTTTCCATTGGCATAGAGGTGCGTCTAGAATGGTTGGCATGCTTTGGCGTGGTCGGTGTGGCTGTCATGGTTTTCCATTGGCACCGAGGTGCGGCTAGCATGGTTGGCATGCTTTGGCGCGGTTGGTGTGGCTGGCATGATTTGCCATTGCCTCAGTGGTGCGACTAGCATGGTTGGCATGCTTTGGCACAGTTGGTGTGGCTAGCATGATTTGCCATTGGCACAGAGGTGCGGCTAGCATGGTTCGCATGCTTTGGCGCAGTTGGTGTGGCTGGCATGATATTCCATTGGCACAGAGGTGCGGCTAGCATGGTTGGCATGCTTTAGTGCGGTCGGTGTGGCTGGCATGATTTTCCATTATCACAGAGGTGCGGCTAGCATGGTTGGCATGCTTTGGCGCGGTTGGTGTGGCTGGCATGATTTTCCATTGGCACACGGGGGAATTAGGGTTTGGCTTGTCGTAACCCTAATTTGAAAAAGATACCCCGATAATTATTTAGGGACACATTAAAGGTTTCAGTAAATGTGCCTAGTAAATGTTCGTTACTTTAAATGTTGTGACATCATTTTGTGCTAGGGTTTAGTGTTTTACGATTTTAACCCTAATCTAAAAACCACCATCACAACTGTATTAAGCCACTACAGACACTAGCCTACTCCAAGCTAACTTTGGTATGGACTGTAGTTGAACCCAAAAAATCTCACACTGATCCAATGTACAGTTATGCTCCTACGCCTCTGATCCCAGCAGGATACTACGTACTTGATTCCCTTAGTTGATCTCACCCACGACTAAGAGTTGCTACGACCCAAAGTCGAAGAATTTAATAAACCAATCTGTATTATATACAGAAAAGTCTACGGTAATAGATAAATTCGTCTCCCACGAATATACCTACAAGTTTTTGTTCCGTATTTTGATAAACCAAGGTGAACATGAACCAATTGATAAAACTAGACTTATATTCCCGAAGAACAGCTCAGCTTTATCAATCACCTCACAATAGTCTTAATCGGCGCAGCGAAAAAAGATATTGTGGAATCACAAACGATGAAACAAAGTTGTTTGTGACTACTTTTATATCTTGCCTATCGGACATAGAAATCTCAAGGCAATTATTACAATTGTACTCGTACGATGGAAACAGCAATATCAGATCACTCAACTACAAGAAAAGTAGTATCGGTATGGCTTCATAATCCCAATGAAGTATTTGAGACGTTAACCTGGTTTAGAAGAAGAAACCAAAGGTTAAAGGAGAATCGACTCTAGCTTAGCACAACTAGTATCACACATAATGTGTGGGGATTAGGTTTCCCAGTTGCTAGAGTTCTCCCCTATATAGTCTTTCAAATCAGGGTTTGCAATCAATGTTAGCTTGCTAACAAAACATTTAATATTCACCGTTATATGAAAACCTGATTAGATTCAAGCTAATATTTATCAACCGTTAGATCAAAAACATAGCTTGTTACACACACATGTAATGCACGTTTCTAGGCTTGTGTAACCGTACCCAAACTTGTACATTAGTTGGTTCAACATAGTCAACCAAATGGCTAGCCATATGATAACTTACATATCAACCATATTCTTATTCACCATAACTAGTTCAAATGACTCTAATGAACTAGTTATAGAGTTGTTCAATTGCTTAGATCTTTATATACTACACAAGACACAATTGAAGCAAAAACGATTTGGTTCACTCGAATCGGTTCATGAAATATATAGCCACGGTTTGCAGTTGCATTCCTTAGTTTATAAATATAAGTTCACAAACATCGTTTTTAGACAAAACCTACGCAAGTTCGCGGAATGGGTTCGCGGACTTAAGTTCCCGGATGGAGTTCACAAACTCCTGCAGAAATTTTCGGGTCGAGAACTTCCGCCAGTTCGTGGACTGGGTTCGCGGACTGATTTCCCGGACTGAAGCCCACGCACTTCTCCGGTTCTCTTGATCAACAAAGTTCGCAAACTTTTCTTCAAAGAATAAAGACTTATACATATATGTGTTTCCACAAAAATGCTTATATCCTACAATGGTTATATTTTCTAAACTCTCATTTCAATCATTGAAACATTCTCAGAGGGCGTTATATATTTGTTATTCACAAACTATTTTTCGTTAGAGAAATTCTCAAAGTGATTGAAACTTAACATGAATTTCGTCACTAGGTAAAGATGAACTTGGCTAAAGCGAAAGCTTTACCAACACATATTTTGAGAAATAGATAAGCGAGATATACTCATCTCGAAATACCAAATGTGTATAATCTTAGTCTATATAGTAAAATGACTTTTCTCTCAAGAAAGGAGATAGAGTAGATAGACTTTTGAGTGATAGATAAGTTCAAGTCTCCACATACCTTTTAGTCGATGAAGGTCCACCAGTTCCTTGAGTAGTCCTTCATATTGTATGATGATTCCGATGGAGTTCTTGAGCTCAACTACATTTTATATCCTAGTCCGAGACCTTAGATATTGTAGACTAGAAATCAAGACTTTATATTTTTGATCACTAATATTGACAAACATGCTTGATATAGAAACGCATGCGATTTCGACGGAGCAATGCTCTAACATTTACCGTCTTCCTTCCATCTTCTGCGTAATTATCTAGTCTGTCTGCTGCCTGATTTCCTTCCCTATAGTTGTGTTGGATAGCCGAATGTGGTATTTGTCGCATTTTCTCCTTTATTTCATCTATCATGTTATATATATAACACGGTGGTACAATAGAAGTGGTTACTGAAGAAGCAGGTGTCTAACAACCTCACCCAATATTTCGATTAGCAATCTGTATGGACAACTCCGAGTTGTTTTCTAGAGAATCAACTAGACTCAATCAATAGAAAATATCTCAAGGAGTTATTATCTCAATCTCTCAATTTGATTTACTCAAGCAAATATGATTCGCGAGTCTTAATCAAAGAGAGATAACTTGGATGGTACCAAAGACCAATATCCAAGTGTCAATCAATTTAAATCAACAACCTATAAGGTCGAATATTATAATTGATTGAACAACGGACAACCTGTATTATTTCAATTATATAACAAAATATAATGCGGAAAAGAAATAAACAGACACCAGAATTTTGTTAACGAGGAAACCGCAAATGCATAAAAACCCCGGGACCTAGTCCAGACTAAACATACACTGTATTAAGCCGCTATAGACACTAGCATACTCCAAATTAACTTCGGTCTGGACTAAAGTTGAACCCCAATAAATCTCACACTGATCCAAGGTACAGTTATGCTCCTACGCCTATGATCCCAGCAGGATACTGCGCATTTGATTCCCTTAGATGATCTCACCCACAACCAAGAGTTGCTACGATCCAAAGTCGAAGACTTTAATAAACAAATTTGTCTCACACAAAAAAGTCTACGATAATAGATAAATTCGTCTCCCACGAATATACACCTACAAGTTTTTGTTCCGTCTTTTGATAAATCAAGGTGAACAGGAACCAATTGATAAAACTAGACTTATATTCCCGAAGAACATCTCAGCTTTATCAATCACCTCACAATAGTCTTAATCGGTGCAGCGAAAAAAGATATTGTGGAATCACAAACGATGAAACAAAGTTGTTTGTGACTACTTTTATATCTTGCCTATCGGACATAGAAATCTCAAGGCAATTATTACAATTGTACTCGTACGATGGAAACAGCAAGATCAGATCACTCAACTACAAGAAAAGTAATATCGGTCTGGATTCATGATCCCAATGAAGTCTTTGAGTCGTTAACCTGGTTTTAGAAGAAGAAAACCAAAGGTTAAAGGAAAATCGACTCTAGCTTAGCAAACTAGTATTACACAGAATGTGTGGGGATTAGGTTTCCCAGTTGCTAGAGTTCTCTCTTATATAGTCTTTCAAATCAGGGTTTTCAATCAATGTTAGCTTAGTAACAAAGCATTCAATATTCACCATTAGATGAAAACCTGATTAGATACAAGCTAACATCTCTCAAACGTGTACAATAGATGTACTTGACGATTTTGGGTTTGTGTAACAATACCCAAACGTGTACAATAGATGGTTCAATATTAGTCAACCAAATAGTTAGCCAAATGATAACTTTCATATCAACCATATTCTTCTTCACCATAGCTAGTCCAAATGACTCAAATGAACTAGTTAGAGAGTTGTTCAATTGCTTTGAGATCTCATGTACTACACAAGATATAATTGAAGCAAAAACGATGTGATTCACTCGAATTGATTCATGAACTATAAATCCACGGTTTTCAATAGCATTCCTTAGATAATTTAGATAAGTTCACGAACTTCGTTTTTAGACATAACCATTCAAGTTCGTGGACTAGGTTCGCGGACTCAAGTTAACCGGTTGGAGTTCACAAACTCCAGCATAAATTCTTGGGTTCGAGAACTTCCGTCAGTTCGCAGACTGAAACCGAGCTACAACTCTAACAGAAATTCTCGGGTTCAAGAACTACGCACGTTCGCAGACTAGGTTGACTTCTCAAGTTACGGTTTCACTTGATCAACAAATTTCACAAACTTCAATTCAAGTGCTAAGGACTTATACATATATGTGTTACCACAACAATGTTTATATCCCCCAATGGTTATATTTTCTATACTCTCATTTTGACCATTGAAACATTCTCAGAGGGCGTTATATAGTTGTTATTTACAAACTATTTTTCGTCAGAGTGATTTTTCGTCGCATGTTATTTAGCAACGCATGCGACTTCGACCGAGCAATGCTCTAAAAATCTCCTCCTTTTTCAATTTTAGTGGAAAAACTATTAATACATATGGAATACAAAAAATATGTAAATAAACTTTGTAGCTCCTATTCCACATGTCTAATCTTCAACAATACTCGAAATCTTCGTCACTTCCAAGTAGTCCAATGATCCCAAAGGTTGTAAGTTTAGCATCATCGTTGTTGAAAATCCGTAGCTATAGCAATGAGAAAAGCATCGGTTCTCAATCATTGTAATACAGTGTCATAGTATTATTACACAGCGTCAAATCAAAGTCCAATTGTATCACAACTTTAACAAAAATACTATGGTGATACTTCACTCCCCCTTAGTCAATACTCCATCTCACATGGAAACCACCCCCCCCCCCCCCCTTACATAATGATCTTAAAACCATATGTATTTGTAGTGTGAACTACATATTAATTCTCCCCATTTTTGTCAATAAAATTGGCAAAGGTACAAGAACGGGATCTAATGAAATTTCCGTAAGAGACATTTCATGACCAAAAATTAAATGTAAATCATCTTATTTAGATGCAATCATAAAGCCAAAGCTAAATGCAGTCATCAAGGAGTTTGTAAAGACGCGAGATAACCCCTCTAATATTCCACAGCCGCACTCCCCACAAAGATTTGGAAATTAAGCACAAGTTCTAAAGAACTCTCCCCCATAATATGTCATTCCCAAGGGTACAACAAGAGCGACCTTAATTTCAAGAGAAAAGAAGGATTTCTTTAGACACAACAAATTACATACAAGTATGAATTTGGAATCCAACAAGAAATATTCAATCAAATTAACCAAAGCGAACCAAGATTAATTTGACTAAATATGCTCAACACAAGTAAACTTATGGAGACTTAATAAATCAATTAGATTAGTCACAAGAAAACTCGCAAATAATCTAATTGCCATACTCAACCAAACTAATTACAAGAGTAATCAATTTAATATGCCACACTAGACATAAGAACAATCTATGGATCAATGACTAAGTTAATCAAGAATAACCAACATAGTCAAAGAAATGCTCAAACATAAGAAAACTTATGGAGTGCTAACTAAATATTCACACAAGATGATTGATTTAGTTCAAAAAACTCGACATAAAGTATCTTACGGAACACAACTAAGCTAATCAAAAAAATAATCAACTTTGGTTGTCTAATGCTCAACATAAGTCACAATACGGAGTCTCATAGTAATACACAAAATATGGATCAGAGAAGATCAATTACTGCGGAATACATAAGGATTCATTCTATGTTTCCATCACCATTTGCACAATGACACACAATAGACATAATCCTTGAATCACAAAAGATTTTAACCTATCTTACATCAAAAATTGACAATATAGGCTTAAGTTTTGTGTTTTTCAAAAGTCTATTCATTCTTTTCTCAATATTTGCATATCAATTCACGAACGACTTTACTTTTGACAAAATATGGGACAAACAAGTTCACGGACGTAAACACACATATCCCATCAAAAAATTGCAATATATAAAACCATAAAGATTAATACTGCAACCATCATCTTCCAAACAAACTTAGAATTTAAATCAATAAATCTAAAAACAAGAAGATGAAAAACATTAGATATAGGTATGTGTAATCACAATAATGGCTATTCCAAAATACTAGTTATTCTTCCAAATAAAAGAGAAACAAGAAGATTTACTAGACAAAACACATTACTCGTCATCTTCATCGGAGATACTCCATTATACTCGAAATGTGTTCAACTCTTCCTTGATCTCGGGAAACTTAGTTGCAATCATCGACAATTGTTCTTGAACGCATTTCACTCTTGAATTTACCTTACACACTACCTTGTGAATTTTTTGAAGTAAACTCAAAGTGGTAGGATCACACTCATTAAATGAAGCATCTCTTTGTGTTTTGCATACATTTTCCCTTATGCATCTGAAGGTACAGGGACGAACCGATTTGGGTACTCCAAGAGAGTTTCTAATTGAATCAACACCACAATCATGACAAATTTAACTAATCAAACAAGGATAGCCTAACATCTTGATGGGAGAAGTCATTGAAACCATTTGATATATAATAAGTACACAAATATCAAGACTTTGAACACCCAATTCAAGGAAATAGACTAATTCGGCTGTAGGAGCGGAATATCACAACAAATGATAACTTGCGAAATTATGGAGAGAAAAGAACATTTTGCGAGCAAAGGAAATCACGAGGAAAGTGTGAGAAGATTGCGAAAGCAAAAGAAGTTCGCAAAGTGAAGCTACGAAGGTTCGCAAGATAATTCTCATAACTGAAATTAAGGGACAGATAGTTGTTATCCAATATGTAAAATCATATAAATAGCCATTTAGGCATAAGGAAAGGGGGGGGGGACACATTTTGAGAGAGAGGATAATTTTAGGAGGAGAGAGAAAATGTTAGGAGAGATTTTATTTTCTTTATCATCTTCTTCCCCAAAAAATTCTAGAGCTCCAAATATTCTTTTATGGAGTCTCAATTGTAAAATTATGTAATTACATACAATCACTAGTGAAGAACCATGGAGGTAGATCACAATGATCGAACCATGTAAAAAATCTTTGTGTCTCTTTTATAATTTTAGTACTTTAATTCTTAGTTTCATATCAAATTAATTAGATTTAGGAATCATTTTAATGGATTCTTATGAGGGTGTAGTTGTGAGATAATCCGCAACTACATAATTGGCGCTAGAAACAGGGAAAAAGAACGAAGAGAGACAAAAAACAAATTCGACCAACAAAGCCCATTCCGAGATGCGGAGAAGAAAAGAATAATGGACATGTTATGCAATTTTGATGCAACGAAGAAGACAGTACAGAGAAGGAATCTTCATTAAATAATAGCGAGACCACAAACTCGGTATAATCATGAGGAGATGGATCAACTCCTGGGAATGGCATAAAAACGTGGTTCCAAGACAGATTTTACTTTTTCAACTAATTTTGATTTTTCAATTAAATTAATTACCGCTAGTCTGTCAAGATTACTAATGAAACTGGCTTATTATTCGCAACATAGAGTGAATCGATTTTTTGATTGTAGGAGGTGTCACGTCAATAGCATCTATTAATTTCACAGAAAAAATTTATCATGATCAAAATTATTTGAACTAATCTTTATGCTATTGATTGTTATTTTTTAGTATTACTAATCGTTTACATTTTAGTGCAAAACTTCGCAGGAATCAGTACACAACATTTTCCCAGCAATATTAGTGGAGAAAAATTCACAAAAGAAATGGAGCAGAGAAGCAAAGTACATGCGAATGATATACTCATTCAACGATCATTATAGTAATCTTATTCTGCGATCGTTCCAGCAGGTTTACCAGCGATCGTTGCAGCAGGTTTATCAGCGATCGTCCCAGCAGGTTTATCAGCGATAGTTCCAGCAAAGGCAAATGAAGGAAGAAGAGTTATAAATGATCAACGTAAATTCGTAGCATAAATTCCACCAACGTGAAGAAGAAATGATCACTTGGCGAACATTCGCAGCATGAATAAACATTGCCCCTATAAGTTCATGGGGGACCAGGAGAAATTATCAAATTAAAGTTTCAACTCAAACGTCATGCAAATTTTCTAGAGAAAGAGTGGGAAGAGACCAATCCAACTAGATGAAATTAACTTGCGAAGAAAAGCAACTTTCAAACACAAACTAGATTGAGTTAAGAGCACTCATTGGGGTTCTATAGCGCACCACAGGTAGATCAAGTTGGTAAAGAAAAGAGCAACAGATAATGAAAATTCGTGAGTTAAGTTAAAATGAATGACAATGAGCCAACACTTTTATCAATGAAAAGTGTCATTCTTCGTCATTAGTATTACAGCGAAGAATAAAATGTTGCCTAAAATGCTGCGAGCAGAGCACCCTAAGATACTGCCAGCAACGCAACGCAACTAAGATTTGCCAGCAACCAAAGTGTCCCAGCTTGATTACTACATGTAAGGAGTAAACAAAAAATTAAGTAAAGTATACTTCGTCAAACAGTTTGCGAGTGTACACCAGCTAGGACATATCAAAAGGGAATGGCGATCGCTCCATCAAAATCAAAACTCTATAGGGAGTTAAAAGAAAGCAAGAGTGTTAGAATATTATTTTACTACTCACATAAGATGATTTTGCACGTTGAGATTCCATCCAGCAAAGCAATAAGGTTCATCATTAGTAAAGTTTTTGCGAAGAACAAAGATGAGATTCCGCGAAGATAGCTTTTACTTCATCATCAGATAAATAGGGAAGAGGAAGATGCTACAACTACTTTCATCAAAAATCTTTATCTCATCAATAGATGTCTTCAGAACAAACAAACCAACCAACTTAGAAACAACAAACCAATTGGTAGCAGGAATGAAAAGATCTCTGCACAGGCAAAGACAATAATCACACAAGGAGGATGCTATGGGAAGATAAAAAAAAAAACTTGCGAAGACATAAAATTCACGAAGAAAATCTCATGAAACCTGTGTACCAACATTCACGCGGAAGTATCTCCAGCAGCAAAAGAACGAAAGACGCAATGAGAATATTTTCTTCATCAACCACAGAAGAGTTCGCATCCTTCAACCCAGTTTGCAATAATTTAATTTTGAAGCAATCAGCTTCGTTATCAGTTCGCAAAATTTGTACTTGCGAAGATAATAGTTCATTCAAAGTTAAACCAACCTGCGAAGATGAAGGAAGGGTAAAGTAGAATAGGCTTCTTGGTCTTAAATTGCTATGGGAGAAGTCAACAATCTATTAACTTCGTTGAAATAAGTCTGCAGCTTAAAGACAATAGTTGATCGGGTTTTGTTACTAGTCTGGTGTATCATGAATTGATGAAGAACTTCTCTCATGACACATCAACCATTTAGTCAACTTAACTTAACCGTGCCAGGAGAAAATGAATGGATCCAAAAGAGACCACTAAGGGACCAAGGAAAAGTTACTTGAATAAATAGTGCAGATTTCCCAAGAAGAAGAAAAGACGAAGAAATAGTACACAAAAGGCAGTAATATTAGAATAAGTTATGCGAATCTCACCTCTATTTCGCAAAACAGGGACTAGCACAATTGGTAACAAGTAAAGAGAATGGGTTAGAAGACGCGGGTTCGAGTCTCCTTATTCGCATAGAATTTTTGCTTCGCAAATGAACACTTCAAAAACATTATATCGTAAACGTTTCCTTCGCAAATGTTTACCTTGCGAACTTTCGCAGCATGAACTTATATCGTAAACATTTCCTTCAAAGATGTTTAATTCGTACAAATGTTTACTTCGCAGATGTTCGTTTACTTCGTGCAAATTATTACTTCGCAAGATTTTTGGGCATTTCGCAAGAAGAAAGTGGGAGATTATTTCGCAGACATATTTCGCAAGAAATGGCAAATCATATACTTCGCAAGAGACAAAAGCAAGCCGAAAAAGATAAGTACCATTTCCTTGAATATTTTATTTACAGAAGACAAAAGATTTTTGATATACTCGCAAGATTTCTAAAATTTCTAAGATTTCAAAACATTTCAAAGATTTTTTAGATTGGTGAAAAGCGATACAATCGCAAGATTCAAAAATAAATTCATCACAAAAATTTAAATATCTCAAACATTTTCAAAGACTTCAAAGTTACAAAAAACAGAGAAAATTAAATTTATATAATTCAATAGAACAATTTTAATTTAAAGATGCGATATGAATACTTCTCATACTTCTTATACTAAAGATTTTACGAAAACATTCAACATTTTATGTACATGAAAAATTTACGATGAATTTTTATGAATAAAAAGAATTTTGATTCTACTTATAAAAGGCGAAAAGGCTAAAAATCAATTGCGATTAGCTTTCATTGAAGAAAACGCAGCAAAAATTTATTTCGAACAAAAGCGTGATCAGCTTTCAAAAAAGAAAGAAAGCCGCAGAAATTTTACACAGGAAAACCTTTGTGGCGTACACCCTAGTTCGTGAAGCAACATTTCGTAAGAGGCAAAGTCCTAAAGTGCGTCATTTAAGGGGGTACCTATAACCATGGCTCAGGGACACCGGAACACCACCAAGGAACCTGAGTACATGGAACTTTACGGGGTACAACCCAATAATGGGGTACCTATCCGGGTTAGACACCTTGGATTCTCACCTAATCTTGTGACATTACGCGATATTATGCGATGTAACATGATTTAGTTTAGGCGACTAAGGCATACTGTCTTTCCCAAGAAGTGCAGAAAACGATCAAGGCGCCGAGGTACACGGTTGAGTCAAGAGTGCCGGGTGGTCTTGAAGCACATCTGCCATTTTTGACAAGTCTTGGCAAATGATGCACTTGGCCCAAAGATACCCCATAGGGTGCAACCTCGTAACTATAAGCCCTATAGGAAAAAAAGGATAAGAGGTTGCGATCAAAAACTGGTTGTTTGCAGAACCGGATGGGAAGAGCTAACCTTGTATGGTCGATGTACGCTTCCTTGAAGGGGCAACCAAGGGGGAGATAAAGGGCAGCACCCTCCATTAGGGAGCTGATACGTGCTATAAGACGCAAATGTCACGAGGCTTTTTGTTCGCAAGAACATAAAGGCTTGTCATATTTGTGCAACAACTGAACTTCTGCGAGCCTTCTAAAAAAAAAAAAAAAGAACTCGCAGAACATAATAAAGAAGTTAAGATGAGATCAATGGGTCACTACATGAAAGTGTAGAGACGTCCTGCGATTTCATCGCAAGACGGAAATGTCATGGGGCTTTACGTTCGCAGAATATTTAGGCCTATCATATTGTCGCAACACTTCCTGAAGAGGCTAAAATACTACACAAAAGAGGTGGCAAAATAAGACCTTTACTTAGGAAGGCATGATAAGACCACAGCAATTAATGAAATTAATTCCATCAATATCATTGAAGAATTTTTACAAGAATATATATCACGAAGTCATAACAAAATAGGCGATTTCATTCGCAATCAAAGATGGATACATGTAAGAAAATACGCAAATAAACTTGCGAAGATGATTATATGTAAGCAAACAAGCTTACGAACATATATACTGAAATAAAATTGAGATTATGCATCTTTAATATTTTTATCATGCGAGACTAATAGTGCATGAATGGAAGCAATTTAAAGTTACATCAATTTTACCGTGGAAAAATGAGCTAAGTAATAGAAACTTGAAGTATACATTGCAATAGATAAGCATCATACTCGCATCATACAAGCATCATACTCGCATCATCCAAGCATCATATTCGCATCATAAAAGCATTGCATAAGCATTTCATGGCATAAGCATTGCATACACATTTTATAACATAATCATTACATAAATATTATATTCGCACAAATATTTTACAAAATTTTACAGGATAATACCGTGAAACTTCGCAGAAACATTCATAATTCGCAGGACTATTCATAATTCGCAACACTATTCGCAACATTATTCAGAAATTCAGAAATTCGCAGAAAAACTCAGAAATTCGCAGAAATATTCAGAAGATAACAGGGTTACCACTTGAGGCAGAGGCAAGATAAGAATAGATACGTAATTTAATCATTCAACATTTTCTCAAGGATTCTCCTTCATAGATAAAGAACAGAGGCAACTATGGATACCCAAGAAAATATTTTATGTTCTTTATCTTCTCAGCAAGAATCCTCACCAAAAATGGAATAATAATTTCACATGAACAGAGGCAGAGGCAATATTTATCACTCTCATCAAGGATATTTCATACTTCTTATATATTTCGAGGATTGAGTACTTCTTATACTTCTTCAAGGATATTTTATATTTCTTATACTTCATACTTCTTCAAGATACTTCGCACACTTCATACTTCGCAAGATGATACTTCTAATTACTTCTTAAAGCTTCAGAACTTCGCAAAAGAATAGAGGCAAGTATATACTTTTTGAGTTTGATATTCTTTCGCTCGTTCCTTCATCAACAAAGATCAAAGACTACACCAACAACTACAACAACTAGTTTTTTCTTGAAGATCACTCTTCAAGCAATATTCAAGAAAAAAGAGGCAAAATGTAGGAGCGGAATATCACAACAAATGATAACTTGCGAAATTATGGAGAGAAAAGAACATTTTGCGAGCAAAGGAAATCACGAGGAAAGTGTGAGAAGATTGCGAAAGAAAAAGAAGTTCTCAAAGTGAAGCTACGAAGGTTCGCAAGATAATTCTCAGAACCGAAATTAAGGGACAGATAGTTGTTATCCAATATGTAAAATCATATAAATAGCCATTTAGGCATAAGGAAAGGGGGGGGGGACACATTTTGAGAGAGAGGATAATTTTAGGAGGAGAGAGAAAATGTTAGGAGAGATTTTATTTTCTTTATCATCTTCTTCCCCAAAAAATTCTAGAGCTCCAAATATTCTTTAATGGAGTCTCAATTGTAAAATTATGTAATTACATACAATCACTAGTGAAGAACCATGGAGGTAGATCACAATGATCGAACCATGTAAAAAATCTTTGTGTCTCTTTTATAATTTTAGCACTTTAATTCTTAGTTTCATATCAAATTAATTAGATTTAGGAATCATATTAATGGATTCTTATGAGGGTGTAGTTGTGAGATAATCCGCAACTACATCGGCAAACTCATGACTCCACCAAGAATTCTCAATTGTGGACAGACAAAGATTGGGAATACCGAGTTTTCCAAATGCCATTAATGCAATACTAAGATCATTAGTAGGAAACTTCCCTTGGCTCCAAGATACCTTTTTTCCACAAAGCCCCATAGAGATATCATCACATGAAGGACGTTCATCACTTGGTCTAGGGAGATGCACGTTTCCCAACGGTATATTGGAGATTTTTGAAATTAACTCTCTATTAACAAGAAACCTGTTTCTATTTACCATGGATTTGAATTCCATATTATTAAGATCAACATCATGAATGTTGGCATAGAAAATTCTTGTGAGAGAATCAAAACCTTGACCAAGACCATCAAAGATGTTTCCAAGATTGAACTTTTTAAAGCAAGCTAAATCTTCATCATGTCCACTAGAGATGACCAAATTCTTTTCTAAAATAAAACCTTTGGATGAAATCTTCTCAATCATTCTAGCACATGAATCATCAACAAACCTAATCCTAAGAGAATTTTGGTCACAAGGAAGATCCATACTAGAGGTATTTGGATTATTGAACTTCCTTTTTGAGCCTTTAGAATTCATCATGAGGTAAAAGAAAATTAAGGGAACAAGATGAATTTACTTACTTGGATTGAACTTTGAACACCCTTTCTTAGTTTCCTTAAAAGGTATTCAATGGAGGCTACACACAAAACCCTATAAGTTCACGTACGCAGACGGGTGAGAGGAAGAAGAGAGTATGCGAACTTCCTCTTAATAAGACCAAAAATGGGCTTGGACCCGTTTGCGAACTTCAACCCACAAGGAACAAAGGAAGGTTTTGTTAGACATTTGCATATCAAGGATTATGCATTCTGCAACATGAAGGATGCACTAGGAAGCTTAATTTGAAACCTGTTGTTTGTAGGTGAAAATGGTTTCTGCTGATTTTGGTAATTGCGAGTGTGCAAGTGAGAAACAATTTAAACCCTAAACAATTAACTGCAAGGGAGTACTTTAGATTCGAGAGATCAATCTTTACAAGTTTGGCCTAAACCAAGAAATGGTCGTTCCATAATTGCTTCGGTCACAAAGTGGAGGAGAATGGGTTGGTTTTGGGGAGGGAAGCAAGGAAAGTGGTAAGACCAGAATAGTTGATTCTAGAAGAGTAGTTGGATTACTGCGACTTGTTATCAGAAAAGTAAGAGAGCTCACGAGGTGAGCTAGCAAGTAAGTATTTATGAGTGTTGTATCTCCCGTATGAACTTGTTGTTCAATGGAAATAGATAAGACCTATTTATACAAGTCGGAATAGAAACTTACCCTGGTCTCATTAAGGAGTGGGGAAGTAAATGGGAGGAGGTGGTAACCGTATGCATGGAATTGATGTCCATAAAGTTGTTAACGCATGAAACTACTGATGTTATGGAATTGTTGTCCCATAAAGTTGTTAACGCATGTGCTTTATGTCTCATGAACGTTTCACACATAACTTCATGTATTTACTAACCGCCTCACCCTCATGACACTTCCTTATGACGGGCATAGTGTACGTCGCACGCTGTAAACTGCCAAACCAATACCCAAAGAGAATCCCCCAGTTTGTGTTGATGCCTCGAATATTTTTGGAAAACATGTAGCATGTTGTTGTGGCTTTGAAATTCAAGCTCGGGAAACTTGCTAGCCTGGTGACCTTCGATGGTCGAGATTTTGCATCTTGAGAGGAGGGGAAACCGTTGATCATTGCACGCCTTCATTTTGGTAGCCGCGTAGTGAGGGCCAACTTGGTGGCGCGGCTAGGTTGGCATGGCATGGTTTGGCGTGGCCAAACTTAGGTTTTTGGGCCAAAGGTTACCATGTGTCGTTTGGTAACCTTGGATGGCTAGGATTTGCTCCTGGGATTGAAGGGCAACCGTTAATTATTGCATGCCTTGGTTTTGGTGGCCGCGTAGGGAAAGCCAACAGGGTGTCACGGCTAGGTTAGGCTTGGCATGTGGGGCCAAGGGGTTAGGCTTGGCATGTGGGGCCAAGGGTTTGTCATGGGCGTATGCCGTGGTTAGGGGAGATTTTGGCTTGGCATGTGGGGCCAAGGGTTTGTCATGGGCGTATGCCGTGGTTAGGGGAGATTTTGGCTTGGCATGTGGGTCCAAGGGTTTTCCATGGGCATATGTCGTGGTTAAGGCCAAGGCAAGGGCGTTAGGCTTGGCATGATGTGACTAGAATGGCTAGGGCCAAGGCAAAGTGTGTTTGGAATGGCGCGGCAAGCTTGGCTAGGTTTGGTTTTGGCTTGGCATGTGGGGCAAAGGGTTTTCCATAGGCGCATGGCATGATTAGCTTGGGCTAGGTGCGGTTTTGGATTGGCATGTGGGGCCAAGGGTTTTCCATAGGCGCATGGCGTGGTGTGACTAGCGTAGCTAGGGCCAAGGAAGAGTGTGTTTGGCATGGCGCGGCTAGCTTGGGCTCGGTTTGGTTTGGATTGGCGTGTGGGACCAAGGGTTTGTCATAGGTGCATGGCATGGATAGGGCCAAGGCAAGGGAGTTTGGCTTGGCATGGTGTGACTAGCATAGCTAGGGCCAAGGCAGAGTGCGTTTGGCATGGCGCAGAAGCTTGGGCTAGGTGCGACTTTGGCTTGGAATGTGGGTCCAAGGGTTTTCCATAGGCACATCGCGTGACTAGCTTGGGCTAGGTGCGGTTTTGGCTTGGCATGCGAGGCCAAGGGTTTGCCATAGGCGCATGGCGTGATTAGGGCCAAGGCAAGGGCGTTTGGCTTGGCATGATTTGAGTAGCATAGCTAGGGCCAAGGCAAAGTGCGTTTGGAATGGCGCGGCTAGCTTGGCTAGATATGGTTTGGCTTGGAATATGGGGCCAAGGGTTTTCCATAGGCGCATGGCGTGACTAGCTTGGGCTAGGCGCATGACCAATCTAGGGTTTAGGGGGAAAAAGGTTGTTTGGTAACCTTAGACGACCAGGATTTTCTCTTGGGATTGAAGGGCAACCGTTGATTGTTTCACGCCTTCGTTTTGATAGCCGCGTAGTGAAGGCCATTATGGTGGCGCGGCATGGGGTCATGGCGAGGTGCGTTTCGCATGGTGCGGTAGGTGTGTCTGGCATGATTTTCCATTGGCACGGAGGTACGGCTAGCATGGTTGGCATGCTTTGGCGCGGTTGGTGTGGCTGGCATGATTTTCCCTTGGCACAGTGGTGCATCTAGCATGGTTGGCATGCTTTGGCACGGTCGGTGCGGTTGGCATGATTTGCCATTGGCACAGAGGTGCGGCTAGCATGGTTGGCATGCTTTGGCATGGTCGGTGTGTCTGGCATGATTTTCCATTAGCACAGAGGTGCAGCCAGCATGGTTGGCATGCTTTGGCACGGTCGGTATGGCTGGCATGATTTTCCATTCGCACAGAGGTGCGGCTAGCATGGTTGGCATGCTTTCGCGCGGTCGGTGTGGCTGGCATGATTTGCCATTGGCACACGTGGGAATTAGGGTTTGGCTTGTCGTAACCCTAATTTGAAAAAGATACCCCGATAATTATTTAGAGACACATTAAAGGTTTCAGTAAATGTGCCTTGTAAATGCTTGTTACCTTAAATGTTGTGACCTCGCTGTCTGCTAGGGTTTAATATGAATCCGACTAACCTTTTTGAGTGGTAAAGAGAGTTTTGGCTTCCCGTGTTGGCGGCCATGCGTAAGTTGTACTGGGAATGCAGACCGTGGAGTGGTGAGATGAAAGTTACCGGCTTGGTCTGGTCGTACATATCCGAGGCAAAGGGGTCGCGGTCTTAGAAGGCGAAGAAAGTGGGCGGCTTGGCTCGGGGAGCCAAGAGGTGGCGTGGTCTTGGTAAGGTAAACACGCGTGGATAATAAGGTTGAGACAGTGGAGCAGGCGGCTTGGCATGGAGAGTCTCGGTAATGGCATGGTGGAACATGTTAGGATGGTTAGGCGTGGCGGGGCCGTGGTATGAGTGGTCTTGCACGTGGAAATTGGTCTTTGCGGGACCGGTTTTTTTTTTCCTTCGTTGGCTCAAAATTGGAAATCCTTTTCTTGTTCGAACTCCCAAGTATCACGCCTATAAAAGGAATGGCTGGCCTCTCCCTTTGATTCACGCCTTTATTGTTTCTTCTTTTGTTGCTTGGTAGCGGTGAAGCGGGCGAGCGGATTAGGTATGTCTTCCAGTACTTCCTCTGTGACTTGCTTTTTCTTTTGTTTTCCTATGTTGGTGAAAAACCCTAGTTGTAGGTGTACCTTTCCATGTCAACCTTGTAGAAAATGTCGATGTAAATCCTAGCCACAGGTATGTCTTGCACGCGCTCATAGTAGTACTTAAGCATGAATAGTAATGTTGACCGCCTCAACTCGTTGTGTAAGGTAAGCACGCGACAGTAATTTTCCATCCTTTTCCCACGAAAACCTAGTTTTTAAGGTTTACTCTTTGTATTGGTTTTCTCGTGGGCATGGTTCCCCTAGTGGGTCACTCCTCCTCGGTTGGACAAGAATGTTTTGCCGCGGGGTACGGCCTTGAAACAAACTGGCTTGCGTCTTGGGTGAAAATAATTTGTGTGCGCTTTCCGTAATAATCTCTTCGTATTGTTCCGTTGTAGTTGCTTGGAAAGCGGAAGTACTTCGAGAGAATATTTATTAAGACGCCGCTTGAGAAAAATTCTGCCATACCGAAGGATGTTGGTAACTCCAATCCAAACATGGCTGATGAATTCTTCACGATAGTCTCTTCCAGGAGAAGTCCACTTAAGCATGTGCCACTGCTTCTGACCGGTTTGGAGATTGAGGGAGGGGACCGGTCGGTTCCTCCCGTAAATGTAATACGGTTTTGCCTTCAAAGGAAAGAGTATTCTGCATCTCTTATTGATTTCAAAATCCAAGTGAGCCCATTGCGTTCGTTTGATAAATGGGTGCACTTTATGATAAGTCAAGAGTATGTAAGATCTAATTTGACCTAGGACCAAATCATTGATGTTGTCACAGCCTCTACATCACTTCAAATTAGAAAAGACATCCCGAACTTGGTTGCTTTCATCTCCATGTGGTGTCCAGATACTCACACTGCCATATCTAGGTGGGGAGAAATGACCATATACTTAGAAAGCGTGACTATCCTGCTGAATCTTCCCATGACAGGAAACCTTAACACCAAGTTTTCTGATGATGACTGGGTTGACTGCTCAAGTTCCGGTTTCACTTGATCAACAAAGTTCGCAAACTTCGGTTCAAGTGCTAAGGACTTATACATATATGTGTTACCACAATAATGTTTATATCCCACAATGGTTATATTGTCTAAACTCTCATTTCAATAATTGAAACATTCTCAGAGGGCGTTATATAGTTGTTATTCACAAATAATTTTTCGTCAGAGCGATTTCCACAATGATTGAAACTTAACATGACTTTCGTCACTAGGTAAATATGAAATTGGTTAAAGTGAAAGCTTTACCAACACATATTTAGAGAAATAGATAAGCGAGATATACTCAGCTCGAAATATCACATGTGTATATTCTAAGTCTATATAGTAATACGATTTTTGTCTCAAGATAGGAGATAGAGTAGATAGACTTTTGAGTGATAGATAAGTTCAAGTCTCCACATACCTTTTAGTAGATGAAGATCCACTGGTTCCTTGAGTAGTCCTTCGTCTTGTATAATGATTTCCATGGAGTTCTTGAGCTCAACTACACTTTCTATCCTAGTCCGAGACCTTATATATAGTAGACTAGAAATCAAGACTTCATAGTTTTGATCACTAACATTGAAAAACATGCTTGAGATAGCAACGCATGGGAGTTCGACCGAGCAATGCTCTAACAGTTAAAAACCGAAGTAGATTTTTGGAGTATGTTTCACATAAAACTTTAGGCCATTGACATTATGTTGATGTTATTGATGCTAGTAGGAAGCCCAAGTTTATTCTATTAAAGCAGTTGTAATTCCAAGTGGTTGTGCCATTGCTATTATAGTTTTTGCCTCTGAGTTCCTGCAAATGAATCATGCACCTGACGATCCGGGATGTCCTCTTGCAACCCTTTAATATTTATCTTTATCCAATCCATGAGAAGGGTATACCAACCGACTAATATCACCGACGTGGCTTTGATGCATGCTAACCGATTATAAGTTGGTGAATCATCCGACAGTACAGGAGGTATGGCATCCATAGACCACGAGTATTCTTATTGCTGCTTTAAAGATCTGGTTAAAATTTCCTCTGAAGTTGTCTGTGTTTGGTTGTATATTAGGTCATTCCTAGCTAGCCATAAGGACCATAAAAGAAAACAGAATGATGTAATAGTTGACAGTGAGGATGACTTTTGTAGGAAATGAGAGATGAATGTATGAGGAGTTATGGTGATTGTAGAACAATGGTTGGGATTTAGAATTACTGAAATCCGAGTGAGCAAAGTGCTCCAGTATATGACTGTGAACGGGCATTAAAGGAGCAAATGAGTCGCTGATTCTATATTATAGTTTCATCGGGGGTAAAGGTTGGTGTTTGTTAAGTGGATGTGGTTTAGGATAGAGAAGGTCGGCAAACCTTCATTAATTGCTTTCCATAAGAAAATATGAATTTTACCATGTCCACTGGAATTTGGTAACAGGAAGGGGGTTTTGATGTGGTTGAGTAACTTCTTGTGTTAGGAATTTGTATGCAGAAGTTGTAGTGTATTTTCCATATTTTTAATAAGGCCAAATAATTGTATCCTAGGGAATATCTTGTGGTAGGTGGATGTTTATGATTCTTTGTGCTGTAAGAGGAGGTACGTTGATTATTTTATCATGCATCCGGTTATGAGACACGGGATCAATGATATCTACTACCATCTAGATGGGGTAAAATTACGTCGGGTCGAGGTTCGGGAAGAACGGGATCCAATTAGCCCGGATCGGGGTTTGTAGCCCATTTCCAATGCGATGGACTATTGGTCTAATTTGGGTACGAGTTTATAACTCAATGGTTTCCGGTAGGAGGAAATCATAGGTTTGATCCAGCCATAAAGGTTTGTAATAGCGTAGTTGTATAGTTGGATTATGGCCAGTTGGGTTTGCCAGTGGGGCCAGTCTGATTGGATGGGTTCGAGTTGGCGCCCAACTTTCGTGTATAAGTAAAAAAACAGAAAGAAAAAAAAAATTGGTATTATTGACAGACACCGTTAATGTCCCTAGGGTATTACTTAATGTCGCTTCTTAACTAAAATTTGATCGTTTGTCAGTCGAGCAAAAATAATTTCACTTTCTTACTTAACTAAAATAAAAGTAGTATGCGATAAGAAAGAGTTCGTATCCACAGAGAGGCTATTGTTGTTATGCAAATTTTCAGATTCTTAGTAATCAAAGGGGGGGGGGGGTTTGAGTTATCAAAGCAATAAAAATTAATTGGAAGCAAAGTAATAATAAAAGTAATCAATAAGGAGAAGATATTGGTCACGGGATAGTTTCATTCACAAACTTGAATTCTCAACAATGACTATAATTGGAATTTTAATCTCTCATTTACTAAAAGTCCTAGAATATCTTGATCGCAAGAATATTACGTTAATTCCCTGATTTCATCACAACCACATTAAAAGATGCATATGTGAATTCTTCCTAGAAAACAATCTAAAGTGTAAAAGCACAATTAAGTTAAACTCCCTAAAAGCAATAAGTTCTATGGAATAAGACTAATCAAGGCAATCAAAATGTGTAAAAGCACTAAATCGATTTAACCCAAGTTATGATTCATATGTGACTAGTAGGATATATCACTACAAGCACTACCCACAATTATGCTACTTAGAATCAGGGATAAACAACGTTTTCGTATTGAAAACCCTAATTTAGCTTTAGATATGAATGCAAATCGGATTGATTCTGGACTCAACCAAACAAACAATCAAATCATACAACAATATTAATAATGAATCATAAACAATAAAGTTGAGACAAAACTAATGCATTGAATCAAATCTTATTTGTGAAATCCACTTTATATCCCATAACCAATAAATGAAATTTAGCTACTCATAGTTTTTGGATTCATCATATTCATATTCATAATCAATAATAAAAATGAAATGAAGAAGATGAAAAATAAACGAAAGCAAACCCTAGTCACTCCTCTCCTCCAAAACTCCAGTAGAAATGATATGTCTCTCCCTAAAAGAATAGAAACTTTTTCTTTTTATAGCTTTTCAACTTCCAAAATTAGGTTTTCAAAGCCTAAGGTCCAAATGCTCCAATAGTAAGATTCCACCAAGCCCATAAGTGAGGAAAAACCCAAGTAAAAATCTGTCCCAAAAAGAATCACCGGAAAACTGTGTTTCTGATCGGAAGTTCACCGGAATCCGGCATGAAAAATAACTCAGGTGACCGGCAAAGTCCACCCGGTCACCGGTCAAACGAGTCAACTCGGGTCAACTGGAAAGTTAACTGAGTCAACACCTGGTTAAGTAAGCCAGATCTGAGTCAGTGCTAACTCAGCTGACTTGGTCTAATTCTGGCCAAGGCCATTGCATAGGTTGTTGCACATGCCTTATGTTGTGTTGCACCATCATTGCAGCTTCACTGGAGTAATCCAGCCATGATGGATATTTCCTGTAACCTACACACACCACCACCAACTCCAGTTTCCTGCAATAACACCAATTCCCCTTATTCCATTAGAAGTATCCACCTGCAACACCAACCGAATACCATTCTGCAACTCAAGATTGAGCCATTTCACACCAGTACCAGCAGCTACATCAAACCAAAACCACCAGCACCGCATCCATCTGCATCTCCTTGAGATTAACCACACAAACCATGTACTTCCAACACCTTGCATGTGACTTATTTCCACTGTCACCACCAATCCCAGTTCATTTTTAATTCACCAGCTGCAACCACCATTTCACCTAGCCATTGCAACTCAGTAGAAGCTGCAACCTCAATATCAGCTGCATCCATACATTCATAAATCAACAGCAGCCTCACTCCATTCAGCTCTATCTGTAGCTTCTAGTTCAGTTAACATATCCTCCTACCACTCCATCTAAGCTACAATCGCCTCCGTCGAACGGTTCCGACTGCACCAGAACCTGTAGAAATACAAGCATAGAACTCCATAATTTTCATGACTCAATCCTTATTATAACCAGCTGTAGTACAAGCTTAGAACTCAACCAAAACTCCGTGCATTTGAATTCCTCACTAAACCCTTTAAACAACCACACAAATTAGATCAAAGAAGCATCATATTTCATCTGCAACTAAGCTCAGAACTTGACCCAGTTTCCTCTAATTCGAACCAGTCTACCCCGAACTCGAGCCAGCAAAACCACATATTGTAACACCTCAGTTCATGCATATTGCGACTACAATACCACACACAACACCACATGAACCAATCACAACATCATTTAGCTCCCTTTTCTGCAAACAGTTCAATCCACCATCCATTTAGGCTTTCTTGTCCTCCCTGCAACCATCACCAGCTCTCAGTAGCAGCACCAGAACTCTTGCAGTTTCCATATGGCCATCAGCTATTTGTAAACGCAAAATCACTACATGTAATTCCACCATCAAAACCAAGCCACTGCCATACAATCATTCACTCCTCAGTATTGTTCGTAGTTGCAGCAGCAACAACTTAAACTATGTCCATCAACCATCTATAATTCATCCACAATCTTTCATCTGAATTGCAATCTCACAGTTATGAAATTCTCCCTGCACTTCAGTTCAACTCAATAATTCTCAGTGTCACCAGTTCCACCAGCTTCTTTTGTAATCCATGAACACACTCAGAACCACAATTCCAACTGCATCTACAATTTCTGCTTCTTCCATATATTTCTGGTTCAATTCCACCACCAGGCTCAAGCAATTTTCACATCCCTAATTTCAGTTCACCTTCAATTCTACCAGATTCATACCTCAAATCCATCTTCACTGACCTAGTAAACAACAGCACCAGCAGACCCATCTTCTAATTCTCAGCTCCAACCACTTTCTTCATATTCTACCCTGACTTCAGCAGAGACCACCACCAGCTCCAATCTAGCATCACCATGTCAACACCAATAGCAACTCAGCTTCAGAAACCCTAATTTCTTCATCTGCACTGTAACGATCCTCAATCTCATCAATGCTATTAGACCGGTCAAGTGTCGAATTAGCCGATAATAACTCGATTAGTCTATCACGAACGTTAATTAATAGAAATTAATCTAAGAATTATCTAGATACGAAAATAGTATCGTTAGATAGATCTCGAAAAGTTATGCGAGATGGACTACTCGAACGTGCCATTTGGATATCGGACGAAGAAGATATCATCAGTTTTGTAATTAGCCACCTTGGGTGCCTTTATATTTCTGGCGGGTGCTTTTAGCAATTTTGGTCGGCCTTATCCCCTTCTGAATCGTTCGAGAATTTAGTTTCTCTTTTCTTCTTTTCTTTCTTCTTCTTTTTTCTTCTCGTTCTTTCTTCCCCTGTTGTTCTTTCTCTACGAGCGATTGAGAGTTTGATTTGAGAGATTTATTAGAAGCTTGGTATTTTAACGAACTAAAGGAGAAGGTGTTTCTGTCGTGGTTGATTAAACAAGGGAAGAGGAATTTAGAGTTGCTGTTGTAAATCGAACTTAGGGTTCCAGAGTTGTTTGAGATTTTGTGGAATTGATCCGTGTTTTGAGTAGCAGATGAATGAAGAATAATAGGGTTGGTGTTTTATTGAAGTTTTAAAGTGGGTTCAGTGATGAATCATAAATTTAGGGTTTCATGTTCTTCCCCAAGTCAAGAACTAGGGTTTTGGATATCGAATGAAGATTCAATTTGGAGTTAGACAAGAAGAAATTGAAGGCTGGGTATGGTGATTTAAGAGGTGAATAGAAGTGTGGAACTCAGATTATAAAGATAAAAAAATTGAGAAAGGGTTTCTTATGAATCAGTGAAGGTAATGAATATTGTTGGGTGTATATGGTTTTGAGATGGTTGTTCAATTGAGGCAGAGGAAGAAAGATCTCGACCTCAGTTACCCGTGTAAAACTAATTTGAGGTAATTATTTCTCTGAGGTGATTCAATTTAGTTATTCAGTTTTATTGTTTGATTGTATGTTAATCGAAATGGAGATTTAAATGACATGGTAGATAGGTGATACAATTATGGTTGTTTTGAAGATAAATGTTTGTTGTGGGTGTTAATGATTGGAGTGGAATGAAACTTGTGATATAAGCATAGGTGATGGTACTGATGATGGTATAATTTGCATCTCAAGAGCTTGGTGTTGATGATGTTGTACTGGAGGTAACGAAGATGGATGTTATTGAGAAGTTCTAGAGCTTCAGTTGCAAATCAGTGGTGTTGTTGTTCAAAGTGTAGTGAATATGATGGAATTGAATTGAATTTTATTGGTATGATGGGTTGAGTGACAACTACACCTAATGAAGTTGATGTTGTTGTGTGAGTTACTAGTTTTGATATTGTAATTTAATTGGTAGAGATTTCGTTGATATGGCAGTGTTGTTTAAGCTGAGTTTAGATGAAGTTTGACTCATAATGGGGAAGAAGTTATTATAGTTGAGGATGGCTGTAATTGGTAGTTCTGGAACTGCAGTTGCAGTTATAGAGGTGTTATGAATTGGTTTGGTTGAATGAGGGAGATATGGGTGGTAGCGTTGCAGAACACTGGAATGGAATTGGAAATGTTTCATGATATGGAAAGTGAGTTGTGTAGGAGTTTGCTGAGATTAAGAAGATGAGTTAAATTGGTGGTTTAGATGACTTGTATTGATGAAGCTGAAGTTGATCTTAGTTTATTAAGGATTATAGGACTGTAGATTGTATTCCTGTGAAAGCTTGGGAGCTTGAAGTTACTGCATATTGCAGGTAAACTTAGTTTATGTTTGTAAATGAAATTCGAAGTTCGTTTAGGAATGAATGAACTGTTGTAATGTATAGATTGAAGTTAAACTTGAGTTAGAGTTGTAGAATTTAGAGTTTTAGTGTTGCACAATGATTGTGCATTAGCTTTCCTTGACCTGAGCAATGGCTCTGGCCTGTACAAGTGTTTTGTCCTTGTGCCATTCAGCCTAGTCAGGTATCTGACTCTAGATGACTTAGTTCATGTGACTGAATCGAATCGAGTTGAATCGGATTTGACCCACTGAGTCACTAGTCTTGACTCGCTGACCATTGACCCTGGATTTTGACCTGGACCTTGACTCTATTGACTGACGTTTACTATTAGTTGACCCTTGACCGTCACTTTGACCATTAGTTGACTTAGTTGGACTGGGCCTTAGTTTAAGGGGTCAGTTTAGTGGACTTGGGCTTGGACCTAGTATTCATATTTTGAATAGTTGGACCCTTATGGTCCGAATTAACCTTTGGCTTATTCTACAAAGTTGTAGTTGTTTACTAGACTTATTTAGTGAACTAGAGAAACAACCTAACTGAATTACTAAACTTTAGATGGACTAAAAATGGATAATAAAAGGGTATAAAAACGTAAATGGGCTTAGGACAATTAGTTAGATTTGTATAATTCTTGTGTGAACCATTTTGGCTAGAATCTTAGAGTACTTCTGTGATTAACAGTTAATTATTAACAACGATCGATTCAAAGGATGAACCCATGGATCGTGGATCTCGAGGTAGGCGTGTCCTGTCATCAAAAGGTGTGGGAATGCATTTGACTCTTTTGTATTCATTATTGTTGCTTTTATAAAAGTTTATGCTTAACAAACTCATGCATTGTCTATCCGTGCATTTCATGCTTTGTTTAAAATGCATTATGATAATCCTGTTATTTCTGTGAATCTTTCCACGATATGGAAAGGACTTGTATTGTTTTGTTGTCAATATAAATTGTTATGGGAAATGAGAATTTCCACTTGTGGTATATAGGATACGCTCCTTCACATTTATATCTACATGAATTCAGCTTTTATTGTTTAGAGTTGGTCACCATGGTCTTGGTGGCATCCATAGCTAAATAGGTGTGAATTGCTGGTTAGGAATTTACAACCATATTAGTACATTATTTTACGAAGGAGTTTGTTCCGTACACATGTATGATTATTTTCAGTGACTTAGTCACTGTTTAATTTCTCGGAAAAACATTTTTGTTTTCCAACTCTTTCCTATGATTACTTAGAAGTTAAATGTTAATTATTCCCACTTCAGTTTCTATGACAGATCAGGGTTGCGCAGCTAAAGCTTCAAGAGTTGACTTCGCTAGTTAATTAACTTTTGTTATATTTATTATGTTGCATATTTTATTTAAAAACCAAATGACTATTATATATGTATCATTTGAAAGAAGATCTTGTATATACATTTCTGAGCGGGGTTAGCATTGGGTTAAGTTATGTATCGCATTTCTTAATTGAATGCTTTAAGTACATGTCTTAGAAATTTTAGTGCCTCTATATTTAGTCAATTTCTTGGATTAGTCAGCTGCTAGCTTAGGGGTTGCTACATGCACTTCAAATCTCTCTTTCAGTTCTTCACAAACCCTTGTCTCAACTGTCTTTAGAAAACACATATCAACAAACACATGGGAGAAAATTCACAGCAGATTCATCTTCTTCTCCCTTTTCCACTTCAACAACAACATCTCCTTCTATTGTCTTTGAATTCCTCTCTCTTGATTTCACCATCAACAGATCATCTCAAATTTTGGATCCCTATTGTTCAACAACAAACCTTACCTTATTCTCGGATTTCTTGCTTCAATTTATGGCAATAACTAAAGCTTCATCATCTCATGATTTCTGCCACTAATCTATAAATATCTCGATCTCTCAGCTTCATAATGGTGCCGCCTTCTCCCTCGTGGTTTCAGGTGGTGTAAGAAATACAACTAATGATAAGAGAAATGATTTCTCTGATTTTCAGGTCTTGTGTAGTAAAGTGATACAGCCACCCAAATGAACTGGATAAGGGCCAACCAAGTACGCCTCAAGACACCCATTGGCCAGTTCATATATGGCTTGTCAGTTTCGAAGAAGCGACAACTTAATTCCTCGCTCAACTCAAATATCAGTTTTGAGCAACTGACGGTTCTTTCGCTCCTTTGCTGCGCAACCTTAGCTGGTTCCAAACATCGATCGCCTATGAATGACGCTTTTGTTCTTCTCGAATTCTTCCACCAACAATAGTCGTCTCTTAACTTCTCAAATCCACTTCTTCTCTTCAATATTTCTTCATCACTAAAGTTGTCATGCTTTTCAGACAAAATTTGCATCACTAAAGACGACATACTTTTCAGACAGATATGAAGAAATAAAAGAAAATAATGAGAAATAATTCGCCTCCAATAGCAATTGCACATGAGATGAGACTTTTGCGTTGTTTCTTCTTCTTTTGTTCCAAATGACCCCAACGTACCTAAATACTCAAAAACAAACATAAGATATATAATTTACAAGAAAACTAGCAGAGAAAGCATGAACAATAGATAAATATAAAGGTGTTTTAGACACCTATTAATTGGCACAGAGGTGCGGCTAGCATGGTTGGCATGCTTTGGCGTGGTCGGTGTGGCTGGCATGATTTGCCATTGGCACAGAGGTGCGGCTAGCATGGTTGGCATGCTTTGGCGTGGTCGGTGTGGCTGGCATGGTTTTACATTGGCACAGAGGTGTGGCTAGCATGGTTGTCATGCTTTGGCGCGGTTGGTGTGGCTAGCATGATTTTCCATTGGAACAGAGGTGCGACTAGCATGGTTGGCATGCTTTGGCGCGTTTGATGTGGCTGGGATGATTTTCCATTGGCACAGAGGTGCGGCTAGCATGGTTGTCATACTTTGGCGCGGTTGGTGTGACTGGCATGATTTTCTATTGGCATACGGGGGAATTATGGTTTGGCTTTTCGTAACCCTAATTTGAAAAAGATACCCCGATAATTATTTAGGGACACATTGAAGGTTTCAGTAAATGTGCCTAGTAAATGTTCGTTATTTTAAATTTTGTGACATCATTGTCTGCTAGGGTTTAGTGTTTTACGATTTTAACCCCATGCTAAAAACCACCATCAACATTAATTCCCCTGCTTAGCTCGGAACAGGTGCCTTGTTGTGAGGTAAGCATATGATGGTGACAGGCAATGACAGAATCGCGGTGTAAATTATTGCAAAGATGGTCAGGAGAATCCGACAAACCTTTTGAGTGGTAAAGAGAATTTTGTCTTCCCGTGTTGGCGGCCCTATGTAAGTTGTAATGGGAATGCAGACCGTGGAGTGATGAGACGAAATTTATCGGCTTGGTCTGGTCTTACATCTCCAAGGCAAAGGGGGCACGGTCTTGGAAGGCGACGCAAGTGGGTGGCTTGGCTCGAGGGGCCAAGAGGTGGCGTGGTCTTGATAAGGCAAATGCGCGTGGATGATAGGTTCACGTCATTGGAGCAACGGCTTGGCATAGTGTGGCCTTGGAAAGACGAGACATACACGGATGGCTAGGCGTGGTGGGGCCTAAGAAATGGAGTGATGTCTTGGCCTGGCGTGACTATGACAAGGCGCGGATCGGTAGGGTGAGACGTGCACAGATGGCTAGTAGCGGTGAGGATGAGACATTGCACGGATTGCTTGGTGATTTATCTTCAAGGGCTTGGTTTCATCTTTCCTTATTTGACTCGAACAGAAAGTTCTTCTTATCTTCAAACCAAAACGTTACGCCCACAAAAAGAGGAAAAGAGTTACTCTTTTTGTTGTGGTTATGTTGCCGGTTTTGCTTCCAAGGATTAGCATTGGCGGTGGGAAAGGAAAACACGATCTAGTGTGCCTTAAGCACGTTCTTCCACGCTTTCTCACCAACCATAATTATTTCTCACATCCAGGCATGAGGTTCAATTATGGTCGGATATCATGTCTTAACTCACGGCAGGTATAAAAAAACTTTCCCTTTTGAGGTTGCGTCATCTTGCCGTACATAAAACATGATCTTGAACTCTACATTCGCATAGTTCATCTTCGTCCATCCTCTTTACAGGTATCGCCTCGTGTTTTCCTTCTCATATTTTTTTTTATTTTATCATCTTTCTTATATGTGCATGGATAGGATGGAACTTGACCACTTTCCTTGTTCTTTGTAGTGTATGATGGGACCCTCCAGGGATAGCCATGTCTTTAATTCTCTAGAGAAGGACTTCAGAATTGGCGTAAACCGCTCCTCTTCTCATAAGGAGGTATTAGCTAGAGTCGAATCTCTGTTCCATGAAGCTGGTGAATTCATCAAGGACCTTCCTTCCATCTACCTGCATGAAGTGCAGGCGCGTGTTCGGACTTTCTTAGGTTCGGTGAACATACAGGAGGGACGAGAAAATGAGGAAGAAACTTGGCATGTTAAGAAGTTCCAGTGCGGCAAAACCTTTCCTCAATTTAGTTATAAGGAGGATCGAACTGTTTCTAGGTAGGAGCAACGGAAAATCGAGCATGTGAAGCTTTTGGAGGCAAGCGCCATAGTTCTAGATTTTGATGCGGATGAATCAAAAAATCTTCTTCGAAGGGTCAATGAGAAAAACTCTGAGGGAGCGTCTGATAGGACCGAAGTGGCCTTTGGAGTTGACGCTAGAGGTGTCGTTGGAGATATTGGAGGGATCATGGTGGCGTATGTTGAACCGGTCGTCGAAGCGGACACTGTTTCTATCGTGGTTTCTTCGGGATGGGATGTTGAATTTGCTGCTGCTAACATCGTTGAATGGAATCTTTGTTGCCCGAGAGATTATTTGGGGAAGTGCTTGAATATATCCTTGACCAAGGGGACTCGTGTTCTATCCTTCGAGGGCTAGTTTCTCCCTTTTGTTATTCCTGTTAGTTTCTTAGTTCCCCTGATGTTTTTCGTAAACTCATCTTTACCTTCTTCTTCATCAGTCAACATTTTCGCTTTATGTATTTTATTTTATTTTAATGATTTAATGAGGTATTTCTGGTTGTGGTATGATGGCTTTGCAGTGGTTTTCTTGGTTAGTTTGATGTATTTCTCTGATATCTTGAGAACTCGTCTGGAAAGAGATGTATTTATACTTCTTTTTTTTGACGAAAAATGAAAATCCATGGAAGAATACAAACGATGTATTCATCTTGGGGAAATACAACTACTAAGAGAAATTGTTAAAGGAAATACTAAAGGGGGAGTGACTGGAAAAGTACAGCATTTTAGGGATTGGAGGCCTTGAGCCATCGCGAGAACGAGATCTAATGAAATTTCCGTAAGAGACATTTCATGACCAAAAATTAAATGTAAATCATCTTATTTAGATGCAATCATAAATCCAAAGCTAAATGCAGTCATCAAGGAGTTTGTAAAGACGTGAGATAACCCCTCTAATATTCCACAGCTGCACTCCCCACAAAGATTTGGCAATTAAGCACAAGTTCAAAAGAACTCTCCCCATAATATGTCATTCCCAAGGGTACAACAAGAGCGACCTTAATTTCAAGAGAAAAGAAGGATTTCTATAGACACAACAAATTACATACAAGTATGAATTTGGAATCCAATAAAAAATATTCAATCAAATTAACCAAAGCGAACCAAGATTAATTTGACTAAATATGCTCAACACAAGTAAACTTATGGAGACTTAATAAATAAATTAGATTAGTCACAAGAAAACTCGCAAATAATCTAATTGCCATACTCAACCAAACTAATTACAAGAGTAATCAATTAAATATGCCACACTCGACATAATAACAATCTATGGAGCAATGACTAAGTTAATCAAGAATAACCAACCATGTCAAAGAAATGCTCAAACATAAGAAAACTTATGGAGTGCTAACTAAATATTCACACAAGATGATTGATTTAGTTCAAAATACTCGACGTAAGGTATCTTACTGAACACAACTAAGCTAATCACAAAAATAATCAACTTTGGTTGTCTAATGCTCAACATAAGTCACAATACGGAGTCTCACAGTAATACACAAAATATGGATCAGAGAAGATCAATTACAGCGGTATACACAAGGATTCATTCTATGTTTCCATCACCATTTGCACAATGACACACAATAGACATAATCCTTGAATCACAAAATATTTTAACCTATCTTACATCAAAAATTGACAATATAGGCTTAAGTTTTGTGTTTGTGAAAAGTCTATTCATTCGTTTCTCAATATTTGCATATCAATTCACGAACGACTTTACTTTTGACAAAATATGGGACAAACAAGTTCACGGACGTAAACACACATATACCATCAAAATATTACAATATATAAAACCATAAAGATTAATACTGCAACCATCATCTTCCAAACAAACTTAGAATTTAAACCAATAAATCTAAAAACAAGAAGATGAAAAACATTGGATATAGGTATGTGTAATCACAATAATGGCTATTCCAAAATACTAGTTATTCTTATAAACAAAAGAGAAACAAGAAGATTTACTAGACAAAACACATTACTCATCATCTTTATCAGAGATACTCCATTATACTCGAAATGTGTTCAACTCTTCCTTGAGATAGGGAAACTTAGTTGCAACCACCGACAATTGTTCTTGAACGCATTTCACTCTTGAATTTACCTTACACACTCCCTTGTGAAATTTTTGAAATAAACTCAAGGTGGTAGGATCCCACTCATTAAATGAAGCATCTCTTTGTCTTTTGCATACATTTTCCCTTATGCATCTGAAGGTACATGGACGAACCGATTTGGGTACTCCAAGAGAGTTTCTAATTGAATCAACACCACGGTCATGACAGATTTGACTAATCAAACAAGGATAGCCTAACATCTTGATGGGAGAAGTCATTGAAACCATTTGATATATAATAAGTACACAAATATCAAGACTTTGAACACCCAATTCAAGGAAATAGACTAATTCGGCAAACTCATGACTCCACCAAGAATTATCAATTGTGGACAGACAAAGATTGGGAATACCGAGTTTTCCAAATACCATTAATGCAATATTAAGATCATTAGTAGGAAACTTCCATTGACTCCAAGATACCTTTTTTCCACAAAGCCCCATAGATATATTATCACATGAAGGACGTTCATCACTTGGTCTAGGGAGATGCACGTTTCCCAATGGTATGTTGGTGATTTTTGAAATTAACTCTCTATTAACCAGAAACCTTTTTCTATTTACCATGGATTTGAATTCCATATTATTAAGATCAACATCATGAATGTTGGCATAGAAAATTCTTGTGAGAGAATGAAAACCTTGACCAAGACCATCAAAGATGTTTCCAAGATTGAACTTTTTAAAGCAAGCTAAATCTTCATCATGTCCACTGGAGATGTCCAAATTCTTTTCTAAAATAAAACCTTTATATGAAATCTTCTCAAACATTCTAGCACATGAATCATCAACAAACCTAATCCTAAGATAATTTTGGTCACAAGGAAGATCCATACTAGAGGTATTTGGATTATTGAACTTCCTTTTTGAGCCTTTAGAATTCATCATGAGGTCAAAGAAAATTAAGGGAACAAGATGAATTTACTTACTTGGATTGAACCTTGAACACCCTTTCTTAGTTTCCCCAAAAGGTCTTCAATGGAGGAGACACACAAAACCCTATAAGTTCACGTACGCGGACGGGTGAGAGGAAGAAGAGAGTATGCGAACTTCCTCTTAATAAGACCAAAAATGGGCTTGGACCCGTTTGCGAACTTCAACCCACAAGGAACAAAGGAAGGTTTTGTTAGACCTTTGCATATCAAGGATTATGCATTCTGCAACATGAAGGATGCACTAGGAAGCTTAATTTGAAATCTGTTGTTTGTAGGTGAAAATGGTTTCTGCTGATTTTGGTAATTACGAGTGTGCAAGTGAGAAACAATTTAAACCCTAAACAATTAACTGCAAGGGAGTACTTTAGATTCGAGAGATTAATCTTTATAAGTTTGGACTAAACTAATAAATGGCCGTTCCATACTTGCTTCGGTCACAAAGTGGAGGAGAATGGGTTGGTTTTGGGGAGGGAAGCAAGGAAAGTGGTAAGACCAGAATAGTTGATTCTAGAAGAGTAGTTGGATTACAAAGACTTGTTATTAGAAAAGTAAGAGAGCTCACGAGGTGAGCTAGCAAGTAAGTATTTCTGATTGTTTTATCTCCCGTATGTACTTGTTGTTCAATGGAAATAGGTAAGACTTATTTATACAAGTAGGAATAGAAACTTACCCTGGTCTCATTAAGGAGTGGGGAAGTAAATGGGAGGAGGTGGTAACCGTATGCATGGAATTGATGTCCATAAAGTTTTTAACGCATGAAACTGCTGACGTTATGGAATTATTATCCCATAAAGTTGTTAACGCATGTGCTTTATGTCTCATGAACGTTTCACACATAACTTCATGTATTTACTAACCGCCTCACCCTCATGACACTTCCTTATGACGGGCGTAGTGTACGCTGCACGTTGTAAACTGACAAACCAATACCTAAAGAGGATCCCCCAGTTTGTGTTGATGCCTCGAATATTTTTGGAAAACATGTATCATGTTTTTGTGGCTTGTAAAGTCAAGCTCGGGTAACTTGCTAGCCTGGTGACCTTCGACGGTCGAGATTTTATCGTTGCACGCCTTCATTTTGGTAGCCGCGTAGTGAGGGCCAATGTGGTGGCGTGGCTAGATTGACATGCCATTGGCATGGCATGGTTTGGCGTGGCCAAACTTAGGTTTTCGGGCCAAAGGTTACCATGTGTCGTCTGGTAACCTTGGATGGCTAGGATTTTCTCCTAGGATTGAAGGGAAACCGTTGATTGTTGCATGCCTTGGTTTTGGTGGCCGCGTAGGGAAGGCCAACAGGGTGGCGCGGCTAGGTTATGCTTGGCATGTGGGTCCAAGGGTTTTTCATGGGCGTATGCCATGGTTAGAGGAGATTTTGGCTTGGCATGTGGGGCCAAGGGTTTTCCATGGGCGTATGTCATGGTTAGGGCCAAGGCAAGGGCGTTTGGCTTGGCATGATGTGACTAGCATGGCTAGGGCCAAGGCAAAGTGTGTTTGGCA
This sequence comes from Papaver bracteatum, assembly GCA_023529315.1. NCBI lineage: Eukaryota > Viridiplantae > Streptophyta > Magnoliopsida > Ranunculales > Papaveraceae > Papaver > Papaver bracteatum. The sequence continues at coordinate 658,048 of JAJJWX010005105.1, forward strand.
TGGCGCGGCAAGCTTGTCTAGGTTTGGTTTTGTCTTGGCATGTGGGGCCAAGGGTTTTCCATATGCGCATGGCGTGACTAGCTTGGGCTAGGTGCGGTTTTGGTTTGGCATGCGGGGCCAATGGTTTTCCATAGACGCATGGAGTGGTGTGACTAGCGTATCCAGGGCCAAGGAAGAGTGTGTTTGGCATGGAGCAGCTATCTTGGGCTCGGTTTGGTTTGGCTTGGCGTATGGGGCCAAGGGTTTTCCATAGGCGCATGGCGTGGCTAGGGCCAAGGCAAGGGCGTTTGGCTTGGCATGGTGTGACTAGCATAGCTAGGGCCAAGGCAGAGTGCGTTTGGCATGGCGCGACAAGCTTGGGCTAGGTGCGGCTTTAGCTTGGAATGTGGGTCCAAGGTTTTTCCATAGGCGCATGGCATGACTATCTTGGGCTAGGTGCGGTTTTGGCTTGGCATGTGGGGCCAAGGGTTTGCCATAGGCGCATGGCGTGATTAGGACCAAGGCAAGGGCATTTTGCTTGGCATGATTTGAGTAGCATATCTAGGGCCAAGGCAAAGTGCATTTGGCATGGCGCGGCTAGCTTGGCTAGGTTTGGTTTGGCTTGGCATGTGGGGCCAAGGGTTTTCCATAGGCGCATGGCGTGACTAGCTTTGTCTAGGCGCATGACCAAGCTAGGGTTTGGGGGGAAAAGGTCGTTTGATAACCTTAGACAGCAAGGATTTTCTCCTGGGATTGAATGGCAACCGTTGATTGTTGCACGCCTTCGTTTCTATAGCCGCGTAGTGAAGGCCAGTATGGTGGTGTGGCATGGGGTCGTGGCGAGGTACGTTTGGCATGGTGCGGTAGGTGTGGCTGGCATGATTTTCCAGTAAAGGTTTCAGTAAATGTGCCTTGTAATTTGTAAATGCTTGTTACCTTAAATTTTGTGACATCACTGTCTGCTAGGGTTTAGTGTTTTATGATTTTAACCCTAAGCTAAAAACCACCATCAACATTAAGTCCCCTGCTTAGCTCGGAATAGGTGCCTTGTTGCGAGGTAAGCATATGATGGTGACAGACAAGGACGGAATCGAGGTGTAAATCATTGCAAAGATGGTCAGGATAATCCGACTAACCTTTTTGAGTGGTAAAGAGAGTTTTGGCTTCCCGTGTTGGCGGCCATGCGTAAGTTGTACTGGGAATGCAGACCATGGAGTGGTGAGATGAAAGTTACCGGCTTAGTCTGGTCATACATCTCCGAGGCAAAGGGGTCGCGGTCTTAGAAGGCGACGCAAGTGGGCGGCTTGGCTCGGGTAGCCAAGAGGTGGCGTGGTCTTGGTAAGGTAAACACACGTGGATAATAAGGTTGCGATAGTGGAGCAGGCGTCTTGGCAGGGAGGGTCGCGGCAATGGCATGGTGGAACGTGCAAGGACGGCTAGGCGTGGTGGGGATACGGCAATGGAGCGAATGGCTTTCCAGGGAGGGTCGCGGCAATGGCATGGTGGAACATGTAAGGAAAGCTAGGCATGGCGGGGTTGTGATATGAGTGGTCTTGCACGTGGAAATTGGTCTTTGCGGGACCGGTTTCCTCTTTTCCTTCCTTGGCTCAAAATTGGAAATCCTTTTCTTGTTCGAACTCCCAAGTATCACGCATGTAAAAGGAATGGCTGGCCTCTCCCTTTGATTCACGCCTTTATTGTTTCTTCTTTTGTTGCTTGGTAGCGGTGAAGCGGGCGAGCGGATTAGGTATGTCTTCCAGTACTTCCTCTGTGACTTGTTTTTTCTTTTTTTTTCTTGTGTTGGTGAAAAACCCTAGTTGTAGGTGTACCTTTCCATGTCGACCTTGTAGAAAATGTCGATGTAAATCCTAGCCACATGTATATCTTGCACGCGCTCATAGTAGTACTTAAGCATGAATAGTAATGTTGACCGCCTCAACTCGTTGTGTAAGGTAAGCACGCGACAGTAATTTGCCATCTATTTCCCACGAAAACCTAGTATTTAAGGTTTACTCTTTGTTTTGGTTTGCCCGTGGGAATGGTTCCCCTGGTGGGTCACTCCTCCTCGGTTGGACAAGAATTTTTTACCGCGGGGTACGGCCTTGAAACAAACCGGCTTGTATCTTGGGTGAAAATAATTTTCGTGCGCTTTCCGTAATAATCTCTCTTCGTATTGTTCCGTTGTAGTTGCTTGGAAAGCGGAAGTACTGCGAGAGAATCTTTATTATGACGCCGCTTGAGAAAAATTCTGTCATACCGAAGGATGTTGGTAACTCCAAGCCAAACATGGCTGATGAATTCTTCACGATAGTCTCTTCCAGGAGAAGTCCACTTAAGCATGTGCCACTGCTTCTAACCGGTTTGGAGATTGAGGGAGGGGACCGGTCGGTTCCTCCCGGAAATGTAATACGGTTTTGCCTTCAGAGGAAATAGTATTTCGCCTCTCTTATTGATTTCAAAATCCCAGTGAGCCCATTGCGTTCGTTTGATAAATGGGTGCACTTTATGATAAGTCAAGAGTGTGTAAGAGCTAATTTGACCAAGGCCCAAATCATTGATGCTTTCACAGCCTCTACATCACTTCAAATTAGAAAAGACATCCCGAACTTGGTTTCTTTCATCTCCATGTGGTATCCAGATACTCACACTGCCATATGTAGGTAGGGAGAACTGACCATATCCTTAGAAAGCGTGACTATCCTTCTGAATCTTCCCATGACAGGAAACCTTAACACCAAGTTGTCTGATGATGAGGAAAAAATACGTACCGCCATGGTTGCGAAGTCAAAAGGGTTTGTCCGAAAGTAGAACGAGACAAAGTGTTTTTATATCTGGTGGATGTCTCAATGGTTTCCATATGAGTTGGAACCGGATCAGAAGAATAGTACACTCCACGTCACGGCATTCTTGGCTCTCTGGTTATCCCAGGATATTTTTGATGATAGCTCTGGTAAGAAGGAGATAAGGCTGGAACTCATCAATTTTGCTATAACATTGGCTAAAGGAGTTGTTCTCCCCATTGGCGGCTTGTTTCTCGGTTCTCTGTACACACACTTGGATCATTTGGCTATGGACATGCGTGCTTCAAACGGTTACATGAAAGTGGATTCGTATGTTTATGTTGCTTTTCTCCAAGCGTGGCTATGGGAGCATTTTGAAAGATATGTTCCTAAATCGTTGGGTTCACTTCCCGCTTCTTGGGGTAGTTTGAGAATACTTCGCTGGTCGAATAGGCGCCCAAGAGCTTGCTCAAACCTGGATGATTTCCTTGATAACTCGTGCGCCATTAATTTTTGTCAATGGGCCCCAGTATGTACATCCATAGCCCAGGTCAATACTTTTGCTTCTGCTCCAAACATGTTTTTGCTTTCTGATGGAGGGGATCTGGGAGTCGGTGAGATTGTATTCATGCGAAGTTGCACGTCTGGGTATATACCGTCTTTATTTCGAGGATCGTGTTAGGCAGTCTCTTATAATATTGAGCGAGCAGCTCGACATATGGGTTTTGACCAAGGGGTCCCTCTCGTTCGTCAGCTGGCAGCTCCAGATGATCTATTATTGGACGTTCTTGATGCTAGTGTTCTTGCGCCGGGAAAAATCCTCCCTTTCTTGCTTTCGGAACGAAATCCGTCGACTACCTCCAAGTATAACGCATTCTGGCAGAGTGAATTCCTCTTCATCCAGGAATTTGTGAAAGCCGTAGTGGAGAACACTCGTGGTAGGCCTTCCGCCGAGATTTTAGCAAAACATTCGTTGTTGAGGGATACTTCTTTAACCAAAAGGAAATCCGTCGGTCTGGATGTGGACAGTCCCCAAGTGAAGGAGCGAAGGTCTAAGAATTGTGCGGGCGGTTTCCAGTCAGATTCCACAGCTCTACCGACTTTTAGTTCATCCAACATGAGGGTACGTGTGATTTCTTTCTTGACTTCCGATGGATCATGTATATCCTTTTTTCTTTTCTGAGAACGCGTCCTTGTATCTCGTCCATGGTTTCAGCAGCACGAACGCCTTTGCCAAACTTGCAAGTAGTTAGAAAGCGTCATTTTTCGAGACAGAAGGTGGCGGTGCCGAGCTCATCCATGGTGATGGGGATTCCGAAAAGGATGAAAGTTTAGAGTCCAGCGATGGCGAGAGTAGTTCTTTCGATAACAGTACTGAATCTTACTCTAGTCATGAAACCGAATCGGTAAGTCCCCTCCATGTTTTTATTTTTTCCCTTTTTTTTGCAGTAAAACTAAATTTTGATTTTTAGGAGAAAACTGTTCATGGGGATGATCTTGAAGTGGAAGACCACCAGAGCAAGGACGTAGCCGTGCTTCCCACTACGGAAACTGTGCCAGCCAGCGATTTGGACATGGAGATTCATCGTCCTGATGGCGCTGCCGTGACTCAGGTGGAGGAGAGCACTTCGGAGGGTGAAATCATATTTAGGGATCTCCTTCCAGTTCCTGATTTAGTTGTAGGTGCCACCTTCAATCCTCCGTATCTGTCCCCTTTCCAGGGTCATCTATTGATTGGTGAATTTAGCGTGCCAGCTAAACATGCGATATTGTACACCAAGATTTGGGAAAGCTACGGTCACATTGCCACGACTAAGAAGATCACTAGTCGACATGCGTTGGTCAAGCGTGTGGAGGAAGCCTTGTCTTTGATTGATGAGATGTGCAACGTGACTGGTCATACAGTTTCTGAAGATGTAATCTCGAGCTGGAAGTTCCATCGTGACATGTGTGTGGGCTTCGAATTCAACGTTCTCTGGTTCGTTGAAGGTCTCTATGATGTTGAAAGGTCATTGGCTGGATCAGTTGAAGGTCCTTCTGCAGACATGATGAAGAAGAAGGAAGCAGAATTCAAGAAGTTGTGCAGGATGCTGAAACTTAAGAGGGCGGATCTCCAAATCAAGAGGGAGGCCTTTGCCAAAAGGAGAAATCCGATGTTGGAAAACTTTCCTTGAATATATATCTATCTTTTGGACCTCTTATCTTCAGGTTTTTTTTTTTTTTTTGAAAGGCAAATGAGATGTCTGGTTTTTGGTTTTTGATTTTCTGATTTTCTCGGGTTAATAGATAAATGCTACCTTGACGGTTTTGGATTATTTTATTTTTTTTGAATGAAGTGTTTAGAATGGAATTGTCTTTGGCTATGAATGAAGTGATGCAGACATCCCAGGAAAACCATGGAACCGTGTGTTGGTAGATGACATGGGATGAAACATGGCTATAGGTTTTATCAGAACTTGAAAAAGCAAACCACATATTTTTATCTAGATAAGACTTACTCGGTTTCTCAGGTCTTCTGATGAGAATAAACTTTCCAAGTGTAGGACCAAGTTTTTTTTTTTCGAGAAACATGGTCATGGGAAGTCCCCAGTCTTCCGAGTCATTGCTGAGTTGTCTGATAACTGCGCCGTTGACCACCAGGCGGATCGTTTTCCTTTTAACCTCTGTGAAGTCCCCAGTCATCCCTTGTCGTGTCATGACTGATCATCTGAGAAATACCCAGTCATCCCTCGTCGTTTCATGACTGATAATCGAGCCGTCGAGTAACTGAGTCAGAGTGGATCTCTTTCCTCTACCATATTGACGTCTGGGTCGAAGAATGAGATCGCTGGTTGAAAATTGACATTGTAACCGAAAAATCGAACCTCCCACTGTGGTCGCCAATTATTTGTAGGTGAAAATAGTTTCTGTTGATTTCGGTAATTGCGGGTGTGCAGGTGAGAAACAATTTTAACCCTAAACAATGTACTGCAAGGGAGTACTTTAGATTCGAGAGATCAATTTGTACAAGTCCGGCCTAAACCAAGAAATGGTCGTTCCACACTAGCTTCGGTCACAAAGTGGAGGAGAATGGGTTGGTTTTGGGGAGGGAAGCAAGGAACGTGGTGAGACCAGAATAGTTGATTCTGGAAGAGTAGTTGGGTTACTGCGACTTGTTATCAGAAAAGTAAGAGAGCTCACGAGATGAGCTAGCAAGTAAGTATTTGAGAGTGTTGTATCTCCCGTATGAACTTGTTGTTCAATGGAAATAGGTAAGACCTATTTATACAAGTCGGAATAGAAACCTACCCTGGTCTCATTAAGGAGTGGGGAAGTAAATTGGAGGAGGTGGTAACCGTATGCATGGAATTGATGTCCATAAAGTTGTTAACGCATGAAACTGGTTTTCATGAAACTGCTGACGTTATGGAATTGATGTCCCATAAAGTTGTTAACGCATGTGCTTTATGTCCCATAAATGTTTAACACATAACTTCCCGTATTTACTAACCACCCCACCCTCATGACACTTCCTTATGACGGGTGTAGTGTACATCGCACTCTGGTAACCGCCAAACCAACACCCAAAGAGGATCCCCCAGTTTGTGTTGATGTCTCGAATGTTTTTGGAAAACATGTAGCATGTTGTTATGGCTTGGAAAGTGAAGCTCGGGAAACTTGCTAGCCTGGTGACCTTCGACGGTCGAGATTTTGCATTTTAATAGGAGGGGCAACCGTTGATCGTTACACGCCTTCGTTTTGGTACCCGCGAAGTGAGGGACAACGTGATGGTGCGGCTAGGTTGGCATGCCGTTAGCATGGCATGGTTTGGCGTGGCCAAACTTAGGTTTTCGGGCCAAAGGTTACCATGTGTCGTCTGGTAACCTTGGATGGATAGGATTTGCTCCTAGTATTGAAGGGCAACTGTTGATTGTTGCACGCCTTCGTTTTGGTGGCCGCATAGGGAAGGCCAACAGGGTGGGCGTCTAGGTTATGCTTGGAATGTGGGGCCAATGGTTTTCCATAGGCATATGGCGTGGTTAGGTCCAAGGAAATGGCGTTTGGCTTGGCATGATGTGACTAGCATGGCTAGGGCCAAGGCAAGGGCGTTTGGATTGGAATGGTGTGACTAGAATAGCTAGGGCCAATGCAGAGTGCATTTGGCATGGGGAGGCTTGCTTGGGCTAGGTGTGGGCTTTGGCTTGGCATGTGGGGCCTAGGGTTTGCCATAGACGCGTGGCGTGACTAGCTTGGGCTAGGTGCGGTTTTTCCTTGGCATGCGGGGCCAGGGGTTTTCCATAGGCGCATGGCGTGATTAGGGCCAAGGCAAGGGCGTTTGGCTTGGAATGATGTGACTAGCATGGCTAAGGCCAAGGAAAAGTGTGTTTGGCATGGAGAGGCTAGCTTGGCTAGGTTTGGCTTGGCTTGGCTTGGCATGTGGGGCTAAGGGTTTTCCATAGGCGCATGGCGTGACTAGCTTGGGCTAGGCGCGTGACCAAGATAGGGTTTTGGGGGAAAATGTCGTTTGGTAACCTTAGACGGCCAGGATTTTCTCCTGGGATTGAAGGGAAACCGTTGATTATTGCACGCCTTCGTTTTGATAGCTGCATAGTGAAGGCCAGTATGGGGGCGCGGCATGGGACCATGGCGAGGTGCGTTTGGCATGGCGCGGTAGGTGTGGCTAGCATGATTTTCCATTGGCACGGAGGTGCGGCTAGCATGGTTGGCATGCTTTAGCGCGGTTGGTGTGGCTGGCATGATTTGTCATTGGCACAGAGGTACGGCTAGCATGGTTTGCATGCTTTGGCACGGTCGGTGTGGCTGGCATGATTTTCCATTGGCACAGAGGTGCGGCCAGCATGGTTGGCATGCTTTGGCGTGGTTAGTGTGGCTGGCATGATTTTCCATTGGCACAGAGGTGCGTCCATCATGGTTGGCATGCTTTGGCGCGATTGGTGTGGCTGGCATGATTTGCCATTGGCACAGAGGTGCGGCTAGCATGGTTGGCATGCTTTGGCGCGGTTGGTGTGGCTGGCATGATTTTCCATTGACACAGAGGTGCGGCTAGCATGGTTGGCATGCTTTGGCGCGGTCGGTATGGCTGGCATGATTTTCCATCGGCACAGAGGTGTGTCTAGCATGGTTGGCATGCTTTGGAGTGGTCGGTGTGGTTGGCATGATTTTCCATTGGCACAGAGGTGCGGATAGCATGGTTGGCATGCTCTGGCGCGGTTGGTGTGGCTGGCATGATTTGCCATTGGCACACGTGGGAATTTGGGTTTGGCTTGTCGTAACCCTAATTTGAAAAAGATACCCTGATAATTATTTAGAGACACATTAAAGGTTTCAGTAAATGTGCCTAGTAAATGCTTGTTACCTTAAATGTTGTGACATCACTGTCTGCTAGGGTTTAGTTTTTTACGATTTTAACCCTAAGCTAAAAACCACCATCAACACATGTACACGATTCAACCATTTCTTGCCCCATTTCAAGATATATACATATGGGGTAGTGCCAGTCTTGTTACCAAGAGGCATAATGTGCAGAGAAATTCCCGTGCAACATTTTTGGTTGATTAGTGTGATTAGTCCATGTAACAACATAATGATGACAATCAGGAGAGTCTGAGCTTCCATTCCTTTGCTTGATCTGACTAGGAGGAGGATTCTTCCGTTTTCCAGGTTGTACAATATTATTTAAAGATCTAATATGTACAGAACCCTTTTTGGAGTGATTCTTAGACTTAACAGAATTAAGTTTCTCTGAGGATCTAAAAACATCTTCGAATTCTCTGAAAAAAACTTTATCAGCTAATTCATTATGATAATACTCCTCATAGAGATCAGTAGTTAATCTTTTGAGATTCCATATCATTGAGCGCCATCAACGTTTCTTTAATCTTCTCTCCTTTTTATTTTTTTCTTTAGATTGACTCATATCATCTAAAAATTCATTCTCTAATGAAATGGAATTATCATGAGAGATTAGAGGTTTTGACCTAAACGATCTTGATCAATCTTTAAGAAATTCTGGCGTGCGTTGCAGATGCCAAGAGCAAATTTTCCAAGGAAATTTCCCATGGGACAATTTTCAAGGACCGAACAAACACAAAATTATCAGGTTTAGTGTGTTTGCCTGCTCTGATACCAATTGAAAAAGCGGGGGTCTAACAACCTCACCCAATATTTTGATTAGCAATTTGTATGGACAACTCTGAGTTTTTTTTTCAAGAGAATCAACTAGACCCAATCAATAGAAAATATCTCAAGGAGTTATTATCTCAATCTCTCAATTTGATTTACTCAAGAAAATATGATTCACGAGGCTTAATCAAAGAGAGATAACTTGGATGGCACCAAAGACCAATATCCAAGTGTCAATCAATTTAAATCAACAATTTATAAGGTCAGATATTCTAATTGATTGAACAACGCACAACTTGTATTATTTCAATTATATAACAAAATATAATGAGGAAAAGAAATAACACGGACACCAGTATTTTGCTACCGAGGAAACCGCAAATGCAGAAAAACCCCGGGACCTAGTCCAGATTAAACATACACTGTATTAAGCCGCTGCAGACACTAGCCTACTCCAAATTAACTACGGTCTGGACTGTAGTTGAACCCCAATCAATCTCCCAGTGATCCAAGGTACATTTATGCTCCTACTCCTCTGATCCCAGCAGGATACTACGCACTTGATTCCCTTAGCTGATCTCACCCACAACCAAGAGTTGCCAAGACCCAAAGTCGAAGACTTTAATAAACAAATCTGTCTCACACAGAAAAGTCTACAAGATAGATAAATTTTTCTCCCACGAATAAACCTATGAGTTTTGTTCCGTATTTTTATAAATCAAGGTGAACAGGAACCAATCAATAAAACCATACTTATAATCCCGAAGAACAGCTCAGTTTTATCAATCACCTCACAATAGTCTTAATCGACGCAGTGAAAAAAGATATTGTGGAATCATAAACGATGAGACGAACATGTTTGTGATTACTTTTATATCTTGCCTATCGGAGATAGAAATCTCAAGCCAATTATTACAATCATAATCGTACGATAGAAACAGCAAGATCAGATCACACAACTACAAGAAAAGTAGTATCTGTCTGGCTTCACAATCCCAGTGAAGTCGTTAAGTCGTTAACCTGGTTTTAGAAGAAGAGAACTAAAGGTTAAAGAAGAATCGACTCTAGCTTAGCAAACTAGTATCAGACAGAATGTGTGGGGATTAGGTTTCCCAGTTGCTAGAGTTCTCCCTTATATAGTCTTTCAAATCAATGTTAGCTTAGTAACAAATTAAGCATTCAATATTCACCGTTAGATGAAAACCTGATTAGATACAAGCTAATATCTATCAACCGTAAGATCTAAAACTTATCTTTCCATACACACATGTACTTGATGATTTTGGGTTTGTGTAACCGTACCCAAACGTGTACAATAGTTGGTTCAATATTAGTCAACCAAATGGTTAGCCAAATGATAACTTTCATATCAACCATATTCTTCTTCACCATAATTAGTCCAAATGACTCAAATGAACTAGTTAGAGAGTTGTTCAATTTCTATGAGATCTCATGTACTGCACAAGACACAATTGAAGCAAAAAATGATGTGATTCACTCAAATCGATTCATGAACTATAAAGCCACAGTTTGCAATAGCATTCCTTAGATAATTTAAATAAGTTCACGAACATCGTTTTTTGACATAACCACTCAAATTCGCGGATTGGGTTTGTGGACTCAAGTTAACTGGTTGGAGTTCACAAACTCCAGCAGAAATTCTCGGGTTCGAGAAATTCTGTCAGTTCGCGGACTGAAACCGAGCTACAACTCCAGCAGAAATTCTCGGTTTCGAGAACTACGCACGTTCGCGGACTGAGTTTGCTGACTGGGTTGACTGCTCAAGTTCCGGTTTCACTTGATCAACAAAGTTCGCAAACTTCGGTTCAAGTGCTAAGGACTTATACATATATGTGTTACCACAATAATGTTTATATCCCACAATGGTTATATTGTCTAAACTCTCATTTCAACAATTGAAACATTCTCAGAGGGCGTTATATAGTTGTTATTCACAAATAATTTTTCGTCAGAGCGATTTCCAAAATGATTGAAACTTAACATGACTTTCTTCACTAGGTAAATATGAACTTTGTTAAAGTGAAAGCTTCACCAACACATATTTCGAGAAATAGATAAGCGACATATACTCAGCTCGAAATATCACATATGTATATTCTTAGTCTATATAGTAATACGACTTTTGTCTCAAGATAGGAGATAGAGTAGATAGACTTTTAGTAGATGAAGATCCACTGGTTCCTTGAGTAGTCCTTCGTCTTTTATGATGATTTCCATGGAGTTCTTGAGCTCAACTACACTTTCTATCCTAGTCCGAGACCTTAGCTATAGCAGACTAGAAATCAAGACTTCATAGTTTTTATCACTAACATTGACAAACATGCTTGAGATAGCAACGCATGCGAGTTCGACCGAGCAATGCTCTAACAGTTACAAACCGAAGTAGATTTTCGGAGTCTGTTTCACATAAAACATTAGGCCATTGACATTCTGTTGATGTTCTTGATGCTAGTAGCAAGGCCTAAGTTTATTCTATTAAAGCAGTTGTAATTCCAAGTGGTTGTGCCATTGCGATTATAGTTTTTTCCTCTGAGTTCCTGCAAATGAATCCTGCACCTGACGGGCCGAGATGTCCTCTTGCAACCCTTTAGTGTTAATCTTTATCCAATCCATGAGAAGGGTACACCAACCGACTAATATCACCGACGTGGATTTGATGCCTGCTAACCGATTATAAGTTGGTGAATCGTCCGACAGTACAGGAGGTAAGGCATCCATAGCCCACGAGTATTCTTATTGCTGCTTTAAAGCTCTGGTTAAAATTTCCTATGAATTTGTCTGTGTTTGGTTGTATATTAGGTCATTCCTAGCTAGCCATAATGACCATAAAAGAAAAAATAATGATGTAATAGTTGACAGTGAGGCTGACTTTTGTAGGAGATGAGAGATGAATGTTTGAGGAGTTATGGCGATTGTAGAACAATGGTTGGGATTTAGAATTGCTGAAATCCGAGTGAGTAAAGTGCTCCAGGATATGACTGTGAACGGGCATTAAAGGAGCAAATGAGTCGCTGATTTTATATCATAGTTTCATCGGGGGTAAAGGTTGGTATTTTTTAAGTGGATGTGGTTTAGGATAGAGAAGGTCGGCAAACCTTCATTAATTGCTTTCCATAAGAAAAGATGAAATTTACCATGTCCACTGGAATTTGGTAACAGGGAGGGGGTTTTGATGTGGTTGAGTAACTTCTTGTGTTAGGCATTTGTATGCAGAAGTTGTAGTGTATTTTCCATATTTTTAATACGGCCAAATAATTGTATCCTAGGGAATATCTTGTGGTAGGTGGATGTTTATGATTCTTTGTGCTGTAAGAGGAGGTACGTTGCTTATTTTATCATGCATCCGGTTATGAGACACGGGATCAATGATATCTACTACCATCTGGATGGGGTAAAATTACGTCGGGTCGAGGTTCGGGAAGAACGGGATCCAATTAGCTTGGATCGGGGTTTGTATCCCATTTCCAATGCGATGGACTATTGGTCTAATTTGGGTACGATTTTATAACTCAATGGTTTCCGGTAGGAGAAAATCATAGGTTTGATCCCGCCATAAAGGTTTGTAATAGCATAGTTGTATAGTTGGATTATGGCCAATTAGGTTTGGCAGTGGGGCCAGTCTGATTGGATGGGTTCGAGTTGGCGCCCGACTTTCGTGTATAAGTAAAAAAACAGAAAGAAAAAAAAAACTATTGGTATTATTGACAGACACCGTTAATGTCCCTAGGGTATTACTTAATGTCGTTTCTTCCTTTACAGCGCTTCACAACATACAAAAACTCAAGAACAATACAACACGTGATCTGGCGCAACGCGAGTATACCATCAGAGACGGACCTAAAATTGGACTTATATAATTTTGACCTGGGATGTTTAGTACTAAACCTAAAAATGAAGGGTCAAATACTCTTTTTTTTCACTGACGGACTAGAGGGACACCCAGCTAAATCCCGGGTTAGCCATTTCATAGGCCCGTCAGTGTATAACATGTTAGCCTAGTATGATGTGTTGTATGAGACTTATAACTTATGGTGCAAAGGCAAAGAAATTTTGGTTTAATTAGTTAAAACATAACATAAAAGAAATAATCATTGGTGATTAAAATGTAGATAAAACCGCGCGGTTTTACTTTGACCAACGGCTATATTTCTGGCGGCTCTATATCCAGCCTCTCTATTCTTACCCTATAAATTCAACTCTTCCCATCTTCAGATTCACATTTTCTTCTTTCTTTGTAAAATATATGATAGAATACGTGGTCCTATATTTACTCAAGAGGAGGATTTAGCTACATGCAAAGCCTCCGTTTTTCATAAGGAATAATCAAATGTTATGCACGATCAAGACATGTCAGGCGCGTCTTTTTGGAAAAACATTTTCATAATGTTCGTCTCACAAACAGGGAACCCCGGAAACCGAGATGATCGTGGTGTATGTCTTCGTTTTCATAAAATTAATCGTGTAAGGGAAATTGATCGAGAAAAATTTGTCGGTTTAAATGAAGGTAAAGTGATCCAAACAGCTCCTGATAATTGGGAGGAAGCTCACAACAAACCTTTTCTTTACGAAGCTTGTTTCAGCATTCTTAAAAATGGTTCATCTCAATCACATCTTCACTACATAATAATATCTCTCCATGTCTTTACTATTGAATAAGATGTTACTCTTGTTCAACATTGGTTACATCGTATAACGATACTGAAAAAGTGGTGGTCTAACAACCACACCCAATATTTATATTAGCAATCTGTATGGACAAACTCCGAGTGACTTTTTAGAGAATCAACAAGACAGTCAGACTCAATCAATAGAAAATATCTCAAGGAGTTATTATTTCAATCTCTCGATTTGATATATACTCAAGCAAATAGAAATCTGCGAGTCTTTATCAAATACTAGAGAGATAACTAGGATGGTACCAAAGACCAATATCCAAGTGTCAATCAATTTAAATCAACAACCAAAAGTTCAGATATTTTAATTGATTGAACAACGCATAACCTGTATTATTTCAATTATATAACAAAATATAATACGGAAAAAAATAACACAGACACCATAATTTTGTTAACGAGGAAACCGCAAATGCAGAAAAACCCCGGGACCTACTAGCCTACTTCAAGATAACTTCGGTCTGGACTGTATTTGAACCCCAACCAATCTCATATTGATCTAAAGTACAGTTATGATCCTACGTCTCTGATCCCAGCAGGATACTACGTACTCGATTCCCTTAGCTGATCTCATCCAAAACTAAGAGTTGCTACGACCCAAAGTCGAAGACTTTAAAAAACAAATATGTATCACATAGAAAAGTCTATAGTAATAGATAAATCCGTCTCCCACGAATAAACCTACGAGTTTTGTTCCGTATTTTGATAAATCAAGGTGAACAGGAACCAATCGATAAAACCAGACTTATATTCTCGAAGAAAAGCTCAGCTTTATCAATCACCTCACAATAGTCTTAATCGACGCAGCGAAAAAAGATATTATGGAATCACAAACGATGAGACGAAGTTTTTGTGACTACTTTTATATCTTGCCTATCGGAGATAGAAACCTCAAGCCAATTATTACAATTGTACTCATACGATAAAAACAGAAAGATCATATCACACAACTACAAGAAAAGTAATATCGGTCTGGCTTCATAATCCCAATGAAGTCTTTAAGTCGTTAACCTTGTTTTAGAAGAAGCAAACCAAAGGTTAAAGGAAAATCGACTCTAGCTTAGCACAACTAGTATCTCACCGAATGTGTGGGGATTAGGTTTCCCAGTTGCTAAAGTTCTCCCTCACTACACCAATTTTCGGGATTAGCAACGGCTTCCTGGAGTTGCAAAAGGGACTTGCAACAGCAGCTAGGCGATGCGAGACGTGGTGTTGTATTTTTTTGCAACAGCTCTTAAGCCGTTGTGAATTTTTTTCGCAACGGTTTTCGGTTCAGCAAACTATTTTTTCTCTTTCTTTTGCAACGGTTTCATCCGTTGCGAACAGGTTTAGCAACAGTTGGTTGTTGTTGCTATATTCTTGTCGCAACAGCCTCTAGCAGTTGCGAAATGGAAGATTCGCAACTGATATGGAGCTGTTGCGAAATTTAGTACCGAAACAACTTAGAACGGCTAATCTTAGCCGGACTCGGTTTTATTATTCTGGTTCTAAATTTAGCAACAGTTTTAAGCCGTTGTTAAATATTTGCAACATAAAAAAAGTCAAGTCAATTTGTCATTGACCTAGTCCAGAGTTCCCTGCAACAAATCCCTAAATACTACTGAGAGACACATTGAGTACGCAATGAACAACAAAGTCTTCCATTTGAACAATATATTTAGGCCAATAACATATAATCAATACCCAATGAAGTTAAGTTTCTAAATAGTGAGAAGATAACTTTCAGGAGACATTTCTTAAGCTTCTGAAGAATGATATGAACAACCAAAAGATAGAAAATTTAAGTATATTTCCCAAGTTCATTTATGAGTTCAAGTTCTAGAGAATGATAGAGATGATATAAGCTAGCATATAGAGGAAAATTATAACCTCTAAGACAAACACTAACTACTACTTTAGAATCATATTACATAGGTTGTAGCAGTTTTGTTTTCGGTTTTTCCCGATGTGTTAATAGTGGTATATAGGTTATAAGTTCTCACCAGTACCAGCACAAAAAGGAATGATTGAAAGGTGGCGCCTTCTCCACCTTCATAACAGACACCATAGGATCAATATCATCTTGAAGAAGCCCGAAAACGGAGAGAGTCTCATTAGAACAATAAAATTTTGAGTAGTATTTCAGAGCATAATAAACTTCTTAGGAGTCAATAACTAATGGTGGGCATAACGAGAACTACACAATAGATATTAAGAACGTAAAATAGAGTGAGTTTTGACAGCAAGGTGATAGAAACGTTAAATAGCATCACCATCTCGACGGTATATAGAATCCACATACAACAGTTACATGCTTCAATAACTATCGCTTGTTGTGAATCACCTTAAACAATAATGCAATAAAACTGATAACTCTGTGGAGCGACCTCAATAAGGTTTGCTAATGCTCAAATTATAAAATCAGCTTAACCAAGAGCATCGCATACTAGTATACTAAGGATCAAAAAAGGTTTCTACGGGAGGAATACTTAACTTCTCACTACTCTTACTTAACTACTCACTCACTGAAACCTTTCAAAATGAACATTATCAACACATTCAATATGCATATGACACTAATTCACAAGAAAAAAATCTATAGCAATTGACAGATGGGTAATACTAGAGAAGGCATGATAGTTCATAGAACTTGCACATTGTTATCCAATATCAACATTTCAGCAAAGCCGCGCACTATTTAATAGGTCTAGTGACACTTGCGTGACAAGCCACTAATGTCTCATCATTCAATAATAATATATGTAAATGAAATATAAAAATTCGCAGGAAAACGAGAAAATTAGAACCTACAGGTCATGAAAGCATTTAAACTGAAATTTAGTTTATTACGAATTGAAGGAGTTATACAAAAGGATTCTTTTCGAGCAATTTATTATTACAATTACCTGAATAGGGTTCTCAAGCTTCGACCTCAATGTGGATCAATCTCTTCCTCCTCCAGCAGCTAGTCCAAGTAATATAACACTTTCAGTCAGATTAAGACTACCACAACAAGAAAGCAACCAAAATTATTTAAACCAGAAAAACACCAAAAGCAAGGGATAGGAATCCCTTGTCGTATCAATGAAAAAACCAAATAGAATCCTTACAAATTACCACACAATATAAATGAAAAAAATTTAGAAATGATATAATAGCAGAAGTAGAAGCACACTGATCCTTACCTCCTCATCCACTTCCATTAAATGAATGTTTCGACAACTTTAATATTTGAGCAAAACGTACGCAATCCAGGTTCCAGGTGCCTTTTGAATTTATATCTAAAACACTGAACATACGTGCAAAAAGTCACAATTACCACTTGCACTTTACTTTGGAATCATCCCCATTTCTAATCTGACCTGGCCATCATGAGTAAAGAAATAACTAGCACTAGTTACAATACTTACTTCCCACAAAGGCCTAATACCCTCCTTGAAAAGATGCAAGTCAGTCGGACTTGGCAAGGAGAAGGACGAGCTAAATGTCAATAGAAACCCAAAATTCATCAACCTACATAAACATCACATTTCAAATGCATTATGAACCTTATTTCAGATAATAGATGAAACTCCCATGAAAACAACACAATTTATAGTAGCAAGCTAAGGTTCACAATAATATTGTTATTTCAAGAAGAATACCGTACTGAATTCTCACCTCCATTTTTTAGTAATTCACAACACTAAAGAAATTTAAGAAAACAAATAGCAATTACTTGGGGACAGCATTAGTAAGAACCTATATCATATCCATATTTTGAACCTCCTCGTCCACTTCCATTAAACGAATGTTTCGACGACTTTAATATTTAAGCAAAACGTATGCAATCCAGTTTCCAGGTGCGTTTATAATTTAGATCTAAAACACTAAACATGCGTGCAAAAAATCAAAATTACCACTTGCACTTTACTTTGGAATCCTCCCCATTTCTAATCTGACCTGACCATCATGAGTAAAGCATTTTTTCATTTTCAAGTTAGGATTATAATAAAATAACCAACCAAACTCTCATACTGTCTTCTTTACTAGCCATATTACCATTTAAGGCCATGTCACTCTTAAGTCAAAATCATAGTTGATCAGTTTAGATACATTTTCTAAAGGGACATCAATTTTAGACAAACAAGTGAAACATTCCAAGCAAGGGAATAAGATCCTACAAACTAGAATTTAGGTGACTCACCTGGCGCCATTTACTCGCCGTCGCCTTGTTTCCATAATCCTGTGGCCGATTAAGATTTTATTCACATGTTCAAAATCTCATATCATGTTCATCAACTGCAACTAAGAGATTTGTTAGGAAGTATTTTTGACATAATCACTAAGTGTATTTACTCTTTGAATATATACCCTCTTATGCGATGAATTCAAATCATTCAAAGAACAAATTTTAATTCCCGTTATGCCATGAATTCGAATCACTAAAAGAACAACTTTAATTCATGTTATGCCATGAATTCAAATCATTAAATCAACAACCTTTTTAATTGAATCACGTTGATACTGATAGCATTTAATTAACAAAATTAGGCCCAAAATAAAACCCCCGTTTTACCTCTTGTAGCACATACATATGTATTTTACTCCCCCTAAGTGGCTCTGCAACAACAACAACAAAACAAACATAAATCTCAATTTTTTGAATCAAAACTATTTCCGTATATTAATAAATCAAAACTTTTTATCAATTACAAAATCATACACAAAACCCTCAATAAAATTACTATATGAATAAAAGAAGGAAGAAGATATTGATGTCAGTCGTGCCATATGCATCGATCTAAGAACCCATATCTCGAATTAGGTCAAAACGCAAGGGATTTGTTTTTTGCAAACCCTAACTTTTAAATTGCACACCCTAACTTTTCTATAGAAAATCAAGCACGAGAAAGATTGAAGATAAAATAGTGGTGGGATACAACAGGAAAAGTATTTATCTTGAAGGGTTTAATGGTGGTGGGTTTTCAAGAGAAACATTGAAGTGAAAGTGGATTTCTAAAAAAGATTAAAGAGAAGATGGTTTGTGTTAATATTTTTCTGTCAAGCTTAGCTCATGGTGATGGTGTTTTGGTGATAGCAGAAGTGAGTGATTTTTTTCTTTGAAGTAGAGAGTGAAATGGAGTGATAGCAGAGGCGAAGGAGAAGGAGAAAGAGAGACTAGTGATAGCAGAGGCAGAGAGGATTGGGATGTGTTTTCTCTATCTCCTCGAGGATAAATGATAGGGTTGAAGTGAGATCTTTGATCCAACCGTTCAATTATTTAGAGAAAATCCTAACCATAGAACGTAGTGTTGCCATCCACTCAAAATCATCGCACATGTGGACTGTTGGTGTTACCTGGTACACAATCAAGTAGCACATGTGGTATTCTCAGTTGTTGCAATTCGCAACTGCAGAAAGTTGTTGCGAATTTTAAAGCCGTTGCAAATTATGTTGCAAATTCTCAACTGCGTAAGAGCTGTTGCAAAATTTAGTTACTAATCGGAAAAAATGGTGTAGTCCCTTATATAGTCTTCAAATCAAGGTTTGCAATCAATGTTAGCTTACTAACAAAGCATTCAATATTCACCGTTAGATGAAAACCTGATTAGATTCAAGTTAATATTTATCAACTGTTTGATCGAAAACATAGCTTGTTATACACACATGTAATGCACGTTTCTAGGCTTGTGTAATCGTACCCAAACTTATATATTAGTTGGTTCAACAATAGTTAACCAAATAGTTAGCCATATGATCACTTTCATATCAACCATATTCATCTTCACCATAACTAGTTCAAATGACTCAAATGAACTATTTAGAGAGTTATTCAATTGCTTATATCTTTATGTACTACACAAGACACAATCGAAACAAAAATGATATGATTCACTCGAATCGATTCATGAACTATAAAGCCACGGTTTGCAATAGCATTCCTTAGTTTATTAAGATAAGTTCACAAACATCGTTTTTATACATAACCTACTCAAGTTCGCGGACTGGGTTCGCGTACTTAAGTTCCCGGACGGAGTTCACAAACTCGAGCAGAAATTCTCGGGTTCGAGAACTACTAGGCCTGCACAGGAAACCGGTCGGGCCGAGATACTGGGCCGAAACTGGCTGCACCGAGCTGAAATCGAGCTGTACCGATTATCCAACGGCCGGTGATGGTATCTGATATCATAACCGTCTATCCCACGGCTCGGTGCACGGTATGAGGCAAAAAGCCGGCCGAACTGAGCCGACAAAACCGACTGCTATTAGACATAGATCAAGTTCATCCTAGCCATCTATCCTATCTATATAACATAAACAAAACCCTAGAAAATTTAGTCACTTATTTTCTGTTTCTCTTTTCATCTTATAGACTTCTACTTTCGTTCTCCTCCTCTCATTCACTGTCTCATCTCAAGATTCACCATCACCAGTCAAACAAACCTCCTTCATCAGTTCACCACCACTATGACTAGTAGGATCTTTATATGAATATGATCACCAACAAGATTTTTCGTTTGCCTTACAGCAACAGCCACTGCCACCACCTCCATCACCACAAGCAGTGATAACGGAGACCACCACCACCATGTTTTTTGCTTTATCTTCTTCTTCTGTTACTTTTTATTCCTTTTTATTGAATGGGTTTTACTCTAGTAGATTTGTATTCATGGATGTGAGCAAGTTTCAAGTAATCAATTGAAAAGGGGGATCTGGATGCCATTGATTATTGAATTAGGTATTTGTAACCATGATGAATAAAGTTAGATATTTGTTACTTTGATTCCTTGAAGCTTAATTTGGTTGTGCGAATTTTTTATATGTGATGTGATTTAATTTTCAGATGAAAATTTTAAAGATATTTGAATATCATTTTTAATGTTGAGATTATATGAATACAGTTGGGATTTTGGTTTAACTATGATAGTCTAACAAGGGGTCATGGCCAACATCATCATTACAACGACGGAATAATCAAAGGGGAAAATGACTCTTCTTCACTTTTACTTTGCATGTCTGAACTGGAACATGTGTTTAGACTAGGGATTTAGAATTCATCATCAAATCGGAAAAAAACCGACTAAAACCAGTACCGAACTGAGCCGACTGGGATCGGTTAAAAACCGTACCGGAGGATGGTCGGCTCGGCCACGGTTTCATATTTGAAAACCGATAGCTAGTCGGCTCGGTGTCCGGTTTCGCCTAAAAATCGGGCCGACCAGCCGATGTGCAGGCCTAAGAACTACGCCAGTTTACGGAATGGGTTCGCGGACTGAAGTTCACGTACTACTCCGGTTTCACTTGATCAACAAAGTTCGCAAACTTCGGTTCAAGCAATAAGGAATTATACATATATGTGTTTCCACAACAATGCTTATATCCTCCAATGGTTATATTATCTAAACTTTCATTTCAATCATTGAAACATTCTCACAGAGCGTTATATAGTTGTTATTCACAAATAATTTTTCTTCAGAGCACTTTCCAAAATGATTGAAACATAACATGACTTTCGTCACTAGGTAAAGATGAACTCGGCTAAAGCGAAAGCTTTACCAACACATATTTCGAGAAATAAATAAATGAAATATACTCAGCTCAAAATATCATATGTGTATAATTTAAGTATACATAGAAAAACGACTTTTGTCTCAAGATAGGAGATAGAGTAGATAGACTTTTGAGTTATAGATAAGTTCAAGTCTCCACATACCTTTTAGTCGATGAAGATCCACTGGTTCCTTGAGTAGTCCTTCGTATTGTATGATGATTGCAATGGAGTTCTTGAGCACAACTACACTTTCTATCCTAGTCCGAGACCTTAGCTATAATAGACTAGAAATCAAGACTTTATAGTTTTGATCACTAATATTGTCAAACATGCTTGAGATAGCAACGCATGCGACTTCGACCGAGAAATGCTCAAACAATCTCCTCCTTTTTAAATTTTAGTGGCAAAACTATTAATACATATGGAATACAAAAAATATATAAATAAATTGTGTAGCTCCTATTCCACATGTCGTCTAATATTCAACATTACTCGAAATCTTCATCACTTTCAAGTAGTCCAATGATCCTAAAGGTTGTAAATTTATCATCATCGTTGTTGAAAATCCATAGCTATAACAATGAGAAAACAAGAGTTCTCAATCATTGTTATACAGTGTCATAGTATTATTATTGAACGTCAAAGTCCAATTGCATCCCAACTTTAACAACAATACTATGGTGGTACGTCACTCCCCCTTAGTCAATACTCCATCTCACATGGAAACCACTCCCCCTTACATAATGATCCGAAAACCATATGTATTTGTAGTGTGAACTACATATTAATTCTCCCCCTTTTTGTCAATAAAATTGGAAAAGGTACAAGAACGGGATCCTAATGAAATTTTTGAAAGAGACATTTCATGACCAAGAGTAAATATATATCATCTTGTTTAGATGCAATCATAAAGCCGAAGCTAAATGCATTCATCAAGGAGTTTATAAAGATACAAGATAACCCCTATAATATTACATAGCCGCACTCCCCACAAAGCTTTAGCAATCAAGCACAAGTTCAAAGGAACTCTCCCCCATAAAATGTCATTCCCGAAAGAAAAACAAGAGCGAACTTACTTTTTAAAGAAAAGAGGGATTTCTTTGGACTCAACAAATCACATACAAGTATGAATTTGAAATCCAAAAAGAAATATTTAAACAAATTAACCGTAAGCGAACCGTGATTAACTTGACTAAATATGCTCAACACAAGTAAACTTATGAAGACTTAAGAAATTAATTAGATTAATCACAAGAGAACCCATAATTAATCTAATCGAAATACACAACTATACTAATCAAAAAAAGTAATCAATTTAATTGGTCATGCTCAACACAAAGCATCTCATGGAACAACAACTATGCCAAAAACAATGACTCAGTTGATAGAGCTCAACATAAGACAACTTATGGAACAACACAGTATTTACACAAAGAATTGTGGATCGGAGATCGACCTTATACCGTGGAATAATCAAGGATTCATTCTATTACTCATCACCATTTGCACAATGACATACAATGGACATAATCCTTGAATCACAAAAGATTATAACATATCTTACATCAATAATTGACAATATAGGCTTAACTTTTGTGTTTGTCAAAAGTCTATTCATTTTTTTATCAATACTTGCATATCAATTAAGTGAACAACCTTAATTTTGACAAAATATGAGACAATCAAGTTCACGGACGTAAACACACATATCCCATAACAATATTACAATATATAAAATCATAAAGATTAATACTGCAAAAATCATCTTTCAAACTATTTTAAAGTTTAATAAATCTAAAAACATTGCAAGATGAAAACGTTAGACATAGCTATGTGAAATCACAATAATTTCTATTCCAAAATCTAGTAATCCTTATCAAAAACAAGAATAAATTCTCATAAGAAGTTTCCTAGGCATCAAGACAAACTCGTAATGCACATATAAGATGATTTGTCCTTAGAGGGTAGAATCAGTCCTTTTTTCCTGGATTTATACCAAGAAAAGCTACTAAAGTCGTATAAAAAGATTTTATTAACAAAGAAGAACATACAAAGTCATTAACGACCATGCACCATAGTTCGCATAAAATGATTGTGAACATTCAAGAATCCCATAGTAATGTGTACTACTGCCCATTCTTGAACTGCGTTATTTGTGATTCACCAACAACATTCTTATAAAATCTACAAATTAGCTTAGAAGAGTAGTACTCCAATCCAAGTTCCCAATTTCAAGAGAAATGTAACAAGTTCAACGAAACGGAGCAAAACACTCAAAAACAAGAGACATGATAAATACCAATCTTAACTCATCCAAATTCAGGAATTCTCATCTCCAATTTGAAGATAATTCAAAAATGAAGAGAGTTCAAAAATAATGAGGTCAATCCGAGTTCGGGTGAAGAAGTTACGGCCAATACAAGTTTATCGAATATCGACGTCAAGTATGCATACGGGTTTGCAAACGAATTTTCATATCCTGGAGCAGTATGCAGGCGGGGTTTGCGAACTTAAACCCCTGGATTTTGGTTTTAAATGATGTTATCCATACTTTGTATGTACCGTGAAGTCCAAACATCCCGAACTAATGTTTTCAAACCTAAACATTTAAGAACCTTAAACACATATCAAGTTAGGTAGAAATGAACGATAATCAAGGTACATGGATCATCATAAGTACTCAAATAAGTAATAAAAACATAAAACTTGCTCAATTTTATAGACATACCTTTTTAGAAGAATCCAATCGAATTCTACAGCCTTACCGAACATAATTTGTGTGCCCCAATTTCCGTGCTTCCCTCACTGTATACATAGCAGGGCATTTCTTGGTGTGGATGCACTTACAACACAATCAAGTTGTGTTGAGGTGAACAATGTCTTGCTCACCACAAGTGACTTTTGGATTATCATGAAAGAGATTTCTTTTAGAACCTTTCATATTCAAATCCATTTTTCCAAAGAACGTTTTGAGTTCCAACATCATGGATACCTCCTTCTCTATAGTCATGGAATTTTATGGAAGATCATTCCTTTTCACACTCAAAGCATCATTGGCTTTCTTTGGTACCCACTTCTGAGTGCATTTAGAAATAACTAGAGCCTTCTTCCCATTACTCTCTTCAAGATTTCTCAGAAGAGAATTGGATTGACTATTATTTTGCAAGTTGGGAGCATCGGATCTTGTCTTCGTATTTATGAAGTTATCCTTTTGATAACCATTACAATTGTGAAAAGGATTCATATGACGTTTATAGGCAAAAATAGGTTTATCACGGCACTGATTCCTTTGCCTAAAGGTTGGACAGTTACAACTTGTAGCATTAAGGGGATTAGCCTTAACATATGATCTTGGTTTCACAACTTCTTATGATGCCCAAACAAGAACATCATGAAGTTTCTCATTCCTTATACGGAAATGACATCTCCTTTCCAGGTGACCTTTATTTCTGCAATAGTGGCAAACATAAGGAATGTTCTTACCTAGATCTGTATGTGCTGACTTTGGAGGTTGATATACTTTTCTCTTTCGAACCTTAACTATCGGTGAAGGTATTTCACTTTTGCCATCAGTGAAAACCTTTTGTTGAGAAGAATCACTAGCCTTGACAAATTTTACCTCTTTGCTAATACTTGGAGCATCTATTCCCTTATAGACCAATCCTCGAGTATCATGATGATTTTTACTTGCTCCTAGCATAGTGGTTAATTTGCTTGAACTAGTATTGAACTTTTTCAAGTCATCTTCCAACATCTTGATTTTATGAAGAGCAGTAGTTTAATCATCCTCAAGGCGTTTTTCTCGAGTGAGATAAGCGTTTTTTCTATCATCAAAACTTCTTTACTGAGAATTAATCCTTGCTTCAGATTCTGTAAGTTTTTCTTCCAACAAAAAATACTTTTGATAAAGATTATCACATTCAAGTGACTTCATACGCAGGTTTTCCTCAGAATCCTTGAGGATCGATTCGTTAGAACGATTCAAAACATAAACACTTGCGTAACATCTTCTTAATTTCTTGTTTTCTCGACAGAGAGGAGTCAGAAGAGGTGTGACATGAGAATTTGTCATCTTCTTCTTTTCCAATGAATTCAAAACCTTAAAATCTCTGAGACTTCCTTATCAACATCTCTATCAATAACTGAATCACCTTCATCGGAAAGTTCATCCAACTGTTCTTCTAGGCGTATTTCCCAGACTTCAACAGGTTCTACATTAAGAGAATGTTTAGATACTGACCTAGATATGACAGTTCTCTCATGTGAATCCAAGCTTTGAAAATCATCTGGTGATTTATGAACTGGTACGTTATTAGAGATGGACTCGTCCATAAAGTCAGATCGCTACTAACACAGACTTATAAGGTCTTAAACGTGTTTGCCTGCTTTGATACCAATTGAAAAAGCGGGGGACTAACAACCACATCCAATATTTCGATTAGCAATCTGTATGGAAAAACTCCGAGTAACTTTCTAGAGAATCAACTAGACAGTCAGACTCAATCAATAGAAAATATCTCAAGGAGTTATTATCTCAATCTCTCGATTTGATATATACTCAAGAAAATAAAAATCTGCGAGTCTTTATCAAATACTAAAGAGATAACTTGGATGGTACCAAAGACCAATATCCAAGTGTCAATCAATTTAAATCAACAACCAAACGGTCGTATATTCTAATTGATTGAACAACGCACAACATGTATTATTTCAATTATATAACAAAATATAATGCGGAAAAGAAATAACACATCCACCAGAATTTTGTTAACAAGGAAACCTCAAATGCAGAAAAACCCCGGGACCTAGTCCAGATTAAACATACATTGTATTAAGACGCTACAGACACTAGACTACTCCAAGCTAACTTCGGATTGGACTGTAGTTGAACCCCAACCAATCTCACACTAATCCAAGGTACAGTTATGCTCCTACATCTCTGATCCCATCAGGATACTACGTACTTGATTCCTTTAGTTGATCTCACCCACAACCAAGAGTTTCTACGACCCAAAGTCGAAGACTTTAATAATAAAAAAATGTATCACACAGAAAAGTCTACAGTAATAGATAAATCCGTCTCCCATGAGTAAACCTACGAGTTTCGTTCCGTCTTTTGACAAATCAAGGTGAACATGAACCAATCGATAAAACCAGACTTATATTACCGAAGAACATCTCAGCTTTATCAATCACCTCACACTAGTCTTCATCGACGCAGCGAAAAAAGATATTGTGGAATCACAAACGATGAGACGAAGTGTTTGTGACTACTTTTATATATTTCCTATCGGAGATAGAAATTTCAAGCCAATTATTACAATTGCAAGATCATATCACACAACTATAAGAAAAGTAATATCGTTCTGACTTCACAATCCCAATGAAGTCTTTAAGTCGTTAACCTGGTTTTAGAAGAAGAAAACCAAAGGTTAAAGGAGAATCGACTCTAGCTTAGCACACCTAGTATCACACAGAATGTGTGGGGATTAGGTTTCCCAGTTGCTAGAGTTCTCCCTTATATAGTCTTCAAATCAGGGTTTGCAATCAATGTTAGCTTACTTATAAAGCATTCAATATTCACCGTTAGATGAAATCCTGATTAGATTCAAACTAATATTTAACAAATGTTAGATCGAAAACATAGCTTGTTATGTGTAACCGTACCCAAACTTGTACATTAGTTGGTTCAACGTTGGTTCAACAATAGTTAACCAAATGGTTAGCCATATGATCACTTTCATATCAACCATATTCTTCTTCACCATAACTAGTTCAAATGACTCAAATGAACTAGTTAGAGAGTTGTTCAATTGCTTAGATTTTTATGTACTACACAAGACACAATCGAAACAAAAACGATGTGATTCACTCGAATCGATTCATGAACTATAAAGCCACGGTTTGCAATAGCATTCCTTAGTTTATTAAGATAAGTTCACAAACATCGTTTTTAGACATAACCTACTCATTTTCGCAGACTGGGTTCACGGACTTAAGTTCCCGGACGGAGTTCATAAACTCCAACAGAAATTCTCGGGTTCGAGAACTACGCTAGTTCGCGGACTGGGTTCGCGGACTGAAGTTCATGTACTATTCCGGTTTCACTTGATCAATAAAGTTCGCAAACTTCGGTTCAAGCAATAAGGACTTATACATATATATGCTTCCACAACAATGCTTATATCCTCCAATGGTTATATTGTCTAAACTCTCATTTAAATCATTGAAACATTCTCACAGGGCGTTATATAGTTGTTATTCACAAACTATTTTTCGTCAGAGAAATTTCCAAAATGATTGAAACATAACATGACTTTCGTCGAGGTAAAGATGAACTCGGCTAAAGCGAAAGCTTTACCAACACATATTTCGAGAAATAGATAAGCGAGATATACTCAACTCGAAATATCATAAGTGTATATTCTAAGTCTATATAGCAAAATGACTTTTGTCTCAAGATAGGAGATAGAGTAGATAGACTTTTGAGTGATAGATAAGTTCAAGTCTCCAAATACCTTTTAGTCGATGAAGATCCACTGGTTCCTTGAGTAGTCCTTCGTCTTGTATGATGATCGTCATGGAGTTCTTGGGCTCAACTACACTTTCTATCCTAGTCCGAGACCTTAGCTATAGTAGACTAGAAATTAAGACTTTATAGTTTTGATCACTAACATTGACAAACATGGTTGAGATAGCAAAGCATGCGAGTTCGACCGAGCAATGCTCTAACAGATACATATGAATGACCATTTCTGGAAAGAATGTTGCTAAGGTTTGTGGAATTACGAAATGAATATATAAAGAAACAGCAAGAACCTATAATTAAGAATTTCATTCATCAATAATGAAGTCAAATATTATACAGAAGTTTTATGAATGGTTCACCGTAGTAATTGTGGATTGCCCAACGAAAAACTTGTGAGTGTATCTTTGTCATCACAGATAATAAAATCTTAACTGATAATAATCCGCCGTGCGGTTGATTATCATCCGCCCATTACTTATGGTATCAATGGTACAAAAAACTTGTGAGTATTTATTTCAAGCTTGGTAAAGGGGCGTCATGAATTGGTAGAGGGGCGTCAAACTAATAAAACAAAAAAGGTCATTAGAAGTAAATTCAAGTGCCCCTTATCAATAAAAATCTGTAAATGACTAATTAGCCCTTATTGTTAATAATCAAGATTAGTAATGATAATTAAGATTAGTGTTGATTATCAAGATTAGTGTTGATAATCAAGATTAGTGTATTATAACTCTAAAATCAGATTTTTAGAGTTATAAAAAAAAAAATTGAGGAGAAGAAAACTTATGTGATATTTGTGAAACCCTAGATTTTGATTCACTCCACCAAAATGAGTGATTCAAGTTGACCCGATATACTTCTAAATTAGTTCCAATTAGCTTTTTTCGCTCAAAATTATCTAAATTACATAACAAAATCAAAATTTTGAATTTTTAGGAAGAACTTACTGAGTTGCAATTTTGCTCGTGACCAACCGTAACTCTTAGTTACGATTCATAAGTTATCGAATACCAACCGTAACTGGTTAAATTTGGGGAAGATCCAATCGTAAACCCAGTTACGGTTGGTAATTTAATTTAGTTACCAACCGTAACTAAATTACGGTTGGTAACTAATGAATAGAAACCAACCGTAACTAACCTACGGTTGGTAAGTCATCTTAACTTTTGAACCGTACATAACTATTTGATAAGTTGTTAACATTCAGGATGATTTACGGTTGGTTAGTTTAATTGAGTTTCAAACCGTAACTCAATTACGGTTGATAAATATGATGCAAATAAAAACCATAACTGAACATATTCCCAAAACTAAGAACTTACGGTTGGTATTTGAGTTTAAACCAACCGTAACATCAACCCAATCTACAGTTACGGTTCGCATTTGAGTTATTACCAACCGTAACTAGCATAAACCCATAAATTTCAATTTCAATTTTCATTCAAAACCCTAATTTTGATACAAAATTAACTTAAATCCAACACAATAAACTAAACCCTAACTGGGTTTTTCCAAACATTTTTCAAATCATGGATTAATCAAGACGATGACATTTTCGGTTTTAATGGAGGTTAGGGTTGATGAAAAAAAAAAACTGATTTGATTTTGGTTAATTGATTTGATTTTGGTTAATTAAAAAAAAATTGATTTGATTTTGGTTAATTTAAGGTGAAAGGGGTAATCTAGTCATTTTACACCCCTATAGGACACCCCCTAACCAATAAAAGGGACATTGCTATCACACTTGACGCCCTCTACCAATTCATGACATCCCTTTACCAAGCTTGATTTATTTAGCTCAGCCGTGCGGTTAATTATCATCCGCCCATTACTTTTACCATAGTGGAAAATGTCATTTGACCATCCACCGTTATAGCCGTTCCCAATATTTATCCGATCCCAAAAATGTATATTTTTAACCCAAATTACACAGTGCGACCTTAAATCACTCGTGTTCAACCATGTTACCCTGGCTCGAGCACCATGCTCACAATCTGTGTTCAGATCGATGGATAACATCAAACAAGCTGAAACGACAAACCCCCGTGCAGTATTAGAATTATTTTTACTCGTACATGAATTAATACCAGCTACATACCTGTCCTGAGTTCATAACAATTGAATAACATGTTCTAAAAGCTAAAAGAATATTTTGGAGACGCACTTAATATTTCATTTTACTCGAATCAAACTCAAAAAATTAGCAACCATACAAACTTTTGAGTAAGTCTATTATCAGTTACATGCCGGTTTCTTCTAGCAAAACTTGCTCTAATTTCTAACAAAATATTATTCAATCTTCCTACCATGCCCCATAATAAATTTACAGGAGAAAAGACCAGTCTTGCGCCTTAGTAACCGTATCCTGAGTTATCCATAGGGTTAACCATAGCAGCTTCGGGCTCTTTAATTTCAACAACCACAACATCTGAAGTTAGGAATGTCCTTGCTACTGAAGCTGCGTGCTCCAAGCAACATCTCACAACCTGAAAGTAGAATTAGATATGAGAATCAGGACATGCTAGGGTAAACTTGTCAAAATATCGTTTCAACTTGTCAAAATTCAGGCATGGTAAACCCCCTAAACACCAGTATGCTATCTTTACCTTAGTAGGATCAATAATTCCAGCAGCCATCAAATCCTCGTATTTTCCAGTTGCAGCGTTGTAACCAAATTTGTAATTGTCATTGGAGAGCACCTGAAGTATAAATGTAAGAAGTCAGCAGGGTTCCTGAATAGAATTTTTTTTCACATGAGATAAACTTCCTTCAAATACAATTTCTTTGAAAACTGATTACCTTCTCCATCACCACACTTCCGTTGTCGCCGGCATTTTTGGCAATTAACTTAAGTGGATAGCACAAAGCCCTTCTAACGATCTCAGCCCCGACCTGCAATCAGACAACACATTGGTCAAGGCAAGTGATGCAGCATAACATAGACAGAAACATAGTGGCAGATGTTACTGCTAAGTGCTAACACTATGTTCTGTAAGTAGATTACCTTCTGCTCGTCGTTATCAAGAGTTAACTTTATGGCATCAACCTTTGAGGCCAGTCTTAATAGAGTGCAGCCTCCACCTACTACGATTCCTTCCTCCACAGCAGCCTACGAACATTTCATTTGTCACATTATCAAATGCCCACGGCAATTAAGTAGATTTCGAGCAGTCAAAATCCAAAAGGAATTTATGATGTCTGCTGCACTACATGTCTTTGATAAGAATATTACCTTTGTTGCATTAAGAGCATCTTCTACTCTCAATTTCTTTTCCTTCAGCTCGGTTTCAGTTTGTGCTCCGACCTGCGCAAGTAAAAAGGTCATAAATAAAGAACATGATACTTTTGTCAACCTGAATTACGGATCAGGTATGTTATAGAGTGAATACCTGAATAACAGCAACACCACCAGAGAGCTTTGCAACTCTCTCGTTCAGCTTTTCTTTTTCATAATCCTGTTCAGCAACCTGTACTCAAAACATCAATCGTTGTCATTTAAGAGATATAAATAACAAACAAGGAACGCCAAGAACAAATGACACAGTGTCAGAGTCATACCTCAATTAGGTTTCTGATCTGGGCAACACGCTTATCAACTGCATCCTGAGTGCTTCCATCACCCACAATTGTAGTGGTTTCTTTTGTTAGCACGACCTTGGAAGCATGTCCAAGGACTTCACTGTCAGCTTTGTCTAGGGATAGCCCAACTTCTTCTCTGATGACAGTTGCTGAGAACAAATTACAGAATAATGTTAATAACATGTGTATCAGCTTAAACAGATCCTGATAATCACAATGAAGAACCTATAGAGATGCATCGTGAACATAGATACCTCCAGTCAAGATAGCAATGTCATCAAGGTACTGGCTTTTGCGTTCTCCAAATCCAGGAGCTTTAAGTGCAGCAATTTTTAATGCACCCCTGAGCTTATTTACAACAAGAGTTGCAAGAGCCTCTTGTTCGATGTCTTCGGCAATTATCAAGATAGGGTATCCTCCTCTAATAGCCTCTTCCAGGACACCGATAAGATCCCTAGCATTTGAGATCTTTTTGTCAACAAGAAGTAACTGCATAGACAGATCAATCCATCAGACAGCTGAGATACACTAAACAAGAATAGAGTAACAAAAGGAAGTCCAAAATGTAGAATGACCATCGTAAGAAGGCAACAAACTGAAGAATAGACCACTCTCTTACCTTGCAGTTCTCAAATTCAACAGTCATTTTCTCACTGTCTGTAACGAAGTATGGGGAAATATAACCACGGTCAAATTGCATTCCTTCTACAACATAGAGGAAGTTCTCAGAGCTCTTTCCTTCTTCGAGTGTCACTACACCCTTTCTTCCTACTCTACTCATTGCTTCAGCAATCATCTGACCGACTTCTAAGTTGTTTCCTGCACTAACAGCGGCCACATCTGCAAGCTCACTGTCCTCAACCTGAATTTAATAAAAGCTGTCAAACTTTACAAGCCCTTGTAAAGCTGAAAATACTTGCAGTTATACCCTAGATACAGATAGCACCTACTGCAAAATAAAATATAAGCATTTGAAACTTGCCTCTTTCGACATTAGTTTAAGCTCAGCAACCAAAGCTTTTGTTGTCTTCTCAATACCACGTGTAATTTGAACAGGGTTAGCACCAGCAGCTACCACCTATGGAAAATCTCCATGTTAGCAACAGACACAAAAGATGCTTCTCTTTGATTATCCAAACTAATGCAAACGAAGTAGCATATTTGACATACCTTGACTCCTTCAGCAATTAAACCTTGGGCTAGAACAACAGATGTAGTTGTACCATCCCCAGCTAAGTCATTAGTCTTAGCAGCAGCTTGTCTCACCAATTTAGCACCGATGTTTTCAACTGGATCTTCCAACTCGACCTATGGGATAATTCCAAAAAATCTCATCAACACAAGAATAAACCAACACTACATACAAACTCCCAAAAGCACCATGTAAAGGTGTCTACCTCTTTGGCCACAGTCACTCCATCGTTCACAATCTTGGGGGAGCCGTACTTGCTTTCCAAAACGACATTCCTACCCTTGGGACCAAGAGTAACTCCAACAAGATCTGCAAGTTTGTTAACACCGGCCTACAGTGGCAGAAAATTGTAGAAAAGTTAGCAACCCAGTTATAAAACAGAAAGTAAACTCAAAAAATAAACAAATGAATAGACCACAAACTTACTTGCAGCTTCTTAATAGCTGACCCGTCCTTGTTAAAATACAGCTCTTTGGCTGCCCTAATCTTTGGTGAACATCTTCTTTGCAAGACCACGTTCTGTCTCTTTCCACCAAAAGACATTGTAGATATCTGTGAAGAGCTTGAAAGCTTCTTGTCTGTGGTTGCACGGCTACATGTAGCAGCCACTGAACCAACAGACGACATTGTTGTCAAAGTTGAAGCCATTTACTTCAAGTAATCTGCAATTACAGCAAACAATTAAAACATAATCCATAGAAATTGCAACCCAAGACATAAATTTTATCTACACTATCAAAATGTCACTCATCACAGCCACAGAAAAGGTCATTCAAACACTTGGCCAACCAATAACATTCGTCAAACACAACATGAGCACAACCCAACATCTCAATTCTCAAAATTAGCAGTAAAAATTCAATGCAATACCTCAACAACCCAATAAATTTACACCTTAAACAAGCTTTATCCATACAATCAGAAGCTAAAGAATGTAACCGTGAGAATTTCTCATCTAAATCAATTTCAGAAGCACAAACATGAAAATTCTATCTCAATCCATCTATAATTCCTTAGCTCATTTAATACACGTTATCCAATCGTAAACAAGAACACAACAAGTCATTTTAAAAACCCAAAACGAAATCTACCAATTAAAACTGAAATCCATACGCCTTATCCAAATTAAACAAAACCCAATATGCATTCAAGTACCACAAACAATACCCTCGTAAAAAGACCTCATCTTTGAAGTAAAACAACCCGTAAAACCCTAATTAAACCCACAGTAAACCCCTAAAAAAGTTAATTCATTCACACCACATAGATTATTAAGAAGAAAACAGTGAAGAACGAGAAGATAACGAACCTAGAAACAGCTTTTTTTGTTGGAGGAAGAAAGCTAGGGTTTAACCAGTAGATGGATGGATAAGCTGTGAGACTCTAGGCAGGTGAGAAATGAGGGAGAGATTAGGTTTTATAGAAAATGGGTCGGATTTTATTTTCACTCTTGAACCTTCGAGTAAATCCACACCGTTAGATCCGTTTTCTTGGCGGAACTATCTAGAAGGACATCTTGGAACGGCTAATCTACTCTAGCGACTCATAGTTACTGCGTAGGTCCCAATAATTGTGGAACCATCTGCCCAAGGCCAACCGGAGCTAAAATATGTTCTCAAATGCCTTACGAAAACAATATTAGACTAAAATATTTCATCCTTTCAACAATGTTTACACAGGAAGTCATTTTTGTTAAATAGTACCACATCGCCTAGGGCAACCTAGGTCCCATGCTTAATAAGTTTTGGGCAATCCTAATCTTGCAAGCCGGTTTTCAAAGTTAGTTAGGCCCGAGGATTCCTAACATGGTATTAGAGTCAAACCCCACTCAACGCTACCCGTGTCCATCCGTGTGTCCGCGGTTTCCGTACCACTCAGTGTCAGTGTATCCATGGATTTTGTACCACTCAGTATCCGCAAGTGTGGATCCGTGGCTTCTGTGCCACTCAGTCAGTGTAGCCCTAGTCGTTGAGGGGGGTGTTAAATAGTACCACATCGCCTAGGGAAACCTAGGTCCCATGCTTAATAAGCCTTGGGCAATTCTAACCTTGCAAGCCGGTACCACTCAGTATCCTCCAGTGTGCATCCGTGGCTTCTGTGCCCCTCAGTCAGTGTAGCCCTAATCGTTGAGGGGGGTGTTAAATAGTACCACATCGCCTAGGGCAACCTAGGTCCCATGCTTAATAAGCCTTGGGCAATCCTAACCTTGCAAGCCGGTTTTCGAGGTTAGTTAGGCCCGAGGATTCCTAACAATTTCTTCTCAAAATACGTTTTTAGAATCGATTAGTTTTTCCTTCCACCTAAAACCAAAGTACGCGTCATTTTTTTTTTTACACTTCATGCACAATTTTTAGAATATTTTACTATGTGTTGTGAAAAGTACTATAGTGATTGGAGCATCAAAAAAAATCATTTGGTATGACATTATTATTATACGGTTCACAGTCATTCTCGCCATTTATTACAGATTCAATGATTTCATCACATGTAGGTGATTCCATAACATCATTCTCGTTATAATTTTTTTTGTAAGTTAAGTGCATTCAAAAGAATTAACTTAGGGAGTTAGTAACCCTTACATCATGATAAGTAGAGCCATCCAATGTAGGATTGGAGATATCCATCCTAACATTAGATTTATCTACTTCAAGAGCATTCTTAATACAATAGGGAGGAGTTTTTCTCCAATTCAAAATCTGACTAAAGGATTTGGCCTTCTTGGCCAAGATATTTGCGGCTCTAGGTGCATAAAAAAAACTAATTTTTTTTGACAAAGATTAAATTTATTCTTGACTTCATTCATTATGGCTTGATTCTGCCATTCAATTCCTGACTCTTTCCCATTCAAATAGTCACTGAGGTTTTTGAAATCTCCTTCTACCAAAAAGTTAGTCAGTCCATGTTCAACTGCCCATTTCGCTCCATGTCTCATACCTAATGCTTCCGCTTCTTCAGCGGTAGAAGCTGAGAATGGTCCTGCTCTGCTTTTCTCGTTATAATCGATAGATCAAAAGATGTTCAACTTCTATCCGGAATAAATTGTAGATGACATCAGTTAATAAGATTTAAAAAGAAAAACTCTTTAAATGAATATTCATTTACTGATAAATAAATAACCTCGCTAAATGAATATTGTTTTCAAGTCCCGGGGTTATTCATTTATTGAGGTTAGATTGTATTATAAGATATCCCTTAGCTAAAATGTGGGTACTTAAGAAACCTTGGTTGGTGAGTTTTCTAGATGTGGGTCGCTCGCTAGCCAACGGATACCCAACGGAAAATGAGTTTTAATAAACTATTGAAATTAACAATTTTTTTTTATGCCCTAGATTAGTGGTCCCAAGACTACATCCAAACTCTTTTAATTGGAGTGGTTTTCAGCAATTACAGCGTTCGAACCCCTACCTCCACAGTGGGAGGGAGCATGCCAACCACCAAACCACTTGGTGATTCCGAAAATTAACAATCTAAATCCACTATTTAGGGTTAAAATTTATGTTGTATGGGTGGTGGACCCAAAAGTCTAATTGGAAACTCAATTTTCGTCACACTAAGCCAAGAAATATTATTTCCCCTTAAGAATTTAAGCTCCCTGGATGTTTTTTTACATTTTTATGCATTTCTGAGACAATTCTCATGGCTAGATTACGGGGATAGCTAAAGAAATTAAGCTCCTGAAGTGCGCTCTGAGCAAACTGACCAAAAAAAATAATAATCTCCGGGACGTCCAATAATGTAATTTTCCAGTTGACCGTCAAGTCGTGCAAGATCAACTACAGAAGAATATCTTGGATAAAATTGCGTAAGACGCATCAATCTGTCCTTATCAAATGAAAAAACTAATTTACTTGAGCACAAGCAAACCACAAAATAAGAATCTCATTGTTGTCTCTGTGAAGTGATTATTGAATTCTTTGAGTTGCATATCTATGACAACACAATATACATCAGAATCATAGATAGTGAAGTGATTATTGAATTCTTTGAGTTGCATATCTATGACAACACAATATACATCAGAATCATAGATATGTATGTTTGTATTCTTTTGGGCATTATGATTTGGACTATCTTTATCTGAAAGAAAACTATCATCACCCATATTAATTATTTTTACACCAAAATGATGAAACTTTAATAAGTAAAGAATTCCAACCTTTATCCCTCATCTCTTGTATTCGTTTGATGCAAATACTAACCAATCTCATTGCATTCACAATATATTGATCTTTCCTCTACAACGCTTCTAAAAGGTCACTTGTGATTCCGATATATTTTCACATCAAATGAATATGGAAATAAATTGTAATTTTATTGTTGTCACAAGATCTATTACTTCATAGCTCTTGTTAGAATTAAGGTCTTTCGATATTGCTTTAAGGACACTCATTAGAAGAGAGTACAAAGAAATCTAGCTAATCATCGTATTTTGGTATGCACCTCACCGTGTATCAAAGGCACATTTTAGGTTAGTATCTTGGTTTAAGCCTTCCCCACTTGCAATCTCATTATGACTAAGGGCTTCAAATAATTCAACCCTATGAATTTCTCGAAGAATCTCAAAGTCGTTTGGCTGATCCTCCAACAATATTTATAGCACAAGTAACTAAAGAAAGTAAGTCCTTTATTTATGGGTTATTATGTATGTGTTGTTACGGCTATAAAAGTTAATTGTGATTGTTATACGAAGTCATGAATATAATATGCACAATCATTCTCATCCAAAATAAAATTTTGTAAAGCCATTGTGTTCATCTCGCATGTTGTTAGCTCCATCAAATCCTTGTCCTCGCGACATTCAGATATTCAAACCGATCATAAGAAAAAAGTTGTTGATTATCTGTTTGATTGAAAGATGGTAGAAGTTAATTACATGCTCAATTACAAGAAAACACTCAATAACATTACCTTCTTTCACATCCTGTAAAACAAATATCCATTTTTCTTTGTTAAAAATATATGACTCGTCAACAAGAATTGAAAATAATGAATCCCCAATATCACTCATTATTTTCGAGATGATCTCATATGAAATAACATTTGTAATATCTTTTTGAATATCTGAAGAAGTCAATTTCAAATTTGCCAAAGCACTCTCCATGGTGTATTGTTTTATTTTTGACATATTAAATCCAAGTCATTGTAAAATCTCAATAGAGTTACTTGATCTGTTGGTTGAACTATTCCCACGAAATGTTAATCCTTGTGGTGGAATTACTCGAACAATCTGAATTGAGTAACCCAATATCCTTTTATATTGCCTCGTGGATTCATATGATGGCATATTATTGTTTCAATATGTTGATCTAGGTTTAATTTGGCATATATTGTTCCTTGGCTTCATTGTGAGCACTTTGAAATGGCGAGGGTACCAAGTACACCATAATCTTTTCTATATCAACCTATAAGTCTGATACTTTGCGTGATCTAATATAGACAAATACTGTCAAGAAGATAGCAACCACAAGGTACACACTTGGTATATAATATGAGTTTGAAACCTACCTTAAACTATAGGGATCAACCCAAATGTTTGGAATTAACGTACAAGTGCAATTACTGTAATTATAACTTAGACAAATTATAATGCAGAAAGTAAAGTAAAAGCATGCAACAAGATTTTATTAATGAGGAAACCGCAAATGCAGAAAAATCTCGGGACCTAGTCCAGTTTTGAATACTCTCATAATTAAGCCGCTATACAAAGACCACTACCCAATTCGTATAGCTGAGACCAAGTAAAGTACCCCTAGTTACCTAGTTTTCACAGTATCCCTGTGCCTACAACCAATCAAGACAACACACATGAATCCTAAGATATAGACCACTATCTTAAGTTGCTTCAGCCTCTCTGAAGACTTTAAGCATTCAACCCTTTTGATCGTCTTCCAAACAACAAAGGACTAATCTATTTGGTAACCACTCTCCTATCTCAGGAATTTAATCAGAGATATGTTGTTGAGCGTGACAAAGGCTTTTCTATTTAAAACAAATTAAAATCCTTTGTCGGGTTTAGATCTTCCAAGATCTGGATTAACAAGTTAACCAGATCAAGTCAAACAAAACTGCCAAATTCAGATACTGAATAGTACCACCAAATATCTTGTCGATCTAAATACGACTAACAATAATAAGTCTGTCAAAAGATAAACTAGATCTAGTCGGATCTCGGCCGATCAAGTTTGTGCACGAAGGAAATCACAAAGATAAGTAACCAATAAGAAAAATATTTTTGTCTTTGAAACTTCAATAGCCTTTTGTACATGCACAATAAAAAAAAATTGATCATAATAAGATGATCAAGCCTCTAATACTGTAGTTTCATGTATATAACTTTGTAACTTATGTTTTCAATCAGAAACGACTTGAAAGCTTACGTCATAGAAATAGAAACAATTCGAGTCATGTGTATTACTAACCTCAAGTGGAAGAATGATGTCATCGTTGATATCGATGTGTCTTTGAATTCTTCAGGTCTTTAGAGTAATACTTATATGTCTCAATATTTATAGACCTCCTAGTCTAACCAATGAAGTTGACTATAGTAATCTAATCAAGCGACTTATGAGTTTTGATACTAAAATATGACAACCAACCTTGACATACCAACAGTTATTGGACTCAACCGAGCAGTTCTCTGACACACTTCCTTCGCCGCCTACATGTTTCTGTAACCTATATTTCTCATTCCAACTTGAGAATCCACTCTTAACAAAGTTATTAACTCTTTTTGATTCGAAAAAATAACAAGATAGATAAAACACTTAGCTATATATATTCTAACCAATCATAATCATTAAACCTTAAGGTATTAGATCTTCTTGAGTTGTCATTGCCCTTCTTTTTAGAGGAAAATATATTATTTCAAGGCTGACAAGGACCTATATGCAAATATGTCATTCAGACTTGGTCCTGATTATTTGGATGATACCCTGATACTTGCCAAGGAAGATTTCCAAAATCAACTGCACTTTATATTTTGAATTGATACCAATTCTCTCCAAATGAGATGATTTCTCAACTAGTGGACCATTTTCTTCTTTATTTGTATTCAATTGTGAAACTGATGCTGGTTGATTAACTTCCATATAGCCACCATGTTTTTTTAAGGCGAAGCCAGATAAATTGGTGTGCATCTTTTTAAATACCTCTCCATGATCATTTTTTATCTGCAAATGATTGATACCTTTATGTAATATATATGTGACATGATATAGTAAACACAAAAGAAATATATTGATCTCAATGTATATGGTTCATATTCCTAAGACTGACATTTCTGGTCGAGAAACTCATTTCATGTAAAACTACTAATTCTTTATACATATAATTATATACGGCTAAAAGATAATTGTTAGTGGGAAAATCGCTTTTAATTAAGGGAAAGTTGATTTTGGGGTGGATTTAAAAAATATCTCTTTATTATTAATTATTTTTTATTATATTTAATTAATTAAGCCTAAATACTATAAGACTTGACCAACTTAGATGAGGTGCGTGCACAATCTGTTAGAGATCGGGATCGTTTAATATGGCTTTTATCATCACTCAATTAAGTAATTAGGCTCAGTTAATTTAAGGAATAATCACTTCCACGTACGAGTCAGTGTTAAGCCAGGGTCATCTTTAAAATGCATCCATCGAAAGTAAGGATTTTCCTTAATCACCTCAGCTCTTTGCTCCTATACTTCTTTTTGAATTTGTGTTGCGCCATCAAATGTCACATAAATTAAAAGGTGAAAAAACATAAAGAATAAAATGTAAGTGTGAACTTCATTGTCGTCGATATCGTGTCATTCAAAATCATAAGGCATGAATTTGGGTTTTTTCGTCTAATAATTATTTCTTAATAGTTAACAGGGGTAATATTAAAAATAAAAATAATTATTAATAGGGGAGAAGGTTTTTAATCCACCGGATTTCCCTCAAGTTAAATTGGCTTTCCCGCTAACAATTATTTATCTAAAAGACTAAATAATGTCAAACTACTATTTAGAATAGACACGGTATCTGCTGCACATTTATTCGTTCAAAACACATATTAACAACGTCGGAATAACTCTTGTTTTTTATCAACTAAAAAACCTACCTTGAAATGAATGTGAGCCATAAGATCTGAACCCCTAGCTTTGCATACTAAAACCCAAATTAGGAAATCATAATCTACCAATTCCCCAATTTGGGAAATTCATAAGGATCAATATTTAATACCATACCTAAAGAAGAAAAAAATACTCAATTTGGGAAAACCAAAACATAGTCGTAACACATTAAAGATAAAATATTATTATTATTTAAGTATTAAATTAATTAAAAATTTGTAATCATACGAAATATACTAATTATAAATTTCAACTAACTTTAATTTTGAAGCTTTGAACTGTTATTTGAGATCCTAGTTCGTCATTTTATCCCTACTGGCTTCTTTCCATTTCCCTTCCCTTTCTTGTTTCCAGTGAATAAAAGAATGAGAGCGAGGAATAATTAAAATATAAGTATCTGAATATTCACATGTCAGTGTTTCACGTATTCTTACATTTTTTCTTAGTAATTAAACTCCACATATTCTTACTTACTTTTACTAATAAACATTGGGGTCTATTTGTCCAAGCGTAGCTCCGTCACTGGGAACTTACATTCACGATGTTTTATTAATTGATATAGACGAAGAAAAAAAATGAAGGAGAAATACAGGATACTCTGCTGACATGTCAAGTAAGTTAGCATGTAGTTCTAATGAACCGTGAAAAATATGGTCTTTTGCAATTCAATTTTCGAACTTATTCTCCTCGTCAAAGGGATATTTTCTTTGAGTATAAAATAATTGTATTCTAGAGTAGGCCTGTGAGAATCGGCTTCAGAAAGGGAACTTGTTTCTTGAGAACGAGAACATTTTATTACAGACTTGAGTTCTTCTGAAACTGTAGAGATTTTATAGACGATTTCTTAAAAGAGTTAATTGAGGGAATGGGGTAATTCAGTTGTTGCATTCTATTTATCTTATATCTTTTTGTTGGTATGCAAAAATCTATGACATCATAATATATATCGAACACAATATATATCAAAATGATAGATATGCATGTTTGTAGTCTTTTGGGCATTACGCTTTGGACTATCTCTATCACCATCCATATTGATTATTTTTACACCATGTTTCTGAAAAAATGACGAGACTTAAACAAGTAAAGAATCCTAACCTTTATCCCTCATCTCTTGTAGTTGTTTCTTGCAAATTAACCAATTTCATTGCATTAACAATATCTTGATCTTTCCTTTGCAGCGAATCTGAAAGATCACTTGTGATATTATTATTATTCTCATCAAATGTATACGAAAAACAAAACTATATAATTTTATTATTTTTACAAGACTACTTCATAGCTCTTGTTAGAAGTTGGGTCTTTAAGACTTCCTTAAGCACACCCATTGCATGAGAATACAAATAAATCAAGCTAATAAAATTTATTTTGTATGAACCACATGGTGTATCAGAAGCACGTTTTAGATTTGTCTCTTGGTTTAAGCCTTTCTCACTTTCAATCTCATTCTGAAAAAGGGATTAAAATAATTCAACCCCTTGATTTTCTCTAATAATAAGTTCCTTATTTTTGGGTTACATGTTGCTACAACTACAATGGATATATATAATTTGTACACAAATTTATGAATATAATATGCAAAATTATTCTCATCCAAAATAAGTTTTTTAAGGCTATTGTACTAACCTCGCATGTTGTTAGCTTCGCCATGTCCTTGTTCTCGTAACATCGAGATACTCAAACCATATCTAAAAAAGAAAAAAAATGTCGATTGTCTAAGTGTACATAAGAGCTATAGTAGAAGTTACACGCTAAGTTTCAACAACGCTAAATAACATTGCCTTCTTTCATATGGTGCAAAACAATAGCCATTTGTTCCTTGTTATAAATATGTTTTGACTCGTCAACAAGAATAGAAAAAAATGAATTACATATATCACCCATAATTGCCGAGACGATCTCATATGAAATAGCACTTGTAGTGTCTTTTTGAATATCCGGAAAAGTTAAATTTCAAATTTGTGGTTCATTCTACATGATGTATGGTTTTATTTATGTCCTATTAATATCACTTATCCACTGTTGAATCATCGCTTTCATCATTCCTATAAAATGCTAATCTTTGTTGTGTAAGTATTTGGA
This sequence comes from Papaver bracteatum, assembly GCA_023529315.1. NCBI lineage: Eukaryota > Viridiplantae > Streptophyta > Magnoliopsida > Ranunculales > Papaveraceae > Papaver > Papaver bracteatum. The sequence continues at coordinate 700,621 of JAJJWX010005105.1, forward strand.
TAGTCTTAATAAACAACCCAATTGAATTTTATATTGACTCATGGAGTCATCTGATTGCCTATTAATCTCTTAATATGCCGACCTAGTTTAACAAGGCATAACATTTGTCCTTACCTTCACCGGACCACTTCCTTTACTTTCAACATGTTATTGTAACCTATCTTTCCTCTACCAACTTGAGAATTAATCCACCCTTAACAAAGTTATTAACTTCTTTTTATTTGAACAAATAACAACATAGACAAAAAAAATTATCCTTTATAGTGCTGCACTCTAATTATTAAACCACAAAGCGATTAAATCTTCTTGAGTTATTATTGCCCTTATTTTTGGAGGAAAATATGTCATTTCTAGGCTGACAATGACCCATATGAAAATATGTCATTTAAAATGATGAGGGTACCCAAGTACACCACAATATTTTTGTTTCAACCTATAAGTATGATATCTTAAGTGATCGTCTATGGACAAAGTTAAAAAAAATACAACTTCAAGACTTGATAATAGTTACGGTCCAAAACTGATTTACTATAGGATCAGTATCAAGTGATTAGGATTAACGTACAAGTCTTATTCATTTAATTACTTTATTATAATAAGATAATTATAACGTGGAAGTAAAGTAAAGGACACAACAAGATTTTGTTAACGAGGAAACCGCAAATGCAGAAAAAACCACGGGGCCTAGTACAGTTTTGAATACTCTCATAACTAAGTCGTTATACAGAGAACAAAGCCAACTTTGTATAGTTGAGACTAAGTAATTTACCCTTAGTTACTTAGTTCCTTCAGTGTCTCTGTGCCTATAACCGTATGGTCAACACACGTGAATCCCAAGACAGTAATCACTATCTTAAGTTGCTTTAGCGATGTGAAGTCTTAAGCACTCAACTCCTTTTAATCATCTTCCAAACTGTAAAGGAACAAAGTTGTTTGGTAACTACTCAAATAATCTTTTAAAAAAGATTACTTCAGTTTTGACATATGCTTTTTCGTTTGGACTAGTAAACTCCTTTGTTGGGTAAAATCAATCCAAATCAGTATGTTAGATTCAGATTCATAACTATCGGATTCGTAACTATCTTGAGTTGCTTTAGCGATGTAAAGTCTTAAGCACTCAACTTCTTTTGATCGTCTTCTAAACAGTAAAGGAACAAAGTTGTTTGGTAACTACTCCAATAATCTTTTAAAAGAGATTCGTTCAGTTTTGACAAAGGCTCTTTCGTTTGAACTAGTAAACTCCTTTGTTGGGTAAGATCAATCCAAATCAGTAACTTATATTAAGATTCACAACTATCAGATTAGGATATTGAAAAATACCACAAAATGATAGTTATCGATCTAAATGACTATATGACTAGATCTATCAAAGATAAATTAAATCTAAGTCGGATCCCAAACGGTCAATATATGTGCACAAATCACGAGATATGAAAACCAATAAAAAAATCTTTTTGTCTTCAAATCTTCAATTGCCTTCTATTGTACTAGCACAACACAAATTTGAACCTACTTATGATCGATCATACACTGAACGCAGTCTGTTAACAATGAACGATCACAAGTTTTCTTTAGATCTAAAAATAGTTCTAAAGATCTCGGAAATACTTTGATTTAGTTTTAGTGACCCTAATGTCAGAAGAGAAGGTTCACTACACCATTTTAAGGAATTTTTGAAATCTTATTTATATAAAGTTGTTACATGTTTAATACTGAATATTAAAGCTCATTTAGTTTGTTTTTCGTTCTGTTGTAAGCTTAAACTACTTTCACACATATCAAATCTCCAAGGAAGGTTCATGTAATTCATCTCTTGTAGTAAGTTACCAAACCTGCTCTTCATGTTTTTGTAGATGTATAGATCATGTGTTCATTTGCGGTGATACTTGTACTTCAAACTTTCAATTTGATATCTGGTTAATTGTTACGTTTTGGCAGTATTGGTGGAGGACTTGGTTATGGTTCAGGAGGTGGTGGTATACTGGTGTTGGTGGATGACTTGGTCATGGATCAGTAGGTGTTGTTGGTGAAGAAGTTTTACAGTTCAGAAGGTATTGTTTGTTGGTATAAGACTTGGTCAAGGTGCAGGACTTGGCTATGGTCAGGAGGTGGTGTTGGTGAAAGAGTTGGTCAAGTTTTCCAACCACACGCTTATTTGGGAAGGTACATTGCTGCTAGTTTTGGAGTTTTATTTGATAAAGAATGAAGTTTGTTATTTCTTACTTACATAAAGAATGAAATTAGTTTTGGAGTTTTATTTAAATTTGATTTCACTTCTTGGCATGCAGATTAAGCCTAAGATGTGCAGATACGAAGTCATGTCAACTAAGATTGAAATACACCTTGCTAAAGCTGAAGGAATCAATACTGACATCTCTTGAATATACTAGGGAAAATTCAGTTCAACAGAAATTGAACTTGCCACCAGGTAGGACATTAAGCTTATTATATGAACTTGCACCATATGTTTATAGAACCATATAAGTAGTGATAGGGATGTTTGTGGGTTCTTTTGATTTGATTATATAACCTATTAGTCAAAGGCTCAATCTTTATAAGCATATTGTATATATGATTAGAAGAATTTGTGATGCTTTGTTCGCAGGTTAATTGAATGATGCTCATGAGATCAGAAAGGTTGGAGAACAAATCAACAGCCATTATGTCCCTTAGCAGCTGCAAGATTTGTAAGTTATAATGTAGTATCTCCTTATAGAGATTTAAGTTAGAAGAACTTAGGAATTTCAGAACTTTCTACAAACTGAACTTAGGAACTAAGTATGTTTCTGTGTATGTCCATTAAATGAATGACATAGTTTGTATCAAATACTCATACTTGTAGTTAACTTCAATTGAAGAATTCTTTTTTCATAATGGTGAATGTGGAAATGAAAGTGAATGAATGTGTCATGGTTTGTATATCTGTGGAATGCTGAATATGGGGAACTAGGAAACTACAGGGGGGTAAATGTGGGGGGAACTGATTTTTACCAGGTCAATGAAGACTTAACCTTCTTTTTTTTGTTGCAAAAAATTAGCAACGTGTATGTTCTGTTGCTAAATTAAAACCAGAACCAATAAATTAGAACCAGAACCAATAACATTTAATTCCAAGTAGGGGTATTTATGTAATTAGAAACATCTTAGCAACGGCAGACCTTGGTTACGAATAAACAAAGTCGCAATGTCACGGTACGTTGCGAATCTCCGTTGCTGACCCAGATTCGCAACGGAGCTTATGCCGTTGCGAAAAAATGCAACATCGTGTTTTGGAACGGTGATCTGCCGTTGCGACCCCAGTCAGCAACGATCAGGCTCCGTTGCTAATTCCTAAAAATGGTGTAGTGGTTCTTAAGAATAATCAAACAAGGTACAATTGAAGTTTCAACAACTGTTATTCAATCAAATCATTAATCAAAAACTAAAATAACAATGCAATTATCTAATTTCCCACCAATGGTACTCGTAGAGTTTCTTGATCCCAGAAAAGTATTTAAACGAACGTTCGTAAGATATTTTTCCTAATTAGGGTACTTTCATCTCCGGATAGACGGATCCACCAGAAACAACACGAATAAAGTTTGCCTGGCTCTTAGGGTAGTTTGCAAGAAATGAAAACTTCATTATTTATAGACCAAGGTTGTTTGGACAACAAGGAAGTTCCAAAACCGAAAATATTATCAAGATATGCAATAAGTACCTAATTTTGGTTTTCATATTTCTAACTAATAACTAACCTGTAATTCTGAAATCTCTCTTTAGAAAATATATAATATTAGTTTTTGCACTTAACTAATATAAATTTCCAAGATATATGTTTTGATTGCTGGAAAATCAAAAACATATAATCGAAAATCTTAATTAAAAGACTCTCAATTATTTCGGTTTGGGATCACCTTGGGTATCAAGGAATATATTTGAACAATAAAATATAAGAATTATATACATGTTTAAATTATGTCGACATCTAGAATTTTCTATTTAGCAAACCCTAATTCCAAACTTACACAAAACTGTAAGTAATATGTGAATGTTAGAAATCGGTTTTTTCCTTTTGGGACCGGTTCTACCATGAATCCTAACATAGGTAAGGATCGGTTCTACCAAGTCTCCAAATATAGGTAAAGATCGGTTATATATATATCAGTACTCCAATAATAGATAGGATTGGTTCTACCATGACTCCCAATATAGGTAAAGATCGGTTACACCAAGACTCTCAAAATAAGCTAGGATCGGTTCTACCATGTATCCCAATATAGGTAAGGATCAGTTCTACAACAACTCTCAACATAATCTAAGATCGTTTCTACCATATATCCCAAACTAGGTAAAAATCGGTTCTATCATATCTCTCAACATAAGTCAACAGCGGTTCTACCAAAGATCTTACCTAGGTTCTAATTGGCCATCCAATAGATCTTCATTTAGAACTGGACCAAAATTCCTGTTGATTTCTTTTCTAGTACGAAAAAGTTTTGTATATGTACTTCCTTTAAACATATGTAATCATACATAGTTTTCTATAATGAAATCACACTTATATCCAATGCACAATCAAGTAACGAGTTACATGGATTATGTCAATGCCGCATTTATAAAGTTCAGAAGATAAACGTATACTTCGTAATCAAATATTCTTCCTTGATACTTTGATCATAAAAAAAATGTCCAAGTTTAATACTACTACAGTATTAAACATGACCTCGCATGTTATGTTTTCAATCTTAAACGACTTCAAAGCAACGATAGCAATGGAAAAAAGTCAAGTCAGTATTACTAACCTCAAGTGGAAGGTTGGTATCTTCATTGTAGTCGATACGTTTTCACGATCTTTAGGTCTTCAGAGTAATACTTGTATGTCTCAACATTCCTAAACTTTTTAGTCCAACCCAAACGAAGTTGACTCTAGTAATTTAATCAAGCGACTCTAAATGAGTTTTAATACTAATATATGAGAACCAAACTTGACATACCAATGCTTTGTGGGTTCAACCGAGCAATGCTCTAACATCATTCGAACTTGGTTCTGATCATTTGGATGATATCTTGATACTTGTTTAGGAAGATTTCCAATTTCAATTGTATTTTTGTATTTTGAATTATTACTATTTCTCTCTAAATTGGATGATTTATCAACTGCTGGACCACTTTCTATTATTTTAGTTGTACTCACTTGCAAAACTTATGCAGGTTTATTAACTTCCTTATTTCCACCATGTTTTTTTTTGAAGGCGACACCAGATCGGTCGGTGTGCATCTTTTAAGATACTTCTCAATGACCACTTATTACCTGCAAATGATTGACATTACCATTTAATATATTTTTGACATGATACAGTTAACTGAAAAGAAATGTATTCATCTCCAAGTATAAGTTCTTATTCCTAAGGACAAAATTTCTAGTTAAGAAACTTTTGTCGTGTAAAATTACTAAGCATTTATACATATACATAACTAAAAGACTAATTCATGTCAAATTACTATTTACTAAGCACAATATATACTGCTCTACATTTATTCGTTCAAAAAACATATTAACAAATAACAACATTAGAATGACTCTTGCCTTCATCAACGAAAAAACTTACCTTGAAATGAATGTGAACCCTAAGATCTGAACCCTAACTTCGCATACTAATTTAGAGAAAAATCATAACCCGCAAATTCCATTGTTCGGAAATACCACTAGGATTAATATTCAATATTATACCTAAAGAAAAAAAGTATCCCCAATTTGATAAAACCAAAACCTAATGAAATCAAACTAAAGATAAAATATTATGATTTAAGTATTGAATTAAGTAAATATCTGTAATCATATGAAATCCACTAATTGTAAATTACAACTAAACTTAAATTCAAAGATTTAGAAAATTATTTAAGATCTTAATTCTTCATCTTGTCTCCACCGGCTCTTTCACTTTTCCTTTTCTTTCCACTTTCCCTTCCCTTTCCTTTGTTGTTTTTTGTGAATAAAAGAATGAGAATGAAGAATGAATATTCATATAGTATGTCCAATGCTTCCACGTATTTTACTTGTTTTTTTAATAAACCCCGTGTGTTCTTAGTTACTTTTACTAATATAACCTTGTGATATTTTTAATTTCAAATAAACTCGGGGGAAAATCTCAAAACAGTCAAAATCTTAAGTGGTTATATATCGATTCTAATAAACTAGAGAGGACAACTATCCTCCATAGTCCAAGCATAGCTCCGTCACTGGGAAATTGCACTCACAACTTTGTCTTAATTGATGTAAGAAAAAGAAAAAAAAAAGGAATACTGAATACTTTCCAGCATATCAAATAAGCTAGGTGAGCTTTTAATGAACTATGCAAAATATGATCTTTTGCAATTTAATTTTCGAAAGTATTCTTCTCGTTAAAGAGATCTTTTCTTTGGAGAAGTTTCCTTCAGAAATGGAACCCATTTCTTGTGAAGGAGAAAATTTTATTGCACACTTGAGTTCTTTTGAAAGTGTAGGAGATTTTCTAGATAATATCTCAGACAAGGATAATTTGGGGAACGAGGTAATTCAGTTATTGCATTTTAGTTATCCTGTTTATTTTTTTTATGTTGGTATGAAAAATATATGAAAGGGTGATGCACACACTTAAAATTTTATCTTCCGAACAATGTGGCTTACCTTCTTGGATGTTAAGGTTCATCTAAGAAATATGCAATGACTGAGACATACATTTATCATGGAGGAGAAGGGGACAAAAAAACTTTTCGTGTGGCAAACAGTTATAAAAATAAATGACTTCTACACAACATATGTAAATATATTTGTTTTGTCGTATTTTTATATAAATAATATTTTTGTTACATTTTTATATATATTCCACTAGGAAACTTATCTTAGAAAGCCGACCTTTATGTTTTTTCATGATGTGAAATCGTTGCATGATCATATCATCGTTAATGGGATCAAGAAATAACTTCTCCACATAGGCAAGTAAACAATTGTTCAACCATTCATTGCACGATCATATCATCATTAATGGAAAGTACAAACATCATGATAACGATCGAGAAAAGTCTTAGTTACTTGCAGAAAAAAAATATGTTGCAGAGGTACGAATGATGCCAAGCAAGCCGGTGGTTTTGGAAAAAAGTCCTAGTTGCTTTTGGTATCATTAAGAGCGTGGAGAAGATCGTTCCGACCAGGTAGCAGAAACTGGAAACAGATTTTGCTAAGGTGGACGCGTAAATACGAATCTTACAGGAAAAAGTCAGGTCTGCAGAGTCTGATCTTAAGAAGTGTGAAGGACTTCTTCGGAAAAAAACAGATGAAAATCGAAGTAGACTCTCATATACTTGATATGCGTGGTACTGGTGTTGGCGTAGGTATTGGTATTAGTTTTTTACTGTTTGTATATATGGTTGCAAAGAGAGCACTAGGTTCCTAGAGTTGGAATAATTACATTATATACATGTTAACTGCAACACATGCTAATAAGAATCGAGATTCATGTTTATAACAACATGTTTAATTGTAGTCAATAAATTTATACTTCTATAATCTTTCAAATAATAAGTAATAAATGAGCGACATGATAAAGTAATCATAGTTGGTTTAGGATATGATGTTTTGTGAGGCCGTTTTTCTTTTACAAGTTTTTTCAAAGCTGTACCAAAACTAGCATCAACTATTTTTGCATTAGTTTTGATTCATTTTACCTTACTATTATTATGGTTAACATTTGCTTTAACGCTGGACACATTGTTAATAACCAGTAAAATGTCACCATCCCATGGATTTTATTGAATTGTTTAGTCCTTTCAAGCTTTCATCAACTTCTTTTATTGTGTTATTAAGACTTGATAAATAATTAATTATGATTCTTCAGATTCCTTCGCTCTTATTGCCAGTTGAATATGCAATATGCTCAACCCTTTTCAACGCCTCACTATATGTTGTTTTGAATTAATTTCGCTTACAATTCTTGCAATCGATGGATTTGTTTCCATCCCCACTTCATTTAGCACTAGGCTTGTTGCGAGAGATTGGGAATCGAGATTCATGTTTATAACAACATGTTTAATTGTAGTCAATAAATTTATACTTCTATAATCTTTCAAATAATAAGTAATAAATGAGCGACATGATAAAGTAATCATAGTTGGTTTAGGATATGATGTTTTGTGACCTTTTACAAGCGAGTGTTTTTTTCACTCTATGTCATCAGAAGTGAGATGATATTGTAAAAACTAGCATCAACTATTTTTGCATTAGTTTTGATTCATTTTACCTTACTATTATTATGGTTAACATTTGCTTTAACGCTGGACACATTGTTAATAACCAGTAAAATGTCACCATCCCATGGATTTTATTGAATTGTTTAGTCCTTTCAAGCTTTCATCAACTTCTTTTATTGTGTTATTAAGACTTGATAAATAATTAATTATGATTCTTCTTTAAACAATTCTAAACTTCATTTTATTGCCATGAAGAACATTACAACAAAACTTAAATTTGAATATGCAATATGCTCAACCCTTTTCAACGCCTCACTATATGTTGTTTTGAATTTACTTGAAGATGGCGAGAATTTGGGATAATATATGACTTTCTCGATGAAAAGGTGTATGAATATGCAATATTTGGCACTCATCACAGTTACTGTACCAGCTTTTGTATATCGAGATTTAACATCTTTTTTCCACCTCTTAAATACATATTGAGTAGGAATACTCTTGACATTCTTTACCGATAAATATTTCGGTGCATGCGAGCACAAGTAACCTATAGATTTAAATTTTTGATGACTACATGAAACATTATTATTTTTGAGCCAAAGATAACCTTACGATAATATTTTTCCCATGGGGAATAACTCCATATGTACTCGTTGTCTCATTCTCGTTGACAATGGTTAATTCAAAATCATGAGCTCTGCATGACTATTTTTGGAACAATGTGAAGCTTGTCAGTCAGCAGCATGCCTTAAAATTTTCACAGGGAACAACATTATAGGGTAAGTTTAACTTTCCATAAAATCCATGCGTAATTTTTCATAAGGACGATCATCAACCAGTCTTTCAAAATGTTCAACCAGTCTCTTATGAAACACACACACGACTAAGATGCTTCACAACATTTTGACATAAATTCCAAATACATAATCGATGATACGACTCTGGCCATTGCAAAGCTAACGATTTAGCCATCGATGTATATTTATCATGTAGTTGCAAAAAATCTTACAACTACACCCTCAGTAGAATTCATAAAACTTTAAGATGTTCTTGATAATGAATGACAATTTATTGATTAAAGCTCTCAATTGATTACAAGGAAATATGTTAATGGAACTTAGAACAGTTACAACTTTCTCTGGTCTCTTCCCTAAGAATTTTCCTCACACTCACTAAAAGAACTCTTTCAATTTAACATTTGAACTACTATTTATAGTAAAATTTGTACAACTGTATATAGTTGCGAAGTATCGCAACTAATATTCATAAGTTAATTTTATATTTGCAAAAGTATCACAACTTATATTTGTAAGTTAATTCTATATATACTCGCAAACCCTTCATACTTCTCCCTGTTTCTTCTATTATCGCACTATCTTGTAACACTTTCCTCTTGTATTTGTTATTATGTTCGTAACTCATTAATCTTGCGATATTTGGTGCCTACATCTTTCCTCTTCTCATGTCATTTATGCGAAGAAGTAATGATCGTGAGAATATAACCGTTACAGAATTTCGAACACATCTTTTATAACCGTCTTTTACTAATTGTTCCCTTATATATACTCCTTTTATTCCCTTCTTTATTTTTTCTTCTTTCTCTTTTTACTTCGGCAACTTCATCTTATTTTCTTTTCACTTCTTCGATTACCGCCTTCTCTTCCTGTTAATCCCATCATGAGTTCTCCAAGGTAATTTTCTTTTATCTCTCGCATCTTTCACTTGTTTATCTCTTTTATTTCTGACTAATTCATTGTTTGATTTTGATTTCTTTCAGTAAAACTGCTTCCCCGGTGAAACCTTCAACTAAAAACTCAAGTCCTAATTCTCGAAGAAGGAAACCCGAGAATCAAAAGGTAGTTAAAATACTCTGTCTTCCTTCTGAAACAATATATTGTTGCCTCAGTTTTTAATCTACGTTTTGATTCGTAGGTCAATGAAAAATCCAACCCTACCAAGAGATCTCGTATTATCAAATCCAAGCCATCAGTTTCAATCAGTGATTTCCTTCCAGAGATTGACAAAGAATTTTCCTCTCCTCTTCGTGAAAGCACTTCTTTGCAAACTCCTGCCTCTACTCCATTACCCAGTTTTCAATCTCCTGCCCCTTTCAATTTATCAACACTTCTTCAAGATCAACCTTCGCAAGATACTTTCACAACCTCTTCTCTTGAAAAACCCATTTTAACTCCTAATCCTCTGAGTGCTGTTGCTCCAAACAATTTACAACTTGCTCTTATTCCTTCAAATTCTTCCCCACTTCCTCAAGAAGTTCGAGATGGAATATACTTAACTTTCCAGATGTTATCTGATGTTTTGAGTAATACTGCAAAGTCTTCAAATGTTCGCTCGCAATCTGAATTTTGCGAAACACTTAATAACTTCATCAATCCTGATATTTCTATTTCACGTCAAACCTTGGAAAAAGAAGTTGAATTGCTTCGACAAACTCAGGAGTCTTTGAAAGCAGAGTGTGAGAATCTTCGTAGAGAGAATCATCAGCTTCAAAATGATTCTCTAGATTGTGCGATCCTTCGTAAGAGGAATGATGCGTTAAAAGGTATTGCTATTATCTTTATATTTTCTCCTTTTGTTTGCTTCTATTTCTTTCATGCTTCAAACACCCATTAAAACCTATTCCTCTTTATAGAATCAATCCAGAAATGTAGAATGTTGGTACTTCGCCATGAATCAGACGCAAAAGAATATCAAGCCAAGCATGAAAGTCTTTTGAATCAATTTTCTTATTTATCTAGTCTTCATTCATGTGCTCTTGATAATTTAGATGCTCTTTTCCAAGAGAATACCCAACTGATTTACGATCGAAAATTCTTGAACGATGAAATATCTCAGCTCACTTCTTCTTTGACTAAATTCAATCTAAGAATAAAAACCTTATTAGGAGAGAATGAAACGTTATCAGAAGAAAGACGTTCGTATTTGAATACCATGACCGTTTCTTCACAACAATTGAATATCCTTCAAATTAAATGTTGCGATCAAGAAAATCTCCTTTATTTGTTAAAAGGTGAACTTGAGGAATTAAAGAAGTCTTCAGATGCAGAGAGAAGTTCTTTTGTTGATGAGAAGAATTCCCTTCTTAATAAGAATATAATCTTAAACACTAAGAAGAATAAACTTAAGGAAGATTATTCTCAGCTAGAAAACCTTAATGCAAAACTTGCGAAGGATAAAAAATTTCTTCTTTCCAAAGATCAAAAGCTTCAATCCAGACTTGAAGGATTAGTTGGTGATGGTTTTGATAAAGTTATGGATCAGATGAAGAATTGTTGTCTATCTTTAGCTCAATTTCTTACTTCACAAAGAGAAGGTAGTCATTAAAATTTGGCTGCCTTTGATATACTTTTAATTTTGTTATATTCGCAAAATTGACTCTTTGAATTTTGTTTCATTAGCAGAATCTGAGAACAATCTTCGCAATGCTAAAGCTGGATTATACACCACTTGTTCTGAGCTTCGTAAGAAGAAAGCTTTGCTTTCTACTCATTTGATAAATTCTCGTGATCCTGCCAATCGAAGATTCAACTATCTTGCTTATGCTAAAGATATTGAAAATACTAACCATCAGAAGGCTATACTTCGTGAGAGTCATTTGAAAGCTCAAGTCTTCGTAAACAACGTTCTTTTATCTAAATCCTTATCTCCAGAGAAAATCAGACCTTTGGAAATATCTGATGATGAAGTTGCTCGTGATCCTGATAGTGACTTTGATTACGATAGTGATAATGAAGGACTTGATAGTGAAAAAGAATCTATTCCTCAAGGGGAAATTCATGTTGAAGGCTCTACAAATAATAATGTTTCGCAAGAATTGAACACTACTGATGATCCTAGTCATCTTAAAGAAACCACTGCACAGAATGTTGATGAAGAGCTCTAAGCATGATAAACTTCTTTCTCAAGTTATCATTAATCCTCCTATTTTTCTTTCTTTTGAACTCTTTCTCTTGGCTACTGTTGGTCTTCTTTTTACGAACAATTCTGCTTACTATTTGTGTTCCTTAAGAAGTATACTTTATATTTTGCGATAATGATTCGACCTTCTTCTAATTGCATATTTTGTTGATTTACTTAAATTTGAATAAATTGATCATATGAGGAGAAATAATATATCTTGAAGACTTAGCCTAGTATTCCCTTTCCCCTTATTATTGCTCTTCAGATGATCAATTGTTGTTGTAAGTATTAAAATATCTGTCTCAGTTTAAGTTGCGAAGTTTCCGGGTGCTGCGAAGTAAACAAGAGATCTCCTCCTTGAAATATAAGAAGTATGAAAACTCCATGAAGAATTATGAAACATCCTTGAAGAAGTATTAGAAATATTAAACATCCTTGAAGAAGTATTAGAAGTACGAATCATCCTCGAAGAAGTATTAGAAGTATGAATCATCTTTTGAATCTTGCGATTGTTCCGCTTTTCACCGATCTAAAAAGTCTTTGCGAAGATCCAAATATTCTGTAAAGTTATGTAAAAATACTTGTGCGAGTATAACGCTTATGTGATGATGTTGTTATGAGATGTGTATGCGATGTTTATGCCACGAAATGTTTATGCAATGCTTTTATGATGTTTTTATGATACGAGTATGATGTTTGTATGATGCGAGTATGATGAGAAAGCTTATCTATTGCAATGTATATCTAAAGTTTGTGTTACTTAGCTCATTTTGTCGTTGAAAAATTGATGTAGCTTTAAATCGCTTCCATTCCTGTATTATTAGTCTCACATGATATAATTAAAATATTAAAGATGTATAATCTCAATTTTGTTTCAGGATATAAATGTTCGCAAGCTTGTTTGAATTCATATAATCATCTTCGCAAGTTTATTTGCGTATTCTCTTGTGGTCTTATTTTGCCTTCCTAGTTAAAGGTCTTATTTTGCCACATTTCTTTCTTTTTGCGACAAAATCGCAGGACGTCCTTACATTTTCATGTAGAGACCCATTGATCTTTCCTTATCATTTCTTAGTATTATAGCCTCTTCAGGATATTTTTCATGCGATAATATGACATGACTAAATATTCTTGCGAACATAAATCCCCATGACATTATCATCTTGCGATGAAATCGCAGGACGTCTTTACACTTTCATGCAAAAACCCATTGATCTCATCTAAACTTTTTTGTAATGTTCTGCGAGTTATTTTTTTTTTTTATTTTTTTTTTAGAAGGCTCGCAGAATTTTAATTGTTGCACAAATATGACAGGCCTAAATATTCTTGCGAACATAAAGCCCCATGACATTTGCGTCTTATAGCACGTATCAGCTCCCTAATGGAGGGTGCTTCCCTTTATCTTCCCCTTGGTTGCCCCTTCAAGGAAGCGTACATCGACCATACAAGGTTAGCTCTTCCCATCCGGTTCTGCCAACACTTGACTTTTGATCGCAACCTCTTATCCTTTTTGCCTATAGGGCTTATAGTTACGAGGTTGCACCCTATGGGGTATCTTTGGGCCAAGTGCATCATTTGCCAAGACTTTTCAAAAATGGCAGATGTGCTTCAAACCCACCCGTCACTCTTGACTCAACCGTGTACCTCGGCGCCTTGATCGTTTTCTGCACTTCTTGGGAAAGACAGTATGCCTTAGTCGCCCAACCTATATCCTGGTACATCGCAAAATTAGGTTTGAGAATCCAAGGTGTCTAACCCGGATAGGTACCCCGCTTTTGGGTTATGTACCCCGTAATATCCATGTACTCAAGGTCCTTGGTGGTGTTCCGGTTATCCTGAGCCATGGTTATAGGTACCCCCTTAAATGATGTACTTTAGGACTTTGCCTCTTACGAAATGTTGCTTCGCGAACTAGGGTGTACGCCACAAAGGTTTGCCTGTGTAATATTTCTGCGGCTTCCTTTATTTTTTGAAAGCTGATCACAGTTTGCGTCTTTCTTTTATGAAAGTTGATCGCAAGTAAAAATATTGCGTCTTTCTTTTATGAAAGCTGATCGCAATTAAAATTGTGCGTCTTTATTTTAAGAAAGCTGATCGCAATAAGAATTTTAAAATTCGTAATTTTGGTAATTTTTGTGCGAGCAAACTATATTCGCAAAATTATAATGAGTTTTATGGATAATACCTCTTCAAATATAATCTATTCCAGGGTCGACCAAGTCTTAAACCCATGTCTTTTCCTTCTGGATCCATCAGTCGATAAGATCCACTTCCCACAACCTCTTTAATGACATATGGTCCATCCCATTTTGGTGTTAATTTTCCTCCATGTTCTTTCTGGTAAGAAGGTGTTTCTCGCATGACAAAATCACCTGGTTGATATTCACGTTCAATAACTCTCTTGTTATACTCTCGAGATAATCTTTCCTGATAAACTTTCATATGTTGCAACACCTTTTCCCTTTTTTCTTCTAAATCATCCAGCTCACTTAATATCATCCCTGCACTTAAATTTCTTTCCCAAGCTTCTTTCTTTGTTGTCGGAATTACAACCTCTGTTGGCAATACTGCTTCTAATCCATATGTTAAACAATAAGGAGACATTCCAGTTGCTTCCCTTCTAGTTGTATTGTATGCCCAGACTGCACTAGGTACTTGTTCGCACCACCCTTTGAGATGTCCTTCTAACTTCTTTTTGATTGTATCTGCGATTGTTTTATTTGTTGCCTCTGCCTGTCCATTAGCTTGCGGATACAGTGGAGTTGACTTCCCACATTTTATCTTAAAAGCACTGAGTAACATCTCTATATTTTTCCCTTCAAATTATTTCCCGTTGTCGGATACTAATTGTGCTGGAACTCCATACCTACAAATGATATTCTCAAATATGAACGTAAAAACATCCTTATCACGAATATGTTGTATTGCTTTTACTTCTGCGAGCTTCGTGAAATAATCTGTTGCGACTATTAAGAACCTTCTCTGCCCAGATCCAGGTAAAAATGGGCCAACAATGTCCAATCCCCATTTCCTGAAAGGCCAACAGCTTGTTGAAGAGGTTAATGGTGCCCCTGGTGCATGAATTATTTTCCCATGTCGTTGACATTCTTTGCATCGTCTTACCAATAATTTTGCGTCAATGTACATATAAGTCCAGTAATATCCTTGTATTTTTGCTCTATACGCTAGAGATCTTCCCCCACTATGATTACCAGCTTCTCCTCCATGTAACATCTTCAATATTTTTTCTCCTTCTTCACGAGTTAAGCATCTGAGAGGTGGTCCACTGAAAGATTTTCTGTATAAAATTCCTTCTCGTAACTCATAATTTGTTGCACAATTTTTTAATTTATGTGCTTCTAATATGTTCCTGGGTATTTCTCCTTTTGCGAGATATGCATGAATATCCTTTCTCCAATATGCGATGTGATCTTCTGCGATGTTACCTGGTAGTTCCCTTTCTACTTCCATCGCAACTGCTTCTTCAATTTCTTCTTCTTTATTCACTGATAGGTATTGAATTGACTGGATTTTGATATTTCTTGCATTAGGGTTTGTCATCATACTTGGAATGAACGCAAAAGCATCTGCAAGTCGATTGTATTTTCTTGTTATATGCCTCCACTTTAACTTTGGTACCTTCGCAGATAATTCATCGACGAGTTTCTTGTATTTCTTCAAAGAAGACTCATTTGTGGTATATTCCCCTTTAATTTGACAAATTACCAACTGAGAATCACTTGTTATTCTTATACTTTCGAGCTTCTTTTCTATTGCGATCTTTAATGCATGTACTACAGCTTCGTACTCTGTTTCATTGTTCATGGATGTAAATTCTAGTCTGAATGAGAATGCTGTTCTTTCTCCTTCTGGTGAAATCAACACAACTCCTACTCCATTCCCCTCACTGTTGGATGATCCATCTACTAAAATTTCCCATCTATTTGGTTCTGTTAATAAGTCTTTTGGATTCCCAAATTCTTCTTCAACATCTATAAATTCTTCTACTGCCTCATCTTCTTCCAAAGGAAACTCTGCTAAAAAATCTGCGACAACTTGTGATTTTTGCGATGATGATACTTTGTACTTTATCTTGTAATGGTTTACTTGTGCATTCCACCTTTCTATTCTTCCTGATCTTTTTGTGTTCTTCATGACTGACTCAATTGGGACTTTGGTAACCACTTTTATCACATGGGCTTGAAAGTATATTCGCAATTTAAATGATGCGTAAACCAGGGCTAAGATTAGCTTCTCCATTTTAGAATAATTTCTCTCTGCTGTGTTAAAAGTTTTGCTGATGTAGTAAATGAGCCTTTCTATTCCTGCGTATGTTCGCAATAGAATTGCACTTAAAGCATATTGAGTTGTTGCGAGGTATACCAGTAATTCTTCATCTTTCTCTGGTTTCTGTAATATGGATGTATTTGTGAGATATTCTTTGATTCCTTGAAAAGCTTTTTCACATTCATCAGTCCACTTGAACTTTGCTCCCTTCTTGAGTATGTTGAAGAAATGTTTGCACTTATCTGACATTCGCGAAATAAATCTTCCAAGTGAAGCCAAGAGTCCATTTAGCTTTTGCACTTCTTTTACCGTTGCAGGTGTTGGCATGTCACGGACTGCTTGTACTTTTTCTGGATTGACTTGTATTCCCTCCTTTGATACTATGTATCCCAAGAATTTTCCTGACGCAACTCCAATTATACATTTTTCGGGATCAATTTGATGTTGAATTTTCTCATTTGTTCAAATATTTCCTTCAAATCTTGCACATGATCTTTGGCCTCTTTACTTTTTATCAACATATCGTCTACATACACTTCCAAGGTTTTATGTATCCACTTTGCAAACACCTTTTCCACCATTCGTTGATATGTAGCACCCGCATTTCGCAGACCAAATGGCATCTTTACATAACAATATAAACCTCTTGGAGCAAAAAATGCAGTATGTTCTTGGTCTTCTTCTGCGAGTGATATTTGATTATACCCTTTGTACCCATCGAGTGAAGTGACTCTATCATGTCCTGCAGCTGATTCCACCATTTGTGGTATGTCTAGAAGTGGAAAAATGTCTTTGGGACATGCTTTGTTTAGATCAGTGAAATCTATACAAATCCTTATTCCTTTATTCTTCTTTGGAACAATGACCATATTCGCAATCCATTCTGGATATTTTGCTTCTCTTATGATTCCTGCATCCAGCATATTTTGTAATTCTTCTTCTATTTGTGTATGATAATTTTGCGAAATCTTTCTTATTCTTTGCTTGAATGGCCTTACGCTTTTATCTATGTTCAACCTATGACACGCCACTGATGGATCAATTCCTGGTATTTCATCTACACTTCCTGCGAATATATCTTTGTATTCTCGTAAGAGATCAATAGTTCTTTTCTCCTCTTCTTCATCCATCTTAGTTCCAATTCGCAAGATTAAAGGCTCCTCTTCACTTCCAATATTTACTTCTTTGGTTGGTTCTGATGTGACGTAACTAGGACTTTGCTCTCCCATAGGTGTTGGTTCTTTGATTACTTTCATTGGTTCTCTTTCCTTTTCTGGGATCTCACTTGGTATTCCTTTTCCCTCTCTTGCTCTTATTGTATACACTCTGAACTCCTCTTCCTTTTTCGCTTCCTTCGCAAGTTTCCTACGAAGTTGTTTCTTTCTTGCTCTCCCTCCACACTGTTTTACTTCAATCTGATAACAAAATTTTGCACTATCAAGATCTCCTTTTATTTCTTGTATTCCGCTTGGTGTAGGAAACTTAATTGATTGATGTAACGTTGAAGCAACAAGGTTAATCGCATGAATCCACGGTCTTCCCATCAGCATATTATATGGAGATTCCATATCTACCACACATAAAACTACGTGTGTTTCAATTTCTCCCAGCGGTATTCGTAAGATTATTTCCCCTTTGGATTTTGTTGTAGATTTTCCCAATCCATGGATAAGACATTCTGAATTTTTGATCTCTTCATCTTTGATCCCTATCCCCTTGAGTGCATGATAGAATATAATATCAACAGAACTCCCTACATCGATCAAAACTCGATTTAATTTCCATTTTTCTATGGATTTTGTAGTTTTCTTTTCTTCTCGCATGATCGAAATTGTGATTACTAATGGTGAAGTGTGATTCAAGTCTTCATTTGGAATTTCTGCTACTGAAAATGTAATTTTCTGCTTTTCCCATTCTTTCAAAGTTGTTATTTTCTCCGCTTCCATGATCTTTCTTCCTCTACAATCTCGCTTGTGTATTTTTCCCTTCATGTTGTTATGAAATTCATCAATCATTGTCTTTGTGATCATATTACATTCTCCTCTTTTACAATCTTCATCTTCTGATCCCATTTGATCTTCAAATTTCTGCTATAATGATCTTCAGGTCCCTGTTTCTAGCGCCAATTATGTAGTTGCAAGAAATCTTACAACTAAACCCTCAGTAGAATTCATAAAACTTTAAGATGTTCTTGATGATGAATGACAATTTATTGATTAAAGCTCTCAATTGAGTACAAGGAAGTATGTTAATGGAACTTAGAACAGTTACAACTTTCTATGTTCTCTTTCCTAAGAATTTTCCTCACACTCACTAAAAGAACTCTTTCAATTTAACATTTGAACTACTATTTATAGTATAATTTGTACAACTGTATATAGTTGCGAAGTATCGCAACTAATATTCGTAAGTTAATTTTATATTCGCAAAAGTATCGCAACTTATATTTGTAAGTTAATTCTATACTCGCAAACCCTTCATACTTCTCCGTGTTTCTTCTATTATCGCACTATCTTGTAACACTTTCCTCTTGTATTTGTTATTATGTTCGTAACTCATTAATCTTGCGATATTCGGTACCTACAGATCAGTGAAAATGTTTTTTAATTTCTTCCCTGATATAGTTTTAGCAAAAGTATCGAATAACCTGATAAATATATTTGCATTCACATCATATAATAATGCTGCAACAAATATAATTGTTTGCTTGTGATGGTTTACTTCAGTAAACATATCAAAAGGTATTCCATCTTTCTTTTTTTTCTGTAAGTAATATTGAAAGATACAACACTGTCAAAATATTCATAATCCAGCATCATCCTTGCATCAACCCGAAAGATGTTAGTTATCAAATCATCTTCATCTACTTGTATAACATAAAAGAAATTGAGATCATTTAATTACATGTTTTGCAGATATTCTAATACGCCACTTGTATCTCCTAATTTTATTTTTCTCATCTGTTTCGAACGTAAATAATTTTTATTGTTTACTGGTGCAAATCCTAGATTTTGGAGACTACCGACTTGTCTACTTAAAAATTCAACTGTTTTTTTACATGCGATCCCCGAACCATCAATCATATCAACTTGTGTGGTATTTGCAACACTCATATTTCTGTGAGACCTAAGCAACGTTAAAGATGAAAATTGCAAATTAGAAAAACACTGGTACCTAGTCCAGAACTTGAGCGCCACACTGTTATAAGTCGTTACAGACACTAGACTACTATCAGAGTTCAGACTGAGACCTAATCAACCTTACTAGAAATTCATCTTACTTGCGCTCCTATAAGTGTACTAGATGTTGTAGGTACTGAATATCGCAAGATAATAGTTCACGAGTATCATAATAAATAAAGGAGAAAAGAGTTATAAAATGATACGATGATAGAAGTAGCGCGGAGAAATATGAAGTTTTGCGAGGATGGAATAATTTTGCGAGTATGAGTTGCGATACTTCGCAATTCATATACAGCTGCATAAGTTTTACTATAAATAGGAGTTCAAATGTAA
This sequence comes from Papaver bracteatum, assembly GCA_023529315.1. NCBI lineage: Eukaryota > Viridiplantae > Streptophyta > Magnoliopsida > Ranunculales > Papaveraceae > Papaver > Papaver bracteatum. Next base: position 720,549 of record JAJJWX010005105.1, read on the forward strand.
AATTCGAGAGGTTCTTTTAATGAGTGTAAGAAATTATCTTAGGAAAGAGAATAGAAAAAGTTGTAACTATTCTAGTTCCATTTTGATAATTCTATGTAATCAACTAAGAGAATTAATAAGAAAGTTATCATTCACCATCAAGAACTTCTTGAGTTTTTACTAATTATATTGAGGGTGTAGTTGTAGGTTATTCTGCAACTACATAATTGGCGCTAGAAACAGGGACTTGAGAATTGTGGTAGCCTAAATTTGAGGGAATTGTGGAAAATTTGAAGATCAAATGAAGTCAGTAGATGGAGATTGTAAAAAAGAAGAATGAAATATGATCACAAAGACAATGATTGATGAATTTCATAGTAATATGAAGGGAAAAATATACAAGCGTGATTGTAGAGGAAGAAAGATCATGGAGGAAGAAAAGATAACAACTTTAGAAGAATGGGAAAAGCGAAAAATCACATTTTCAGAAGCAGAAATTCCAAATGAAGACTTGAACCACACTTCACCATTGGTGATCACAATTCCGATCATGCTAGAAGATAAGAAAGTTGTAGAAAAATGGAAATTAAACCGAATTTTGGTTGATACAGGGAGTTCTGTTAATATCATATTCTATCATGCACTTAAGGGGATGGGAATTAAAGATGAAGAAATCACAAATTCAAAATGTCTTATTCATGGATTAGGAAAATCTACAACAAAATCTAAAGGGGAAATCACGCTGCGAATATTACTAGGAGAAATCGAAACACATGTAATCTTGTGTGTGATAGATATGGAATCTCCATATAACATGCTGATAGGAAGGCCGTGGATTCATGCGATCAAAGCTGTTGCTTCAACATTACATCAGAGAATCAAATTTCCTACACCAAATGGAATACAAGAAATAAAAGGAGATCTTGATAGTGCAAAATTTTGTTATCAAATTGAAGTAACGCAATGCGGAGGAAGAGCAAGAAAGAAACATCTTCTTAGGAAACTTGCGAAGGAAACAAAAAAGGAAGAATAATTCCGAGTGTATACAGTAAGAGCAAAGGAAGGGAGAGGTATACCAAATGAGATTCCATAAAAAGAAGGGGAACCAGCAAAAATAATCAAAGAACCAACACCTATGGGGGAGCAAAGTCCAAGCTATGTTGAAGCTGAACCAACTAAAGAAATAAATATCGGAAGTAAAGAGGAGCCTTTATTCTTGCGAATTAGAACTAAGATGGATGAAGAAGAAGAAAAAAGAACTATTGATCTTTTGCGAGAATATAAAGATATCTTTGCAGGAAGTGTAGATGAGATACCAGGAATTGATCCATCAGTGGCGTGTCATAGATTGAACATAGATAAAAATGTAAGATCATTCAAACAAAGAATAAGGATGATATCACAAAATTATCATGTACAGATAGAAGAAGAATTACAAAAGATGTTGGATGCAGGGATCATAAGGGAAGCAAAATATCCAGAATGGATTGCGAATATGGTCATTGTTCCGAAAAAGAATAAAGGAATAAGAATTTGCATAGATTTCACTGATCTAAACAAGGCATGTCCCAAAGACAGTTTTCCATTACCAGATATACCACAAATGGTGGAATCACTGCAGTCATGATAGAGTCATTTCACTTGATGGATATAAAGGGTATAATCAAATATCACTCGCAGAAGAAGATCAAGAACATAACGCCTTTTTTCTCCAAGGGGTTTGTATTGTTATGTGAAGATGCCATTTGGTTTGCGGAATGCGGGTGCTACATATCAACGTATGGTTGAAAAAGTGTGTTCGCGAAGTGGATACATAAAACTTTGGAGGTATATGTAGATGATATGTTGATAAAAATCAAGGAAGCTAAAGACCATGTGCAAGATTTGAAGGAAATATTTGGGCAAATGAGAAAGTTCAACATCAAATTAAATCCTGAGAAATGTATAATTGGGGTTTCGTCTGGAAAGTTCTTGGGATACATAGTATCAAAGGAGGGAATACAAGTTGATCCAGAAAAGGTCCAAGCAGTTCGTGACATGCCAACACCTGCAACGGTAAAATAAGTACAAAAGCTAAATGGACTCTTGGCTTCACTTGGAAGATTTATTTCACGAATGTCAGATAAGTGCAAGCATTTTTTCAACATACTTAAGAAGGGAGCAAAATTCAAGTGGACTGATGAATGTGAAAAAGCTTTTCAAGGAATCAAAGAATACCTCGCAAATACATCTATACTACATAAACCAGAGAGAGACGAAGAATTATTGGTATACCTCGCAACAACTCCATATTCTCTAAGTGCAGTTCTGTTGCGAGCAGACGCAGGAGTAGAAAGGCCCATTTACTATATTAGTAAAACCTTTAATTCAGCAGAGAAGAATTATTCTAAAATGGAGAAGTTAATCTTAGCCCTGGTTTATGCATCATTCAAGTTACGAATATACTTTCAAGCACATGTGATAAAAGTGGTAACCAAAGTCCCAATTGAATCAATCATGAAGAACACAAAAAGGTCAGGAAGAATAGAAAGGTGGAATGCACAAGTAAACCATTACAAGATAAAATACGAAGTATTGTCATCGCAAAAATCACAAGTCGTCGCAGATTTTTTGGCAGAATTTCCTTTGGAAGAAGATGAAGCAGTAGAGGAAATGATGGATGTTGAAGAAGAATTTGGAAATCCAAAAGACTTGTTAACAGAACCGGATAGATGGGAAATTCTAGTGGACGGATCATCCAATAGTGAGGGAAATGGAATTGGAGTCGTGTTGATTTCACCAGAAGGAGAAAGAACAGCATTCTCATTCAGACTAGAATTTGCATCCACGAACAATGAAACTGAGTACGAAGCTATAGTGCATGCATTAAAGATCGCAATAGAAAAGAAGCTTGAAAGTATAAGGATAACAAGTGATTCGCAGTTAGTGATTTGTCAAATTAAAGGGGAATATACCACAAATGAATCTTCTTTGAAGAAATACAAGAAACTCGTTGAGGAATTATCTGCGAAGATACCAAAATTAAAATGGAGACATATATCTAGAAAATATAACCGTCTCGCATATGCTTTTGCATTTATTCCAAGCATGATGACAAATCCAAATACAAGAAATATCCAAATACAGACAATTCAACACCCATCAATGGACAAAGAGAAAGAAATTGAGGAAGCTGTTGCGATGGAAGTAGAAAGAGAGTTATCAAACAACATTGCAGATTGGAGAAAAGAAATTCATGCATATCTCGCAACAGGAGAAATATCCAGGAACAAACTAGAAGCACATAAATTAAAGATTCGTGCAACAAACTATGAGTTGCGAGAAGGAATTTTATATAGAAAATCTTTCAATGGACCACCTCTCAGGTGCTTAACTCGCGAAGAAGGAGAAAAAATATTGAAGATGTTACATGGAGGAGAAGCTGGAAATCATAGTGGGGGAAGATCTCTAGCATATAGAGCAAAGATACAAGGATATTACTGGCCTTATATGCATACATACGCAAAACTGTTCGTACGAATATGCAAGGAATGTCAACGACATGGTAAAAGAATTCATGCACCAGGGGCCACATTAACTTCTTCAACAAGCTGCTGGCCTTTTGGTAAATGGGGGTTGGATATTGTTGGACCATTTATACCTGGATCTGGACAAAGGCGATACTTGATAGTTGCAACAGATTATTTCACGAAGCTCGTGAAGTAAAAGCGAAGACAACATATTCGTGATAAAGATGTTTTTACATTCATATTTGAGAACCTCATTTGCAGTGTACGGGGTTCCAGCACAACTAGTATCTGATAATGGAAAACAATTTGAGGGGCGGAACATAGAGATGTTACTCAGTGCTTTTAGGATAAAATATGGGAAGTCAACCCCGTTATATCCACAATCTAATGGACATGCAGAAGCAACAAATAAAACAATCGCAGATACAATCAAAAAGAAATTAGAAGGACATCTCAAAGGATGGTGCGAGCAAGTACCTAGCGCAGTTTGGGCATACAATACAACTAGAAGAGAAGCAACTAGAATGTCTCCTTATTGTATAACATATGGAGTAGAAGCAGTATTACCCACAGAGGTTGTAATTCCGACAACAAAGAAAGAAGCTTGGGAAAGAAATTTAAGTGCGGGAGTAATATTAAGTGAATTGGATGATTTGGAAGAAAAAAGAGAAAAGGTGTTGCACCATATGAAGATTTATCAGGAACGATTAGCTCGAGAATACAACAAGAGAGTCATTGAACGTGAATATAAACCAGGTGATTTGGTCATGCGAGAAACACCTCCATATCAAAAATAAAATAGAGGAAAATTAGCACCAAAATGGGATGGACCATATGTTATTAAAGAAGTTGTAGGAAGCGGAGCTTATCGGCTGATGGATCTAGAAGGGAGAGACATGGGTTTGAGGCTTGGTAGACCTTGGAACAGACTATATTTGAAAAGGTATTATCCATAAAACTCATGAAAATTTTTACGAATATTGTTTGCTCGCAGGAAATTGGGAAAAGTTACGAGTTTCAAAATTTATATTGCGATTAAACTTTCATTAATTTGCGAATAAAAGACCGCAATCTGTGATCAGCCTCCAAAAAAGAAAGAGAGCCGCAGAAAATTTTATATAGGCAAACCTTTGTGGCGTACACCCTAGTTCGCGAAGCTATATTTCGAAGAGGCAAAGTCCTAAAGTACGTCATTTAAGGGGTACCTATAAACGTGGCTAAGGGTAACTAGGAACACCACCAAGGGCCCTTAGTACATGGTAAAAATTTAGGGGTACAACCCAATAATGGGGTACCTATCCGGGTTAGACACCTTGGATTCTCACCTAATCTAGCGACATTACGCAATATAAAATGTGGTGTAAGAGGATTTAGGTTGGGCGACTAAGGCATACTGTCTTTCCCAAGAAGTGCAGAAAACGATCAAGGCGCCGAGGTACACAGTTGAGTCAAGAGTGCCGGGTGAGGTTGAACCACATCTGCCATTTTTGACAAGTCTTGGAAAATGATGCACTTGGCCCAAAGATACCCCATAGGGTGCAACCTGGTAACTATAAGCCCTATAGGCAAAAAGGATAAGAGTTTGCGATCAAAAGATGGTTGTTGGCAGAACCGGATGGGAAGAGCTAACCTTGTATGGTCGATGTACGCTTCCTTGAAGGGGAAACCAGGGGGAAGATAAAGGGCAGCACCCTCCATTAGGGAGCTGATACGTGCTATAAGACGCAAATGTCACGAGGCTTCTTGTTTGCGAAAACATAAAGGCTTGTCATATTTGTGCAACAAATGAAGTTCTGCGAGCATTCTAAAAAAAAAAAAAAAAAAAAGAAGGAAAACATACAAAAAGAACTCGCAGAATGAAACAAAGAAGTTAAGATGAGATCAATGGGTTATTACATGAAAGTTTAAAAACTTCCTGCGATTTCATCGCAAGACGATAATGTCACGAGGCTGTATGTTCGCAAGAATGTTCAGTCTTGTCATATTATTGCAAATACAAAAATTTACTACAAAAGAGGTGGAAAAATAAGACCTTTACTTAGGAAGACATGATAAGACCACAGAAATTAATGAAATTCATTTCATCAACATCATTGAAGAAATTATACAAGTATATACATTATGAAGATCTGAAAAGAAGACAGCTTCGTCGATATCATTGAAGAAATTTTACAAGAATATACATTATGAAGTTTTGAAGAGAAGACAAATCTCTGTCAATATCATTGAAGAATTTTTTCAAGAAGTCCTATCAAAGAAGACAACATCATTGAAGAATTTTAACGAAGACTTAACAAAAAATGTGATTTTGATAGTAATCAAATACAGATAAGTTCATATTCGTAAAAGTTTACGAGAATTACATACTTCTTATACTTATCCATATATTGAATATTTCTCCAAAAGTCGAATACTTCTTATAATTCTTCAAGAATATCTCATATTTATTATATTTCTTCAACGGATATTTCATTTGGTGAAGGTTAAGTAATCATCATACTTCGTCATATGTTACATAATTATTTACAGATTGAATACTTCTTACATCTCCTCATTTGTTGAATTGAGTACTTCTAATACTTCTTATATCTCCTCATTTGGTGAATTGAGTACTTCTAATACTTCTTATATCTCTTCATTTGGTAGATCGAGTATTTCTAATACTTCTTATATCTTTTCATTTGACGGATTTAGTACTTCTAATACTTCTTCAAAGGTATTGTATATGTAGTATACTTATTAAGGATATTTCATATATTTTATTTCTTATACTTAAAATGGAGGATTTCTTATTTACAATCGTAACAAGTTGAAACTTCATAAGATAAATTGAGGCAGATATTCTAATACTTCCAACAACGTTTAATCATTTAAAGAGAAATAATAGGGGGAAAAGGAGATACTAAACTGTATCTCTTTATATGATCAAATGGGGCAAAATAAGGAAAACATTTAATTAAAGAAAGGATAAATTATCTTCGCAAAATATCAGATATACTTCTTAACTAAGGTTAAATCATCTTCGCAAAATATCAGATGTAGTTCTTAAAAAACAGAATTGTTTGCAAAAAGAAAACCAACAGTAACTAAGGTAATGAATTCAAAAGAAAGGAGGACAGGAGAGTCAATGATAAATTGAAAAAAGAATGTTATCATGCTTCATCAACACTTTGTGCTGGATCTTTAAGATGAGTAGGGTCATTAGCAGCCTTCGACTTTTGCGAGATATCATCCTTTGAAGAATATGCAACAGGAACATCTCCTTGAGGAATATATTCTTTCTCGTCATCAAGATCTTCATCATCACTCTCATAATCGAAATCACTATCAGGCTCACGAGCAACTTCATCGTCAGATATTTTCATAGGAGTAATTTTCACAGGAGGCAAGGCTCTTGATAAGAGAATGTTATTCGTAAAGACTTGAGCTTTCAGATGACTTTCACGAAGTATAGATTTTTGATGGATGGTATCTTCGATATCTTTGGAATAAGCAAGATAGTTGAATCTCCGAGTATCACGGTCACGAGAGTTGATTAAGCGGGTAGAAAGCAAAGCATTTTTCTTACGAAGCTCGGAACAGGAGGCTTCTAATCCAGCTTTCGCATTACGAAGGTTGTTCTCAGATTATGCAAATAAAACAAAATTCAAAGGATAAAATTTGCGAGTATAACGAAATTTAAAGATATACCAGAGGCAGTCAAATTTTAATGACTACCTTCTCTTTGCGAAGTAAGAGATTGAGTTAAAGATAGACAACAGTTCTTCATCTGATTCATCGCATTATCAAAACCATCACCAACTAATCCTTTAAGTCGAGATTGAAGCTTTTGATCTTTAGAAAGGATAAAAAATTTTATCCTTCGCAAGTTTGGCATTAAGACTTTTTAATGACGAATAATCTTCTTCAAGTTGATTCTTCTTAGCACTCAAGACTATATTCTTATTAATAAGGGAATTCTTCTCAATAACAAAAGAATTTCATTCAAAGATTCAAGACTTCTTTAATTCCTCAAGTTCACCTTTCAACAAAGAAAGAAGATTTTCTTGATCGCAACATTTATTCTGAAGAGTCTTTAATTCTTGCGAAGAAACAATCATTGTATTCAAAAACGAACATTTCTCTTCTGATAAGGTTTTGTTCTCTTCTAATAAGGTTTCTATTCTCAAATTAGCTTTAGTTAAGGAAGAAAAAAGTTGAGATATGTCATCATTCAAAAAATTTCGATCATATATTAGTTGAGTATTCTCTTGAAAAAGAGCGTCAGAGTTGTCAAGAGCACACGAGTAAAGATTAGATAAATGGGAGAATTGGTTTGAGAGGCTTTCATGCTTGGTTCGATATTCTGTTGCATCTGATTCATGGTGAAGTACCAATCTTCTACATTTCTGGATGGATTCTATAAAGGGGAATGGTTTTAATGGATGTTTCAAGCATATGAAGAATATAAGTAAATAAAATGGAAAATATGAAGATAAGCAATCATACCTTTCAATTCATCATTTCTTTTGCGAAGAATCGCGCAATCGAGAGAATCATTTTGAAGATGATAATTTTCTTTACGGAGATCCTCGCATTCTACTTGAGAAGATTTCAAAGACTGGCGAAGCAATTCAATTTCTTTTTCCAAGGATTGACGTGAAGAAGAAATGTCTGGATTGACGAAATTATTTAGAACTTCGTAAAACTCATATTGCGAACGAACATTAGTAGACTTCGCAGTATTGGTCAAAATCTCAGATAACATTCGGAAAGTTGAATAAATTCCATCTCGAATTTCCTGAGGAAGAGGAGAAGAATTTGAAGGAATAAGAGCAAGCTGCAAATTGTTTGGAGAAATAGCACTCAAAGGATTTGGGGACAAGATATGTTTTTCAAGAGAAGACGTTGAAGAAATATTTTGCGAGGGTTGTTTTTCAAGAGAAGAAGTTGAAGGAATATTTTGCGAGGGTTGATCTTGAAGAAGTGTTGATAAATTGACACTGATGGGAGATTGAAAGGTAGGTAATGGAGTAGAGGAAGGAGTGTGTGAAGAAGCATTTTCACGAGGAGGAGAGGAAAATTCCTTATCAAATTCAGGAAGGAAATCATCAATCGGAATTAATGGTGTGGGTTTAGTTATTCGAGATCTCTTACCAGGGTTTGGTTTTTCGCCAACCTGTGAATCAAAATGTAGATTAAAAACTGAGGCAACAATATATTGTTTAGGAAAGAAGGCAAAGTATTTTAACTACCTTTTGATTCTCAGATTTTCTTCTTCGTGGATTAGGGCTTGGATTTTTTAGTTGAGATTTCATCGAGGAGTTATTTTTTGAAATAAACCAAAATCAGATAACAAAATTATACGAGAAATTAAAGAGGAGAACAAATGAAATGCGCGGAGATAGAAGGAAATTACCTTGGAGAACTCATGAAGATATAATAGAAGAAAAAATTGCAGAGAAAACAGTAATGGAGAGTATGAACAAAAGATAAAATTGTAGAAGTAAGAAGAAAAAAAGGAAGAGAATATAAAGGAGTTATATAAGGGAATAACTAGAAAAGGATGGTTACAAAAGACGTGTCCAAATTCTAAAAGACTAAATAACGGTTATGTTCTCACGATCATTTCTTCTTCGTAAAATTGACATGAGAAGAGGCAAGATGTAGGTACTGAATATCGCAAGATAATAGTTCACGAGTATCGTAATAAATAAAAGAGAAAAGAGTTATAAAATGATACGATGATAGAAGTAGCGCGGAGAAATATGAAGTTTTGCGAGGATGGAATAATTTTGCGAGTATGAGTTGCGATACTTCGCAATTCATATACAGCTGCATAAGTTTTACTATAAATAGGAGTTCAAATGTAAAATTCGAGAGGTTCTTTTAATGAGTGTAAGAAATTATCTTAGGAAAGAGAATAGAAAAAGTTGTAACTATTCTAGTTCCATTTTGATAATTCTATGTAATCAACTAAGAGAATTAATAAGAAAGTTATCATTCACCATCAAGAACTTCTTGAGTTTTTACTAATTATATTGAGGGTGTAGTTGTAGGTTATTCTGCAACTACAGATGTTGCAAGATCCTATGCAATATGATTTATCTAGATGACGTCTTCAACATGCTTATGAGTTGCTTCAACCTAAGTAAAGACTTTTATGACTATTCTTCCTCTAACAGAAACCTCATTTGATTTCCTTCAAAAAGATATTCAATCGAGGTATGAAAATCCATTTGCTATGAAGGATCTCCAATAAACGAGATATCAAGCAAACTAAAGATTAGGTTGAGCTTTTTTTTTCTTCAAAAGTTACAAAGATACCTAATCAATTATACCTTATAATAAAAAGCTAAATACATCAAACCAGAAGTGATTTAGATATTTATCTTGTGGAATCACAAATTCTGAGACGAAGATTACTTTTTTATTTATATATATCAAGTTCTTGATCTAAAGTTTCAAATAATTGGAAGATTAATAATAAGATCCGGATAATACGAACTATCTGGTAAAAGATTGTCTAACAGGGCTTCACGAATCTCTTAATGAAGTCTTTCAAAGTCGTAACCTAATACAATTTTTCCAGAGGAAACCTAGGTTTTTAGAGGAAGATTCTAGTCTGCAACATACATAAGTGCTAGGATTGAGTTTCCAGTGTGCAGGAGTCATCTATTTATATCGATGAATAATGCTAAACAAAGAAGGTTTGTGAACTAGTTATGATTTTTTTTCCTATTCAAGCAAGCTAAACTTCTCAATATAGATTGGTAATGAAAGCACGTGAGAAGTTTTATTTGGATTACAAAGAAGATGTGTGCAACAGTGATGCACCAAGTGGTTTTTCAGGGCGCCATGGTTAAATGGTCTAGAACCATCAAGCATAAGTAGAGTAATTATCACAAGACCGAATCAGTTCATGAACTATCAAATAGTTTGCGAACTCAAAGTCGTCTTGTAAGACAGGAACCTTTGATTTGAGAAAGTTCGCGAACTATCAAAACAATTTGTATACTTGGAAACAAAAGATGCACATCGAATTTTTAAATCATCTAGTTCACGAACTTCCAAAACTGTTCATATACCTTAAAAATAAATAGGTTTCAGTACTATCTCAAAATCGAATACTTCGTGAACTGACCAGTTCAGTTCGTGTACCCGAGTTAATTGAGATAAAAATATCAAGTCTTTATATTTAAACATTGAAGTTCATGAAATGAGAAAACGGTTTGTGAACTTTAAGAACAAACTTGACCTACTCCTTAGCTTGCATTTATTTTTTGCAAATAGTCATTATTATGCTAAAGTCATACGACTTGTATCAGTAGATAGAATGATAGATGATATGAGTAAACAATATAGTCAGTCTTCACATACCTTTGTTTATGACGTTCTCATTGACGTCGTCTTCAGTCTTCAATCATCATGGTTGATTGGTAAATTCTGATACTCAACTACTATGCTTCAATCCTAGTCCGAGATTCACTTTAGTAGACTATTAACCAATACATAGTTTTGATCAACTAAAATTGACGACGAGCTTGACATTCCAAAACTTGTTAGTTTTACCAAGAGATGCTCTAACACTTGTAAATGCTATATTTTCCGAAAGAACTATTTAAACTTCCAGTGCGCTGAGTGGTAGTAATTTTGGCGCAAAAACAACTCGCCCGTAAATTGATGCCCATTTTTCTCTTAAGTCAAATAACCCTTTTAACCAATCGTTGTCCTTGAGATTATACTTCTCAAGCATTATATTCCAAGTATCTATGAATTATTCTTCATCCCCATAATCATACACATAAGTATTAAAATCATCCATTAAATCCTTAAACTAATGAAACACGTGGATAAGATGCTTCGTATCATTTTAATATAACTGCCTTTGCTGCATCTTGATCAATGAAAATGCATTTTGGTTTCTTCCATGACATAGTTTTAGCAAAAGCATCAAACATCCACATAAATTTTTGTGGAGTCTCATCATATACTAGCGTTGAACAAAATATAATTGTATACTTGTAATGGTTTACTCCAACAAGCATAGAAAAAAGTCTTCCATCGTTGTTTCTCCTGTAAGTAATTTCCATTGATACTACGTGAAAATTCATAACCTAGCAGCTTTCTTGCATTGGCCGAAAATATGTTAGTTATCAAATCATTTTCATCTACTTGTATGTCATAAAATATATTGAAATTATTTAGTTACATGTTTTGCAGATATTCTAATACGCCATCCATGTCTCCTAATTTTACTTTTCTCATATGCTTGGAATGTAAATAATGTTGTAGTATACAGGTATAAATCAAAGATTTTGGCGACTACCGGCATGTCTACTTACAAATTCGACTGTTTTCTAGAGAAATCCCTGAAGCATCATCCATATCAACTTGTGTGGTATGTGCAACACTCATATTTCTGTTGGACCTAAAAAATGGGTCTTACTAGGAGTAGCGACATGTGTATGATGAGCAGAAAAATTAACGATATGGTACTTACGGCTCGTAGTAAAACTAATTTTTTAACCTTGCTAGGCAATCAAATCTTGTCTCCGCCAGATATACCTTGACATTAACATCGTGCTTGTCTATTCCACACTTAACTTGATTTAAAAAAACGTACGACCTATTTTTCAAATTTTCATCATCATTGAAAGAATGAAATTTGCTTTTTCTATCACCAAAACCAAATTTGTATGCATATGTATTATAAAAAGTTATATGTATTATTTTCCGTTTGTAATCTAAAGTGAACCAAATTGACACGCTTACTAACATTCGATTTAATAAACTGATCATTCCATTTGTCATTATTAAAATTCAATCCTCGTCAAAATACAATTTTCGACTAGCTTGACATCCGTTTTTCATACACAATCATCTGTTGAATATAAATTCTATGAGACAATACAAACTTCATAAGACTAACTCTATGTAACAAAAACAATTATAATTTTTACTTTTATATAAAACCAAACATATTATCCACACACACATACACAAACTAGTGAAAACCTTGTTTGTGCCTGGTAATTGTCAAGAAAAAATGGAAAATCCCAGGTAACGAGTTGGATTAGCCCATTAGTTATTAAAAGAAGATGTAATCTTGAAGAATCCAACGACTCATAAGGATTGTACAGCTGTACTCTCTAACATAGTTTGTATCATAGTTTTTCTTACAATTAGACGCATGTTTGGGCGAGATGGAGTTATTATTTATTACTTATAATATGAATTTCCAGCTATTTTTATAAGGTTCTGCAATGGAGTTTGCATTTTTCTTTTCTATTATTTTACACTTTAAAAAAAAATGTACCCATTTTAAGATTTTGGAAGTTTATTATCATCACTTAGACATAATCACAATTAGGTTCTGTCAGCCTATCACCGTTCCAAAAATATTATTTTTCATCCAATTGACCATTTGTATGATTATTACTAGTAACTTAAAGGCTCACATTATTTTGGACTAAAACTATATTTTTCATCAGATTATGAATATTGCCATAAGAATTGCATATATTTCTAATTTGATTCAATGATCTTTATGTTGTTTTGATTGGTAAAGAATATGGTGTTGACAACTTTTGAAATCACGTCAATGCATTATAAAATTTAGTGACTATCATTGTACTGCATTATACTGACGTTGATTGTTTTCGCGATATTTAATTTTTTTTATTCATTATCGATTCTTATGGTGCTTTGGAAACTATGTGTATTGTTTTTTACTTTTTTTTAAGGTAATTTCTTTCATTTAATTTTGTGAAGGTTTTATTTGTGTTTATTTAAAGGAACGTAACACGTATCTCGTACATATTGTGAACTTCAACTCTACGTTCTTTAATTAGATATATTATTAGACTAATCCATATCGCGGTTGTTGTTTGAAATAGTCATAAAATAAACAGATTTGATTTTGTGTGTTCTAAATCTAATTCAAGAAAAAAACATAATGTGGGCGTTTTTTTTTTCTAAATAAAAAAGGCGAATTAAAAAGTCAAATATTAATACTGAAAAACAGACTTGAATATGCGGATTACAGACTACAGTACTCAACCACAAATGTTGCGCTCCTTGCTCACTTTATTTGTTTGACTGCATTTATCTTTATCGCAGTAAAAATGAATGATGAAAGAAAAATAGCCCACCAAGGCTTTAATTCCTGGTTTCATTGCTGCTCTTGTTCATCTCAGTAGCCTCCCTATAGAGACTCTCAATACCTCCAAGCTTGTAGATCAAATAACACGTGGTTGTTAATTTGACATGTCCAATGACAACAATGTTGATGTGAATGGTCTCTAAACCCATGTTGAATACCGCATAAACATGAGAGGATGTATCAAGATAAAATGACAAGCTCTAGATGAGTAGATCAGACTCAAAATCCTGACAGGATACAAAAAACCAATCGGAAATTAAAAAACAGACAATTGCATCTGGATATTTTAACCTAATTAAAAACAAGAATAAAGGAAAATGACTACACACAAGATCAATATATCAAAATCAAAACCCTAAACAACTTAATACAAAATAAAAACCATTAGAAAATTATTTTAATTGAAAATAAATCTCTAGATATTTATTATTATGAGAAAATGGTTTACACACTGTTAAAATTTGGTATGTTTCGATGTATTAATAAATTATTCTTAATTTATCGATAAATTAATAATTCGCTTAATTAATAGAATTTAGTGGTCACAAGACTATTAATCTTTCGAATTTTTACTGTGGTAAATTAATAATTCGCAAAAATTTTTTTTTATTAGTCCCAAGATTATTAACCATTCGAAGTTTTACTGTAGTCAGATAATTACAAAAATGAACTAAAGACCTAATCGGAATCAAATCCTCACAACTTAGTCAACCAAAATCCTAAAAAAGACTAGTGGTAATTGAACTTTTGTCCTTACTTTTGATGGTCTACACAAATATCCTTATCACATAATAATTTTGTCCCTCTTTATCTAAAAGCCCATCAGGGGCCCATCAACAATTTAGGGACTTCCAAATATACCCCCATTATGTTTTCCAGTATTTAAAACTGAAAGAGATAGAAAATTTTCATTCGCATAAAAATCAATGAAACTCTCCACGTCGTCGCTGCACCACCAGAACCATTTTCGCCGCCGCCGCCGCCACCTATATTTTCATCACTTCCATTATCAGCTCCGTCAATACCTATTACACCACCTACATCACTACACCCAAATCAACGCTCTCACCACCATCATCTCCAACGCCTCTCACCACCACCACGATCTCCATCGACGCCACCACCATAGCCGACACGAGCAGCCACCGACGATCTTCTGCCGTTAGATGATACTGCCGGTCTCTAGAAATATGTCTATTATGATTATGCTTTCGATTTCAAACGATTTCAAACCAGATATAAAGATTAATTTGATTTTGGATCTCGATTTGATAGTTTCCAGTGGATTACGAGTTAAAGGTTCAGATCCGGTGAGTTTGATCTCGATTTAAGATTTGAGAGATAGAGAGTTCTGTGATTGAATTAGTGATCGAGAAGATGTTGAGAGACAAAGCAACAAAGCTGAGATGGGATTTCTGTGAAGATTAAGCCACAGGAAGAGATAACAGATCGAGAAATAGAAATGTTGATGTCGATCTCAGAGATTACGAGAACTGGTGTTGTTTGAATCGTGTAGGTTATGGTGAATGATGATTTTCATGGTTTGTAGATGAAATCGAAGGTTGGGTTTTGCTAATTGGAAGATTCAAAAACAATATTGCGCTGAAATTGAAGCTATATGATATGAGTTGTTCTTAAGTTGCGGTGATTTATTTCGAGTGATTAAAAAGGGAGATGGATATGCTGTTGTGGAAGAAATGGATGAAAGCTGATCTTGAAGTTGTTGGTGTTTATGAAGATAAGTTTGATCTCTTACTGTTATTCTAAGTAGTAGCCTAAATTTGATCTTGGGTTTGATTTTTTGGTGTTGATTCAACATGGTTTCTTTTTTTTATTTCAATTTTAATTTGAGCTCTTGATTTGTGATTCAACATGGTTTGTTATACTATTGTGGTGGTGGTGGTGGTGATAGAAACATTTTGGTATTGTTGTTGTTGTTGTTTTTCTGGTGGTGGTGGTGGTGGAAGGTGTTGGATGTTTGTTGCACTGCAAGTGATAGTGGTGGTTTTTATTGTATGAGTTGGTGGCATTGTTGGTATGAGTTGTTGTTACAGAGATTGAAGCCTGTTGATGAATGAAATATGGTGGTTATCTGGGTTGAAGCAGGCAGTGATATTGGATCAACTATGGTTGTTGATCCATATATTTTGGATCAACAACCATTGTTGATCCAACTGCAATGGATAAACATCCATTGTTGATCCAACTGGAATGGATAAACATCCATTGTTGATTCAACTGAGATTGGTTTTGAAGCTGGTCTTGGAGTTTTTGGTGTTTATGAAGCTACAGGTAATGAAATATGGTGGTTATCTGGGTTGAAGCAGGCAGTGATATTGGATCAACTATGGTTGTTGATCCATATATTTTGGATCAACAATGGTTGTTGATCCATATATATGGGATCAACTACTGTTGTTGATCCTTTGAACTCATGTTTTGTAGTTTAAATCATGTAAATTTGTTTTAATGTTGAACTTGAGGTGCAATGGTAGCATGACTGACTCCATGTCAGATGATGCGTGTTCGACTCACGCCAAGTTCACTCCATTTTACATGGATAAACTATTATTATTGATCCAATGTTACATGGATCAACTTCCATTGTTGATCCACTAAAATTGGATCAACTTCTACTGTTGATCCTTTTTTCTTAGATAAACTAGATAAACTTCTACTGTTGATGGTTTTGTTGGTGGATCTGAAACTGCAGCTGATGAAGTGGTAGCATTTTTCCATCAGCATGGATAAACATCCATTGTAGATCCAACTGCAATGGATAAGCATCCACTGTTTGATCCAACTGAAATGGATCAACTACTTTTTGTTGATACAAAAATATTTGAACCAGTGGCGGCGACGGTGATGGTGGTGGCGGCGGCGGTGGTGACGGTGGTGGCGGCGATGACGACGAACTTGTGGTGGCGGCAACAGACTAGTGGTGGTGTAATGGTGGCGGTGAAGGAGTGGTGGTGGAATATTGGTGGTGGTGGCGGTTGGTAGGTGGTGGTTGTTGAACGGTGGTGGTGGTGGAATGGTAGTTGAATGTTGGTGGTGGTGGTGCTAGTGGTGGTGGTGAAGTGGTAGAGGAAGAAATTTTGTTGTATTTTGAAATAAAGAAAAATATTATATGAGTGAGGATATTAAGGTAATCTAATATTAAATGGATAATGTTATAAAAATGAGGGACATATTTATTGTTGCATAATGATATATTTGTAGGGTGTTAAAAGTAAGGACATATAATTAATATACCCAAAAGACTATAAATTTGAAACTGTTTGCACATGTTGACATATCAGTTAAAGAGACTACAAGGACAACTCTGTATAAAGAGCAGTATTATTACCGAGGAGGGCCAGGAGCTACACACTTCGGAGAAAACATTATTGCATATAAGTAACTAGATGATTGTTGTAGCTGTGTTGGGCTGACCAAAAAGAAATACATAAAACTAAATACATGTAATGGAGTTACGGACATATTCGACCACTTAAACATGGACAACAATGTATTTTGATCGGTGTATTCCATAGAAAAATTTGTTTTCTTTTTTCACTAATAAATGCACTACGTTGGTGGTAAAAGAAAGAGAAGGTGTAACTCTGTCACTTTGCAAAAAGCAATTCTATTTTAATCCAAACAACAAAGGGAAAAAATATTCTATGGAATGGTACCAGGTTAATAATCAAATAGTTCCTCCCGAACTATACAAATGCCGTAATAATTAGTGGGAATTACATAGGTGCACGAGTTTTTATTCACATGATGTCGCTGGAGCTACCTGAGAATTTGAAGTTTCCACACAAGTTTAAACATTAAAAAATTCCGATCTATTTGTGTTTCGCCTTTATAGTCAACAAGGCGCAAGGGCAAAATATCGAGAACAAGGATATTATTTTTTTCATGAACATGTGTTCAGCCATGCTCAACTGTATGTTGCTCAATTGAGAGGAGTGTCAAGTAGCAACACGAAAGTATTAGTGACTAAAGGCATCATTGCTAAAAACAAGTGAACATACACGAAAAATGTACAAGTCTTTCTGTCTTAGAAAATTACGAGTTGCGAATACACATTCTTGATGTAAAAGGACATTTGTGATTGAAAAATTCAAGTTTAGTCGTAATTACTTTTTTGCAGATTAGCTTGAAATTAGTTTTCACCACTTGGCGTTGATCGTTGAATTTGACCATTGACCCATTGTTGGTTTTAATCATTGACTAGTACACGAAAAAACAAAATTACAGAACGAAAGAAAGGGCAGGCGCATCGCGCGTGCGTGCTATACCAATGACTATAAACAGAAGCTGGACACAATTTGAAACTGACAAAAACGGAATAGAGGACTGTCTTTTGAGTCAGAGGAAGTAATAAATTAGAGCAAAAAAATCAAAAGAACAATCCCAATCTAAAACCTTAGTTCTAGAACTGAAAAAATAATAGGAATGAAATTGCAAATAAAACTAAATTTTAGCAGAGAATATCAAGCAAAGAGAAGTGAAGTTAATTGTAGGAGCAGAATCTCACAGCATTATTATGCTTGCGAACAATTAACGACGCAACAATGATATTTCACAGAAGTGTATTATAAGTGACGCAATAGGTGACGATAACAAAATCATGAGGAAAGCGTGAGCAGTTTGCGAAGGTTCAAGATATTTGCGAAGTAGATTGCGAAGCTTCGCAATATAAATCCTCAAATCCGAAGTTGAGGGACAGTTTAGTGGTCAACATTTTGTAAGATCATATAAATAGCCATTTAGGCATGAGAAGAAGGGAGAGGTCTTTTTATAAGGGGAGAATAATTTTATTAAGTAAGAGAAAATTTTAGGAGGGATTATTTTTCTTTATCATCTTCTTCCCCAAAATTCTAGAGCTCCAAATATTCTTTAATGGAGTCTAAATTGTAAAATCATGAATTACATACAATCACTAGTGAAGAACCATGGATGTAGATCACAATGATCGAACCATGTAAAAATTCTTGTGTCTCCTTTACAATTTTAGTACTTTAATCTTCATTTTCATATCAAATAAATTAGATCATCAAATCAAATTAATAGAATTCTACCGAGGGTGTAGTTGTAAGAATTCCTGCAACTACATAATTGGCGCTAGAAGGAGGGGATGATGTTTCATAGATTGAAGAAGATTAATGATTTATTCACCAACAATTCAACTTGCGAAAATCAAAAATCGAAGGAGGAAGAAGAAATTATTCAAAGCTTACTTCACCTGGTCGTCATCATCAACAAATGATGCAGAAAATCACATCATCGCAGATTCTCATTTGCCTTTAACTCCATTACATCACGTAGAGAAGATTAAATTATAACCTCAACTACATAAAATGTGTCCTTACATTCGGAACAGCTCATCTCGCAAAGAAGGACAGCTTACAAAAAGAGTAAGCTAATCAATCCAGAACCAAAACAAAAATCACATCAACCTACTTACACAAAGATGAAGATGGGAAAGAAGAAATAATTCATCCAGAATAAGAGAAAAATGAAGTAGTAGTCCACTTCGCAACAACATCAACAACAAATGATGAGTTTTGGCAGAAGAAACAATTAGTAACTTGACCAGAATATATGAGGATAAATCCACGAAGTATACTAGATGGAACAAATTAGAGAAACAATAATTTATTAGGCAAAGCATATGGAGAAGGGAGACTTCAAAAGAAATTCACAGTGAGCAAAGGAACTTTGCGAGATTGTCATGTTTTGCGAAATTAGTATGTCTCCAGTGAAGAAATGTTATTTTAAAAAAGAAAGATGCAAGAACTAATCCAACCATAGCAAAGAAACCATTTTACGTCATTAGTTTAGTACTACAGTTAAAAGGAATGAAGCTAACACATTTCAATGACATAAGATGAAATTTAGAATGGCAACAACGGATCTAGCAAACAATACTTGATAACAAAAACTCCACGAGATGCAAAAGCTTGAAAAGGACAAATTATCAACAAGCGAATACAAAGCCGCAAGAATAGTTCACTCCGTAATCAATTATTCACACAATCGTCGGCCCACGAATCACACAAGAGTGACTCAGCTAAAACTACATAATGGAAGGGAAGGGACAACGGAAAGAAACAATAATTTATCTCCACTTGAAGAGTGCAGAGAAAATAGTCGACAGCAAATATTCGCAAAAATGTTCATTTGTTCGCAAAAATGTGTTGATCGCAGATGTTGTTCGCAGGTGTAAATAATAAATGGGTGTGTCATTCATATTTCCCTGAATGATCACTTCGAGAAGTATTCTTCGCAAATTCCTGCGAGACCAAGAAAAGAAGAACTTTGAGAAGTATTTCCATAATGAAGTACGCATATTTATGGAATACAAAGGAGAGAAAGACGCAGAGAAAAAAGAAACGATGAATAGATTAATTTGTCATTTCCTTGGAATGAAGTGAACTCAGCAGTTAAGCCAAGTTTCAATATTAATACGTTTACTTCGCAGATGTCTTTTTCCAAAGTGCATGTGTGGACAAGAAAAGAAAAATTTCGATAAGAAGAGTTCGTGGATCTCCTTATGAGCTATTCCAGCTTACGTACTTTGAGAAAAACCATTTCTCAAATATTTTCATTGCGAACATAGAAAATATTTGAGAACAACATTTCTGTTCGCAAACAATTTCTTCGCAAATAATTTTCTTCGCAAGAAGTTATCTTCGCAGATATTTTCCTGAGACTTGCATCAACAGCAAAAATCATTTTATAAAGTTTACTTCGCCAACTATATAATATGGAGAGAAATAAAATCAACAAAGAATTCACAGAGAGTACATCATATGAATGAGTTAGGAAAGCAACATCAGAAAATGAATCTCGCAAAGTAAAAACGAACTACCAGCAAAGCAAGACAATGAATGAGTCAAGTATTCTCTTCTCGCAAAACCATATTCTGCGAAGTAGCAGGAAGGATATTTTGATTTTGCGCTACAAGATGAAGCAGCGGATCAACTCATGATACAGCGAATCTTAAATTTTTATGGTTTCTTAATAATGGGTACTAAATTTCATTTTTCTACATTCTCGCAGAAAAACCATTCACGGACGTACGGAGAAATGCGGCACAGTTAAGCTTTTTCAGGAGCGGAAGTTTAATAAAGATATTAAGTATCTTGCAATTCTTGCAAAATTCAAGGAAGAAATGAGAGGAAGACTATCTCGTCGACAAGACTAAACTATGCCTCTTTTTAGCAGACAGCAGCCAGTAAAAATGACATTTACCGTGTGGATATTTTCATCAAGAATGCATATTTCGCAGAAATTCATTTACTTCGCAGAAATGTTGTCCCGCGTAAATGATATTTTAAATGTTCATTTACTGTAACTAGAGATGGATATTTAGTAATTGCCCCAAGATCATTCGTTGGTGAACATGGTATTAATCTACTAATGAATTTAATATCAGCCGATATGTACGGGAGATATACAAAATGATGCTCAAAGATCAAACCCATCAACAGTGGAATATACTTGACAAAGAAGAGGGTGATGCCAGGGGAGAAGAAAACAGCAACAGTTTTCTCGGGAATGAGAAGGACACGAACATTTCTTTAAGGACACGAACATTTCCCTTATGATTCCATGAGTTTTTCTTTTGCATAAAATATTTGTAACTTAATGTTTAAGGACACGAACATTTCTTTCGCAGGTGAAAATACATGGATAAGCAGAGAGATGCGTGAAAGGATCAGGAGGAAAATATAAAGATTTCCAGAACAATATGAATTAGTCTCGCAGATAAAGGGAATAATGAATCAGCAAAAAGGAAGGGAAAACAGACGGAAAAGGAGAGTAGCAAGTGAATGAACCCACGGGAATTTTCCATTCAATATCAGACGTTTACATGGCGAACATTCGCAGCATAAATCCCACAAGAAGAAATGATCACTTGGTGAACATTCGCAGCATGAATAAATATTTTCCAAGATGTTTACTTCGCAGCATGAATCCCACCAAAGCAGAAGATAATAAGAACACCATCGCAGACACATTTCACAAGAGAGGATTAGCCCAGTTGGCATGATGCGAGAACATGAAAAAAGCAGATCAAAAATTCATGAATGAAAATTACTTTTCATTTAGCAAGCAAGTCATTAACTTCGCAAGAGACAACAACAAGCCGCAAAAGGTAAGTACCATTTCCTTTAATATTTTATTTACGGAAGACAAAAGATTTTTGATTTTACCAAAAGTGATATACTCACAAAATTTCTAAAATTTCAAAGATTTCAAAACATTTCAAAGATTTTTTAGATTGGTGAAAAGCGATACAATCGCAAGATTCAAAAATGACTTCATCGCAAAAATTTAAAGATCTCAAATTTTTTCAAAGACTTCAAAGTTACAAAAAACAGAGAAAATTAAATTTATATATTTCTATAGAACAGTTTTTATTTAAAGACGCGATATGAATACTTCTCATATTTCTACAAGGATTGAAACAAAAAGGTAATCAGTATATTTGTTCGCAACGTATAACAAAACGTATTTTGAAAAACAAGAAAAGGATATCAGGCATTTCGCAACATGAAAATTTTTTGATAAAATTTTACGAATAAAAACAATTTATTGCGATTAGCTTTCATTAAAGAAAGACGCAAAAATTTATTTGCGAATAAAAGACCGCAAACTGTGATCAGCTTTCAAAAAAGAAAGAAAGCCACAGAAAATTTTACACATGCAAACCTTTGTGGCGTACACCCTAGTTCGCGAAGCAACATTTCGCAAGAGGCAAAGTCCTAAAGTACGTCATTTAAGGGGGTACCTATAAGCATGGCTCAGGGAAACCGGAACACCACCAAGGAACCTGAGTACATGGACCTTACGGGGTACATAACCCAAAAGCGGGGTACCTATCCGGGTTAGACACCTTGGATTCTCAACCTAATCTTGCGATGTAACATGATTTAGGTTGGGCGACTAAGGCATACTGTCTTTCCCAAGAAGTGCAGAAAACGATCAAGGCGCTGAGGTACACGGTTGACTCAAGAGTGTCGGATGGGCTTGAAGCACATCTGCCATTCTTGAAAAGTCTTGGCAAATGATGCACTTGGCCCAAAGATACCCCATAGGGTGCAACCTCGTAACTATAAGCCCTATAGGCAAAAAGGATAAGAGGTTGCGATCAAAAGCTGGTTGTTGGAAAAACCAGATGGGAAGAGCTAACCTTGTATGGTTGATGTACGCTTCCTTGAAGGGGAAACCAAGGGGAAGATAAAGGGCAGCACCCTCCATTAGGGAGCTGATACGTGCTATAAGACGCAAATGTCATGAGGCTTTTTGTTCGCAAGAACATAAAGGCTTGTCATATTTGTGCAACAACTGAACTTCTGCGAGCCTTCTAAAAAAAAAAAAAAAGAACTCGCAGAACATAACAAAGAGGTTAAGATGAGATCAATGGGTTTTTGCATGAAAATGTAAAGACGTCCTGCGATTTCATCGCAAGACGACAATGTCATGGGGATTTATGTTCGCAAGAATATTTAGGCCTTTCATATTGCCGCAACACTTCCTGAAGAGGCTAAAATACTATACAAAAGAGTTAAGGCAAGATCAATGGGTTTTTGCATGAAAGTGTAAGAACGTCCTGCGATTTTGTCGCTACAAAAGATGGCAAAATAAGACCTTTAACTAGGAAGGCAAAATAAGACCACAAGAGAATACGCAAATAATATTGCGAAGATGATTATATGTAAGCAAACAAGCTTGCGAACATATATATTGAAATGAAATTAAGATTATACATCTTTAATATTTTAATTATATTATATCATGCGAGACTAATAGTGCAGGAATGGAAGTGATTTAAAGTTACATCAATTTTACAGCGGCAAAATGAGCTAAGTAACACAAACATTAGCTATGCATTATAATAGATAAGAATTCTCATCATACAAGCATCATAAAAGCATTGCATAAGCATTTCATGGCATAAGCATCGTATACACATTTCATAACATAATCATTACATAAATATTATATTCGTACAAGTATTTTACCAAATTTTACAGAGTAATACAGAGAAAGTTCGCAGGACCATTCATAATTCGCAGGACTATTCATAATTCGCAACACTATTCGCAGCACTATTCGCAACACTATTCACAACACTATTATGAGGCAGAGGCAGGATAAGAATAAAGAACCAATTCGTTCATTCAACATTTTCTCAAGGATTCTGCTCTCACAGATAAAGAACAGAGGCAACTTTGGGTACTAAGAAAACATTTTATGTTCTTTATCTTCTCAACGAGAATCCTAACTAAAAAAGGAGTAATAATTTCACATGAACAGAGGCAATATTTATCACTCTCATTCAAGGACGAATACTTCTTATATATTTCGAGGATTGAGTACTTCTTATACTTCTTCAAGGATATTTTATAGTTCTTATACTTCATCAAGGGTATTTCATACTTCTTATACTTCAAGGAGTTGTTTCCCTTGTTAGTTTTAGAGGAGGGAGAAAAGGAATATAAAAAGTTGTGCCATATGAAAAATTGTATCTTCAGTGTTAAATCCCTTTGCAGTATACCAAACAAAACCGGTACTGAAAACTAGAATTGGAGTAGATCAATCATATTATTCATATAAAAGGCTGGCCTCTCATTCTTCCTAATAGTAACAAAGTGCACGGCCACAATCCTTCCTGTCATAAACACCAAGCTGATAAGTGCATAATTCATATGATTTTAGTGTCCATTCCACACTTGTTTAAGCTATTATTCTTGCATATTTTCGTATTATTACTATTGTTTTCTCTTGTTTGCCTCTAACAGGTGAATCATCCAAAAAGGAGCTACAAATTTCTGAAAAGAGCTAGGAAGAGAAGTATTCCAAGTATCCAAGTGCCAAAGTCCAATAGAAGTGGAAGAAGAGCGACGAAAAGGAGCGAAACGCTCATAATCAAGACTCAGGCCAAAGACCAAGCTTAAATCATAAAAATTAAGTATTTCTTATCACCATCCTGAATATAATTAAAATATAAAAATAATACAAAAAGAATGAGGTCATTCCTAGTTCGGATGAAGAAGTTGTGGCCAAAACAATTTTATTGAAAACCGAAGAAAGTGCAGTCCGAGAACTGAGTTTGCGGACGGGGTTCGCAGACTTAATTCCGAAATTTTATGCTAGATTTTGAAGTTTGCGGACTGGGTTCGCGCACTTATCAAAGGGGAAACGTGTATTTACTCCTTGGAAGGCTTAAGGTCACGTTTGGGAACGTTATTTCGTTATTTTAGGTTGGGTTTTTGATCCAAACTAAATTCGTGAAGACCAAGTAATGTAAACCTATAAAAAGGTATTAGGTTATGTAAAACATATCACATCATTAGGTTACGAAATTGTTAGGGTTTGGAGAGAAGAAACATCACATGGAGCGATTGTCAATCGTAACGTTATCTCTTACTTTTCTCATATGTATATCATGGATGTTTCTACATCCATGAGTAACTAAACACCTATTGATTGAGGATGAATTCTAAGTTGTAAACAAGATTTGAGTTATTATATTAATCTACTTTGAAGTTCTTCATGTGATTATCGTTTGTTTATATTATTTGATTATTTATGATTGATTGATAGATTGTTTAGGTGGGCAACTAAATTGATTTGTTGATTCAATCTATTTCTAGTATAAAGTTAGGAGATAAGTAATCGTCGAATAACTTGTACACAAGTAGAGAACACAAAACCTTAACCTTGATCTAAGAGTCTAACTATTATGATCAACCTATAAATTCACAAAAGATAAAACATTCGATTGAATTACACCTTGAGTGATCTATTACTTGGTGGTTCGTTGAATAGAATATGGTAGGCGAGAACTTCTGTATCCAGTGATATAAGGAATTTAGGGGATAGCACTGATCTAGCTGTTATTCTACGGTTGGTGATAATCTATGATTGACGACGAGTAGGCAATTATAATAACTCATTGACGGTTTAAATACGAAGAAGGATTCCTCGATCATATCTCTCTTTATTGATTACAAAATAATTTTATTTTATTTGCTTTGATTTTTTTTTTTTCACAATCTAAAAACAAAACCCTCCTTTGCAACACTTTGACAACTAAAACTCACGGCTCTTCGTGGGAACGATCCTTACTTCCATTATATTATTAGTTAATTGTGTGGAAATAATATTATTAATTTGATTACACTCGCGACACGCATCAAATTTTGGCACCGCTGCCGGGGAGAAGTCGGTAGCTTTAGTTGTTATTTCTTTTAGTCTTATTATTGTTTTTAGAATTTCTTTTTAGTTTTTAATTTCGTTTTCTAGATTTTTGGTTACAGGTGCTTAATCTTTGGCACCGAAATATTGGGATTATTTAAGGTGCGGAATTCAAACCCGTAAAGGAACGGTACTTCAAGCACGTCAGCACTTGCAGCAAGAACCTCTTTCAGAAGAGATGGTAGAAGGTGCAAATCCCTCCTCATCCTCCCAGGACGACGCTCAAAGATCTAACATCTCCATCGTTTGATCAACAAAAACTTTGCATCAACTTAGATGAATCTATTAAACTTAAATCTCAGTTGATACATTGGTTACCGAAGTTTAAAGGGCTACCTGGAGATCTTCCAAATAAACACTTGTTATTATTTCAACATAGGTTGACAAGTTTAAAGCCAACTGGAACTGACAAAGACAGAGCTTTACTTAGAACTTTTCCATTTTCTTTGATAGATTCAGCGGAAGAATAGTGTTACAGCCTTCCACAAGGAAGCATTACAACATGGAATGACATGCAGAATGTGTCCTTAGAAAAGTACTTTCCCGCTTCCAAAGCAGCAACTATTCGTAAAGCAATAAGTGGAATTGAACAAATTGTTGGTGAAACTATTTACGATTATTGAGAAAGGTACAAGAAATTGTTGTTTAGCTTTCCACACCACCAAATCAGTGAGCAACTCATAGTGCAGTATTTTTATGATGGGATGCTTCAATCGGAGAGAAATCTCATAGATGTAGCTAGTGGTGGTACATTAACAAGCAAAACCATTGATGAAGCCACAGAACTGATCAAGAACATGGCTGCAAACACGCAGCAATTTAATGCAAGAGGCGTATCGATGGCTAGGAGAGTCAACGAAGTTAGTTCTTCTTCACACTTAGAAGATATAATGGGTAATATGGAGAAGATGATGCAATAGATGGCAGCCGTTCTCATTCCTTCTTATGAAGAAGAAGCCGAACAGGTAAATGCTATATTTCCTAATCAGAGGACAAGGTATGATCCCTATTCTAATACTTATAACCCTGGTTAGAAAGATCATCCTAATTTTAGTTATGCTAACAAACAAGCTACAGCTCCTAATCCATATATGAGACAAGGTGGTTTTCAACAACAACAACCTCAGAATGACGAATCCAAGTTTGAAGCACTCATTTCCATAATCAAACATGGTCAGCTAGAAACCAAGTAATTCATGCAGAAAACTGATTAATTCATGCAGAAAACTGATCAAAATCAGCTAAAAACAGATAATGCTATCAGAGATTTTCATACTCAGATTGGACAATTGGCCACGGATATGAATCAGATGAAGGAAAAAGCTTCAACAACACTCCCATCTCAACCGTTTGTGAACCCAGGAGAGCACGTTAATGCAGTAACACTAAGAAGTGGGAGACAAACTGAAGATCCACATCAACAAAAATAAGTTAGTGACGACATCCAAAAGGAAGTAGAGGAGGAAACCGTCCCAAAGGAAAAGCCAACCTCAAACGGCCAACCTAAGGACACAGTTCCCACTTTTAGCATACCACCTCCTTTCCCTAGTCATTTTTCCAAGTCAAAGAAGCAAGCTCAAGACAAGGAGATCATGGATATTTTCAGCAAGATACACATCAACATTCCATTTATTGAGGCCATCAGAACCGTACCCAGGTATGCTAAGGTTTTAAAGAATTTGTGTACAAGGAAGGATAGGTTGATTTCTAATGAGATCACTCAGGTGGGCGAAAGTGCTATAACTATGTTACTTAAGAAGATATCGAGCGTGCTTTGCTTGATTTGGGAGCTTCCATAAGTGTTATGTCAGCCGATGTTTATGATTCTTTGAATCTCAGACCTTTAAAAGAGGCAAAGATCACTATTCAATTGGCTAACAAGTCCAATATATATCCTAAGGGAGTCGTGGAGGATGTGTTAGTTCAAGTGAATCAGTTAATCTTTCTGGCTGATTTCTACATTGTTGATATGCACAATAGAGATAATTGTTCATCTACTTCGTTGCTTCTTGGGAGACCATTCATGAAGACTGCAAAGACGAAGATTGATGTTGATAGTGGTGCACTCACTATGGAATTTGATAAGGAGATCATACGGTTCAATATTTTTGAAACCATGCGCTATCCTAGTGATGTTCACTCCGCTTTCTCTATTGATGTTATTGATTCATGGGTATATTAATTATATGTCCCTACTTTTAACTCCCTACAAATATATCCTTATGCAACAATAATTATGTCCCTCCTTTTTTATAAACTTATCCATTTAATATTAGATTACCTTAATACCCTCACTCATATAATATTTTTCTTTATTTCAAAATACAACAAATTTCTTCCTCTACCACTTCACCACCACCACTAGCACCACCACCACCAACATTCAACTACCATTCCACCACCACCACCGTTCAACAACGACCACCTACCAACCGCCACCACCACCAATATTCCACCACCACTCCTTCACCACCACTAGTCCTCCTCCACCACTAGTCTGTTGCCGCCACCACCACAAATTCGTCGTCGTCGCCGCCACCACCGTCACCGCCGCCACCACCGTCACCGCCGCCGCCACCACCGCCACCGCCGCCACCACCGTCACCGCCGCCGCCACCATCACTGGTTCAATTTTTTTTGTATCAACAAAAAGTAGTTGATCCATTTCAGTTGGATCAAACAATGGATGTTTATCCATTGCAGCTTGGATCAACTGAGAAATTTATCCATTGCAGTTGGATCAACAATGGATGTTTATCCATGCTGATGGAAAAATTCTACCACTTCATCAGCTGCAGTTTCAGATCCACCAAAAAAACCATCAACAGTAGAAGTTTATCTAGTTTATCCAAGAAAAAGGATCAACAGTAGAAGTTGATCCAATTTTAGTGGATCAACAATGGAAGTTGATCCATGTAAAATTGGATCAATAATGATAGTTTATCCATGTAAAATGGAGTGAACTTGGCGTGAGTCGAACACGCATCATCTGACATGGAGTCAGTCATGCTACCATTGCACCACAAGTTCAACATTAGAACAAATTTACATGATTTAAACTACAAAACATGAGTTCAAAGGATCAACAACCATAGTTGATCCAATATCACTGCCTGCTTCAACCCATATAACCACCATATTTCATTACATGTAGCTTCATAAACACCAACATCTCCAATACCAGCTTCAAAACCAATCTCAGTTGAATCAACAATGGATGTTTATCCATTTCAGTTGGATCAACAGTGGATGTTTATCCATTGCAGTTGGATCAACAACCATAGTTGATCCAAAAAATATGGATCAACAACCATAGTTGATCCAAATATCACTGCCTGCTTCAACAATGGTTATTGCAATGAACTAGAACAATTTTTACACCAGTTCTCCATCTTAAATCTCTATCAAATCTGTCAATCAAAAAAATAAAAATAAAAATTAATTAGTACTTTTTAAACAAAAATATAATCATATATATTCATAGCAAAATAATGAGATTAATTAATTAGTCAAATAACTTACCCTGGGTAGTATGGAGTTGGAACCAACAAAGCATCACCCGGATTTTCTAGAATGAAAGTTAAGAGTTCATTTGCATCTGTTGCACCGGCGGTAAGAACAATTCTTTCAGGATCGAATTCCATTGTGACTAACATTATATGTTGAATTATCAGTCAGAAGGTCAAGGAAGGACACAGTAGAGCTGTTTCAAACGGAAAACTTGCCAAAACAAAACCATTGCCAGACGATACGTTATTTCCTATGGTGAGTGATATGGTAAAGGCAGATGCAAAAGCAAAACGAGTATCCGATGCTAGGATGAAGTCTAAGGCGAAAGTAAAACGAGCATAAGTCGAGGCGAAGAAGGGTGATGTGTTTGCAACGAAAATACGCTTTTTTTGGAAAGAAACATTAGAAGGATCAAAGGAAGAACTGAAAGAGAAGGAGCTGGAACTTGTGTTGCTTGAAAATATTTTGACAAAAGAGAAACTGAAGTACTGTATTGATCAACTTGCTGAACGGGTTAGTGAGTCATTGTTTGAGTCTTTTGTGTCTGATTATGAGGATTTTGCTCGTAATGGCGTAGAAGAATTAACCACCAGATTGATAAAGAAGCAGCTCGAGTTTGATAATATCGAAAATGATATAAAGCTTCTGAACGAAACTAGAACATCACTCCAGGAACTTATCGATCAGATCTGGTAATTGTGTTGGTTGTTGTGAATGGTTGAACATCTGCTGGAGGGTGAAGAATTCAGATCTGGTAATTTTACCATCACCATCTTTATCAATTAACTTAAATGTTTCAACTAATTATTCAACTGACCATAATTCTTCAACTTCTGATTTAGATTGAGCGAGAAACAGACTGTTGATCGGAAGCACACTTGTTGGAGTACCGGAAGATGAACCTTACCCGGAAGTGGTATATTAAAACGATAATTAAGATTCGTCGATGATGACGATGAAGCTAGTGACGAACCTGAACCAAAGAAAAACGAGTTGTGCTGACTTAGACAGGTTCATGTGGAGGATATGGAGGTGGTGGTGGTGGCGGCGATGGAGAAGGTGGGAGAGATTTGTGTCGAGTGTTTTGATAAAAACAAAGAAAAAAGATATTTGTTAATATGTGAGGAGGGTAAATGTGGAAACAAAAAAATTGTTGATGGGCCCTTGATGGGCTTATTGATAAAGAGGGACAAAATTATTATGTCATAAGGATATTTGTGTAGACCATCAAAAGTAAGGACAAAAGTTCAATTACCACTTGATTCATTAGTACAAAAATTGTTTGATTTGAGCAGTGAAGATGAACTTGGAGTTGTGCTACGGAATAACATTGATTTGGACGTTCATGGACATCCAAACATGGACGTTGATATATCCAAAGAACTGGTGGAAATGTGTGGTGCCTTAACAGCACTACAAGAAGCCAAACATGGTAATATTTTTATATTTCTTTACCCGTAACTAATGAGATTCCATTACCTTCTATTGTGTAGGCAAAGAAACTTGAATTGAAGCCACTTCCAAAACACCTAAATTACGCTTACTTAGGTGATAAAGAAGAACTTCCGGTGATTATTGCAAAGTATCTCACCCCAATACAAGAAGAACGTCTCCTTAGGGTTCTGAAAGAGCACAAAACGGCTATTGGTTGGACAATTGCTGATATCAAAGGCATTATTCCATCCATGTGCATGCATAGAATCCTAATGGAGGATGATTTCAAGCCAGTACGTGATGCTTAGCGTAGGCTTAACCCCCCAATGATGGAGGTCGTGAAGAAAGAGATCCTCAAATTACTAAGTGTGGGGGTGATTTACCCAATTTCTGACAGCAAATGGGTTAGCCCGGTTCAAGTGGTACCTAAGAAAGCAGGTATCACTGTTGTTAGAAATCAAGATGATGAACTTGTTCCAACAAGAGTTCAAACAGGATGAAGAGTGTGCATAGACTACAGAAAGCTTAATGCCGCAACCCGAAAAGATCACTTTCCTTTGCCTTTCATTGATCAGATGTTAGAGAGGTTAGCGGGACATTCATATTATTGCTTTTTGGACGGTTATTCAGGGTACAATCAAATTGTTATTGCACCAGAAGATCAATAGAAGACTACTTTTACTTGTCCTTTTGGTACGTTTGCCTATAGACGAATGCCGTTTGGTCTTTGCAATGCGCCGGCCACTTTTCAAGGGTGTATGGTTAGTATATTTTCTGACTATGTGGAACGCATAATTGAGGTATTTATGGATGATTTTAGTGTTTATGGTGATTCATTTGATATTTGTTTACAAAATCTTGAACTTGTGCTTAAAATATGCATAGACACTAATCTTGTTCTTAATTAGGAGAAATGTCACTTTATGGTAAACCATGGCATAATGCTCGATCACATTGTGTCCTCTCGAGGGATTGAAGTTGACAAAGCAAAGATAGACTTTCATGCAGGTTTTTACAGATGGTTTACATAGGATTTCTCCAAAATCTCAATGCCGATGTGCAAATTATTGCAAAAATAGGTTATTTTTGACTTCAACAAGGAGAGCAAGGATGCCTTTGATAAATTAAAAGAATTATTGACGACTGCACCTATTATCAAGTCACCGGATTGGAGTTTTCCATTTGAATTAATGTATGATGCAAGTGACTATGCAGTTGGAGCCGTTTTGGGTCAAAGAATATACAAGCTGTCTCATGTGATTTATTATGCATCTAGGACCCTAAGCGATGCACAAATCAACTATTCTACCACCGAGAAAGAATTTTTGGCTATAGTATTTGCACTAAAAAAAATTAGATCCTATTTGGTGGGTTCAAAAGTGACTGTATGTTCCGATCATGCAACACTTAGGTACCTATTGAAGAAGAAAGAAGCTAAGCCAAGACTTATACGGTGGATTCTACTATTGCAAGAATTTGATTATGAAATCAAGGATAAAAGAGGTGTTGAAAATAATGGTGCGGATCATCTTAGTAGACTTGTTGTTTCCGAAGAAGAACTTCCTTTACAAGATCGTTTTCCAGAAGAACAAATTTTCTCAATTGAAGATTCAACACCTTGGTACGCGGATATAGTGAACTACTTGGTTACAAGACAAGTACCTAGTACAATGTCTAATTTTCAAAAGCTTAAGCTTAAGAAAATAGCCAAGCAATATGTGTGGGATGAGCCCTACTTGTGGAAATACGGTTCTGATCAAATCATCCGCAGGTGCGCACCTAATTCTGAATTTCAATCTATTCTTACTTTTTGTCATACTTATGCATGTGGTGGTCACTTTGGTTCTAAACGCACTTCTTTCAAAGTACTTGAAAGTGGATTTTATTGGCCTACCCTATTTGAAGATACATATATTTTTTGCAAATCTTGTGATAGATGTCAAAGAACGGGCAATCTAGGTGCTCGTAATAAAATGCCACTCACACCAATTCTTGCTATTGAAGTATTTGATGTGTGGGGAATTGATTTTATGGGTCCTTTTGTCAACTCTAATGGAAAATTTTATATACTTCTTGTTGTGGATTATGTTTCAAAATGGGTGGAAGCTAAAGCCACCCTTACTAATGATTCTCAAGTTGTTTGTGAGTTTGTGAAGGAATATATTTTTTCTAGACATGGTACACCAAGAGTGGTTATCAGTGATGGAGGCTCACATTTTCAGAAATCCTTCCATGCTCTACTCAAGAAGTACAACATAACACACAAGGTTGGTACGCCATATCACCCACAAACTAGTGGGCAAGCCGAAATCTCAAACCGTGAGATTAAATCCATTATTGAGAAAACCGTGAACACTTCACGGAAAGACTGGAGTTATAGGCTTAATGATGCATTATGGGCAAATATAACGGCGTACAAAACACCGATTGGTATGTCTCCATATCAGTTGTTTTATGGTAAAGCTTGTCATCTTCCAGTTGAACTTGAACACAATGCATATTGGGCGATAAATATGTGCAACATGGATTATGATAACGCAGGGAAACAAAGGAAGTTACAACTTAATGAGCTAGAGGAGATACGTAATGATGCTTACGAGAGTTCTTGTATTTACAAGGAAAAGACGAAACATTTCCATGACAAGATGATTTCTCGAAATAATTTTGTTGTGGGGAAAAAAGTTCTTTTATTTTACTCTCGTCTTAAATTATTTCCTGGTAAGCTACGGTCCAGATAGATTGGACCATATGTTGTTACTAATGTTTATTCTCATGGCGCAGTTGAAATTTCTAGTCTTAGAGATGGATCAAATTTGAAGGTGAACGGTCATAGATTGAAGCCATATTATGAAAGCATTGCTTATGTGGATATGGATGTGCAACAATTTCATGATTATCTCCCTCTGGAGGAGTAATTGAAGGAATGCCAAGTCAGGATGAGGACATTAAACTAAGCGCTAAATGGGAGGCAACCCATCGGTTTTATATCTCTATCCTTTTGTTTTTAATTTTCTTAGTTTTGCATATCATATCTTGCATTCCCATCTTAGATTTTACAAGTCCTATATCTATAATGAAAGTTTTAACGAATTCTCGTCAGAAAATTCTGACTGCGTACTTGTCACGAAAACAACTCTTTAGACTTCATACGAAGTCCGATTTGAGTGGTTGACCCCAAATTTTAAAGAGGAAAGACATACCTTTATTTTACATAAATAAAATCTTAATTCAGAGTCTGTTAAGTTGGACCGATATGCCTGGACATTTGAGTTCCTGTATTCTTACAAAACTTTTTCAGATTGCATGTCAGTCAGTCCGGAGGCCATAAAAGTCAGACAATTTATCTAAATACTGTGCAATTTTGATACATTTTATAATAGACGTAGGCGAACAACTTTCGTTTAGGATGTTTTTCCTAGTTTCCTACCCGTTGGTAAATTTTTCGAGTTTTTCAGGGCTGTTATGTCAGAAATCAGAATTTTCGGTTTTGAACATTGAGGACAATGTTGAGTTTAAGTGTGGGGGAGTAGTTAAGCATGTTTGGTTTGCATATAATATATATATATATATATATAAATACTCTTTGATTTCTTGCATTCTTGAGACTTCATATTTTGGAGTTACTTATGAGCTATATAGGATGACACTCTAAACCATTTTCGGGTTGAAACAGTTCTTACTGCTATAGATTGAGTTCCATTTTATTATTCTACAATCCTTAAATTTATATGTTCATAATTGAATGCGAAACTAAGCTACGGTAGTCATTTGAAAGATCCATCCTTGCAATTAATCATTACTGAATCACTTTTTTTTTATTTTTGCAGTTTTATGTTTCTCTAAAGTGATTTGGTGGGATCCTGATACTGCCGTGGATGTTGTAGCAAGGTAATCATTGGTTGAGTATTTGAAAGCCCCATATAAAATTGTATTACACTCATAAAGAGTGAGCCGAAGTTAAAAAAAAAAACATATATATAAGGCTCCTCTTCTTTTATCGACATTAATAAATGATAGGTCCGGAATCGCGGATAATCAAAGTTGATGAAACAAAAACCATATCATCATTATATAGCAAGTCAAAAAGACTATTGATGAGGTTCTTGACACTTGGATAGCAGTATGTGTGAAACGTTGTCCCTGTCTCAGTCGCCTAAACAAGCGTAGAATGCAGGATCCAAGGCAACTATCATGTACTTGCTGAAAAGGAAACATGCGCTTAGAGTATCTAATCATGTGGTCAAGTTAAATGGGTGCTTCTCTCAACTAGTGCGCTATAAATATATATCCTTTGACGACGTTCACACAAGTATTGTGGGTAACATCTTTCATTTAAGTCAACATTTGCACACTTCATTTTTCTATTTCCATTTTCCTATCCATCCATGTGATTTCAGTATGCGAGTGTTGTGATAAATGTTGCAACAAGTACGATGACTATCTTAGTAGAGTTTTGCAATCATGTTAAATGTCATACGTAAGTAATTGCTTGTGTATGCGAATTAGAATGTCTGTGGGATGTTTGCAGCTAAGGAACTTATGCAAGCTAATTGTTTAGCTACTATTTTGTGTATATCCTTAGTGGTTCTTCCAAGGCAAGAGATTGGAGTAGGTTTTGTGAGTATACCTCTTGTAAGCCCTCACGAGACTATAACTCGTCCACAAGGGACACCTAGGAGTTTAAAGGCCTGTTATTCATGCTAAGAGTAACCGTTTACTCAATGATATGAAGTTGTTGTATTTAGGATTAGTTTTATTTAGTTTGCTCGAGGACTAGAAAAGGCTAAGTGTGGGGGAATTTGATAAGTGCATAATTCATATGATTTTAGTGTCCATTCCATACTTGTTTAAGCTATTATTCTTGCATATTTTCGTATTATTACTATTGTTTTCTCTTGTTTGCCTCTAATATGTGAATTATCCAAAAATGATCTACAAAGTGTTGAAAAGAGCTAGGAAGATAAGTATTCCAAGTATCCAAGTGCCAAAGTCCAAGAGAAGTGGAAGAAGAGCGACGAAAAGGAGCAAAACGCTCATAATCAAGACTCGGGCCAAAGACCAAGCTTAGCTCATTCAAATTAAGGATTTCTCATCACCATCTTAAAGAGAATTGAAAGATAAAAATAATGAAAAAATAATGTGGTCATTCCGTGTTCAGATGAAGAAGTTGTGGCCAAAACAGTTTTAATAAAAACCGAAGAAAGTGCAGTCCGCGAACTGAGATTGTGGACGGGGTTCGCAGACTTAATTCCGAATTTTTTTGCTGGATTTTGAAGTTTTCGGACTGGGTTCGCGCACTTATCAAAGGGGAAACGTGTATTTACTCCATGGAAGGCTTAAGGGCACGTTTGGGAACGTTATTTCATTATTTAAGGTTGGGTTTTTGATCCGAACTAAATACGTGAAGACCAAGTAATGTTAACCTATAAAAAGGTATTAGGTTATGTAAAACATATCACATCATTAGGTAACGAAATTGTTAGGGTTTGGAGAGAAGAAACATCACATGGAGCGATTATGAATCGTAACGTTATCTCTTACTTTTCTCATATGTATATCATGGATGTTTCTACATCCATGAGTAGCTAAACACCTATTGATTGAGGATGAATTCTAAGTCGTAAACAAGATTTGAGTTATTATATTAATCTACTTTGAAGTTCTTCATATGATTATCGTTTGTTTATACTATTTGATTATTTATGATTAATTGATAGATTGTTTAGGTGGCCAACTAAATTGATTTGTTGATTCAATCTATTGCTAGTATAAAGTTAGGAGATAAGTAATCGTCGAATAACTTGTACACAAGTAGAGAACACAAAAACTTGCAAAGGGATTTTGTGGAGAGATTGTGTGTATAAACAACACTAAAAAGTGGACCTTGATCTAAAAGTCTAACTAAAGTAAAAACTCTATATATTAATACACTTGGGACCGAGCAATATTATTAATATTTAGAGGTTATTAATATATGGAGGTTATTTTATATATGATTTTACAAGTTGGGACCAATTTTTTTATTAATATATAGAGTTTATTAATATATGGAGTATCAATATATGGAGTTTTTACTGTATTATGATCAACCTATAAATTCACAAAAGATAAAGCATTCGATTGAATTACACCTTGAGTGATCTACTACTTGGAGGTTCGTTAAATAGAATCTGGTAGGCGAGAACTTCCGTATCCAGTGATATAAGGAATTTAGGGGATAACACTGATCTAGATGTTATTCTACGGTTGGTGATAATTTATGATTGACGACGAGTATGAAATTATAATAACTCATTGAAGATTTATATACGAAGAAGGATTCCTCGATCATATCTCTCTCTATTGATTACAATATAATTTTATTTGCTTTGATTATTTATTTTGTTCACAATCTAAAAACAAAACCCCTCTTTGTGACACTTTGACAACTAAAACTCATTGTTCTTCGTGGGAACGATCCTTACTTCCATTATATTACCAGTTAATTATGTGGAAATAAGATTATTAATTTGATTGCACTCACGACACGCATCACAAGCACTCTTTCAACCGAAAGAAAGGAACTCTAGCTCAACTTTTCATTCAATACGAATATACTAGATGTCTACGGATACAAATAAATTATAATATTGATTATTTCTAATATCAATAAAAATTATTCTTTCCGTGAGTGACTTAAATAGTGTCCAAATACAAATTAGAGGAAGCTATAAATGAATTTACCAGAGCTATGTGACTTTTTTTTTTTAAAAAAAAAACTCAAAATAATGTGACTCATGACTGCAGTTAGAATAATTCTTTTATAAACTACTTTACGATTGTTTCTGCTATATATTACAATCATATGCCAAATTTTATATTATAATCCAAGACAGGAGATCTAGAAACTATTCTTAGCGATCAAGGGACCACAGCCACATTCTAGTTTCGGAAAAAACATATACATCTCAGTGATGTATGCCAAAACAGACTCTATAACGAGATTGCTGTTTTCTGGTTATGCAGGTAATATCATTTGATAACATTTATGTAGCTAGTTTGTCAACAAAATGTTTCTTGGGATGGAGGCCACTAAAGGGAATCCGGGAAATGCTGGATTTGGATTTATTGTTAGAAACTGGAGGGGTGTTGTTTTAGGTGTTATGGCAGAAGGAATTGGCATAGCTACTAATTTCATAGCTGAAGTATTTGCTGTAATTTTTTCAATGGAATGGATTGATCAAAAGTGTCTTGAAAGAATAATTTTGCATTTTGACTCTAGTTCAGTTCTTACGACTTTTTTTTTAAATACGAAAACACCTTATATTAAACAACTTAATTTACATATCTTAAACTGATAGATTGTTGATCATCCCAAACAACCTTTTTGAATTTTTCTGGGATGTCACAAAAGAATTCAAAAGAGGATCTATCAGTTTTATATGTTTTGGCTATAATATGAGCAGCGCTATTAGCCATTCTCTTAACATGATTAACCGAAACCAAAGATAAGCAAGAAAAACTAGAAACTAGATGTCATATGTCTTCTATGATGTCAAGATTGTTCCATTGAACTGAAGAGGTTGTCTGGTTGATGGAGTTAATTACATTTAGACTGTCACTTTCCAAAATAACTTTTTGAATATTGCAATCTCTAGCCCATAGTATGGCTTCTTTCATGGATAGACATTCTGCATTTTTCGGATCTATTCCTCCATTGAAGTATCTCCCTCTAATGGCTCTACAGCTACTTGTTGAATCACGAATGAACAGACCAATTGCATATTCAAAAGTGTCATAATCAAAAGCAACATCCAAATTAATTTTAAGTACTCTAGAAGATGGATGAGTCCAAATTTTCCTCTGTTTCTGTTTTTCTAATGGCGTAAAAGCTACACTGTGATGCACCATGTACTTGATGGAATGAAGCGTAAAGAAAATATTCTGATTTTTTATTCTCATAATCTTTAGTACATTTATTCTTCCAGATAAACCAGGCAGTAGTCATAAGAGTTATTATCCAATGGTTCCAATCATTTTTATCAACCCCATTAAGTGAGTGAAACCAACTAGATATCCAGTCGCCAACTTCAATATTTTGTCTTTCCAAATTAACAGTATTCACATTCATCGCAAGCCATACATATTTGGGATGATCACATTGTAGAAGCATATATTGAAGTGCTTCCTCAGCTTGAGAACATCTTGGACAAATTGGATCCATATCAGAATTAAATCTGTTTAGTTTAACTCTAGTTGGTATAATTCTCTTAATGCACTTCCACATGAAAAGTTTAACTTTGTGTGGAGCTTGCGATTTCCACAGCTTAGCCCAGTTAACATTTGTAATACTTCTAGTGCTACAGTCTGAATCAGGAGAGACAATTAATAGTCGATTTATCCTTGTGGTAGATTGGATTGATTAGTTGTGTAGATCAGCATCAATACAGTTCCTTGGGATTAAAGGTATTGATTGCAAAATATTAACGATTACCTTTTGGGTGATTGAACATAAGATATATATAAGGACCTGACGAAAGAGTTTATGTTAAGATAAACAGAAGATCCTTTGTCCAACTCATATCACTTGGTTGAAGAGAGTTGATACCAAACAGATTTGTTGTTCCTTTACTATTTGGAATACGAACCAAAGGAGTTGTTCCAAGTACGTGACTTGTTTACAAGTTGGAGGCGTGGGAATACAGACTGAACTAGGTGAACTATAGGTTTAGTTGCTTGGTCTCAACTATATGAAGTTGGTTTAATTTGTGTAGCGGATTAATCCTGAGAGTATTCAATTTTGGACAAGGTCCCGGGGTTTTTCTGCATTTGAGGTTTCCTCGTTAAAAAAATCTTGTTGTGTCATTTACTTTATTTCCGTATTATAATTATTTTATTATAATTAAAGTAAATTACACAAACGTTAATTCATATTTACTTGATAAGCAATCCTATTGTGTTTGGTTAAGTCCGAACATTTGTATCAAGCAAACATACTTCGTTTTTGTATTGTATCAATCTCGTATCCATAGACGATCACACGAAGTGTGAACCGATTAGTTGTATTGTCTCGACTCAGTCCATAGACAATCACTTTCAGAGAAAGGACTTATAGGAAGGAAAAGTTTAAGCTTGAGGTATATTTGGGTACCCTCTCCTTTTCAATTACAAATTTTTTGAGATATATTCTGATTCCTTCCAGAAGAAGACCAAGAATTTGTAATGATATCTGAACATTGAGGGTCTCTAATCCAGCATCTATAAAATTTCCAAACATTCTGTCATGTACCTGATGTACAATGACAAGGTTGGGTGATAAATTAAGTATAAACCTCTCTTGATTCGTGAGAGAACAAAGTTTTGATTAATAATTTGCTTAAGGGTTTCATTACACATACTTGAGAATATATAACTCACTCACTCTCTCAATATCTGATGACCACCGACGATCCAGGTGGTCTAATCTAAACCACTCATTACAACTAAATAAATACTACTAAATACATTCACAAATATGATATGGGCACTCCCCTCCAATACCGGGTACATGACATTCCCCTCCCCTTCAAAACATCCTTGTCCTCAAGGATGAGAGTCAAATGAACCACTGCGAAAATTGGAGAGTCACGCATCATAAGACCAAAACGGCTGTCCCCCAGTACCACTGAAAATCCATGTAAGGCCCATAGACACCTGCATAACAAGCCCAACCGTCCTCCTACTTGAAGACTACCTGGATCAATGCTGGTGCAGAACTACATGCCATACCCACCTGCTAACTGATGCGGAGAACTCTTCATAAGGTTCCAGATTGTGATGATGTCTCCATAGCATGTTGTCAGTGGCACGCCAAGAAAAACCAGTCGATATCTTCATAGTAGATTGCAAACTTCAACAATCATAAATGACCCTTTTTGAATCTGCAACATACCATCATCCGCACCACGAAAACTCCTCGAATAAAAATCCCCTGATACGGTTTCATGCATTTTTCCTCTAACAAACAACCAGCGACCGCAACAATTAGTACCAGGTGCTCCAAGTAGCTCAGTAAAAATCTAATTAATACCATTACCATTTCCAAAACTCCAAAAACCAGTAAAAAGCAATTTCTGCCATAAGAAATCCACCCACATCCACACATTGGTACAAGGAATAGAGCATTGAGTGGAACCAAAACCTCCAGGAGAACTCCACACGGTATTATCATGCCTATTACCAATCTATTCTTGTGCCTTCTCCACCTCATACTTCTGTAAGAATTTTCTGATTACGACCATCCACTCTCCGTTACCCACATGAGGCAGTTTGTCGCACTTTTGATAAATCTTATCACTTGCAACCATTCGTAGATACAGAATCATAACAGTAATTTTGATTATACTACCTCCATATGGCAGTTCTGCAGATATATTACTTCCATGACAACTAAGAAAGGTCTTTACAAGCCATAGCTGCGATAATTAATGAACGGAAGCATGAAAATGCACTTGACATAATCCCTCAGAGTACATATTTGAATTACTGAATGGATGTGACTGCATACGTTTAGTCCTGAGATTCAAAACTTCACAGCAAATTGTAGAGTTAGGTAATCCAACAAACACACTGACAACCCAGGTTATCCCACTACCATTTCTCATAGGCCTTAAACTGGTAGAAAGCAATTTGAATTTCCATCTCAAAAAGGTCACCAACATCAGCATATCGGAAATGCAACTCACAATAAACTGGAACTGCATTACCACCATCCTTTCCCAGAATTCTAAATAGGTATAACACATAGTCAGAAAATCAAACACGGAAGGATTTGTATATACCATTTCCACTCTCTCTGGGATAGTAAGAGTTTCACAGAGCACAGGTGGTTGACAGTGCATAAATAAACCCATTCGTAAAAGCCCAATACATCTTCTGAAATTTGTGAGAATTTTCATAAAAGAAGAGTCATGAAACCCCACCAGCTGAATGCAAGAATCGGTTAACCTGAGAAGACAATTTAGTTAACGGCATATAAGCTCCCTTCAGATATCGAGCAAAACCAACACCACAATGAAGTAAGGGTTGCAACACATGATAAGGCAAAGCTTGAAGTTGCACTTGAACAGACCACTTATGTGCCTTCTTACTGCTCAAGCCACTGTAGTAAAACATTAAAATTTAATCCACATTAAAAACCAATGAACCAGAAGTAAATATCCAATCAAAACAAAATCTATAATCACTATCAATTAACGAATACCCCTTAATGAGTTTCCATCCTTTTCCACGATCAAATATCTTACGAAAAGAATCGAAGATAAGGAAGAGACATTCATTGTCAGTGAATTTGTAACTAACATTATCCATTTTGAGTTGCGAGAAAGAATAATCTCTGCTACCGCTCGAATTCCAACCTTCACTATCAAGCATTTTAAACACACACCAAGCTACGCTCTTAGGCCTTTTAACAAGCAGTCCCCCAACAAACTGAATTACAACATCATGAACACACAAGGGAAGTATCGAATCTCCATAATCGGATTGAAACCGAAGTCTAAGAATCAATTTTCTGAAAGACTTACCACGATCAAATACTATATCAGCTGACTTGAAACAACGGAAAGAAATTAACCCAGTAGGCAGTGTGTGGTTAAAAATAATTGTGCTCACAACACACAATATCCATCAGAAGCATTTTAACAAACAGCTTCCCATCAACATGAATTTCAACATCATTACAAAACAAGGGAGTTATTGAATCTGTAAACCTCAAATCCGATTTAAACCCAAGGCTAAGAATCAATTTTCCAAAACAATTCGGTGGTACCACTGCCAACTTACCTCGATCAAATATGTCACGAGAATCATCAAGACCAATATGAAAACAATTCTGACAATTCAATTTGATGTAAAGAATGATTAAACTAACCTCAACCACTTGAACCTGATTCTTGCTGTCGAAATAACTTACTTCAGCTTTGTCGATTTCTTTAAATTGAAAACTCATAGTATCAATTGAATCGGTTTTCGGTTCATGTGAGTATACAGTTGTTGAATCATCATCTTCTTCAAAGCAAAACGGTGGAAGCAACTTGCAATCAAGAGATTCGTCTACATATTCAACTTCTTCTTCAGTTGACGAAACTGAAGGTTTCAGAATGAAATCACTTGTTGGATCTGTATCAACAAAAGTTGGTTCCATTTGGTCAGCGATGTATTTCTTCATCGTCTTCAATTGTTGAACCACTGAATGGAGTAATCCAAGGCTTTCTGCTGAATTCTTATCACACAGTCTCCGCTCCATCGCCAATATTTCCTTAATTTATGCTGAAAAGAAGATTATCCAGTCCTCTACTAGCTGTGGGGGACGAAGAAGGTCCTCTTTCAATTTCTCTGCTACTCTAGCTTGAAATCTTCCCAAACTATAAATTTTCTGAGATAACAATTCAATTCATGTAAATGGTTTTAGATAAAATTCGTCCATATTTGTAGATTGATTTGCAGTGAGATACCCGTCTTTTCCCATGGTGAAACCAGCAGAATCGAACGACTCTAGATACCAATTATCATGTACCTGATGTACAATAACAAGGTTGGGTGATAAATTAAGGATAAACCTCTCTTGATTCATGAGAACCAAGCCTTTGAGTTCAAAGAACACAACCTAAGAAGAACAAAGTTCTGATTAATAATTTGCTTAATGGTTTCATTACACAGACTTGAGAATATATAACTCACTCACTCTCTCTCTCAATATCTGACGACCACCGACGATCCAGGTGGGCTAATCTAAACACCCATTACAACTAATTAAATACTACTAAATACCTACACAAATATGATATGGGCACTCCCCTCCAATACCGGGTATGATACAGGAGTATCGTATCTGCGGATGAGCCGTGTTTGGGCTAGAGAACGTCTGGAAGATTCTAGAAGTTGGTCGACAGTTGTTTGAACAACAAGTTTGAGGTTTTCTTACTTGGATTAGGATACCTAGTTTGATGAGTTGTAAAACTCATAGTTTTTATTTTCTTAGAGTGCAAGTTTTACACTTATATATATAGGGTGAGACTTGTACCGTAGAGGAGAGGAAGAGGGCTCTGATGGAAGAACCATGTTAGGTTTGTAGAGGAGTTTTATTTCGTTCTCAGTTTAATTAATAGAAGAAGAAGTAATAAGCAACCTGTTCCCTTATTAACTATTGTCTGATCAATTTTTGTGATTCTAAACAAATCTATTTAGTTCCATTCAGTACTGACTCTAGGTACCACTGATCGTTTTGTATCAAGTGGTATCAGAGCCACGTTCCGACTTCTAGGGTTAGTGTGGTGTATGGTCTTAACACGTGAACAATATACGCGATCAGGAAAAGCAACTGTCATTCTACCAGATACAAGAAAACCTAGAGGAAGTACTAGAACTAAGATGGGAAGTGAAGACGATAAGGGTCCTAAGTTAACAGATGCATACAAGTTTACTAAACTTGAACTTCAGATACAAGAGTTAACCAATACCTTAGCTACGTTTATGAAGGCAAGTACTGCCAAATCAAACCCTAAAAAAAAGAACGAAGCAGAAAACACAACGGGAGAAACGAAAGATGATGAAGAAATCTTAACCGAAGAAGAAGACGATGAGCTAATCAATAAAAATCCTTATGGAGGACTGAAGGTCGAATTCAAGTTGGACATATCTGACTATGATGGGGTCATAGAGGCAGAGAAACTTGATGGATAGTTAGATAAGATGGAAACCTATTTC
The DNA here is from genome assembly GCA_023529315.1 of Papaver bracteatum. Lineage (NCBI taxonomy): Eukaryota > Viridiplantae > Streptophyta > Magnoliopsida > Ranunculales > Papaveraceae > Papaver > Papaver bracteatum. The sequence continues at coordinate 765,114 of JAJJWX010005105.1, forward strand.
ACAGTACACCAACTCAATGAGTCCCAAAAAATTTGTTTTGCTAGTCTGAAACTATCTAACCATGCTTCGACATGGTGGAAAGCTCACAAGAAAATGTATGATGTAGAAAACATGTCATGGTCAGAATTTAAGCAACTTATGAAGAAACACTTTTACCCTATGGGATATTTAGATAACAGATGGTTTAAGTGGCAACATCTCCGGCAGAAGTATCATCAAAGTGTCCAAGATTATACCGCGGATTCTACAATCAAGCCTTAACACTGGATGTGGATATTACTAGTGATGATATGTTTCGTAAATATAATGGAGGACTTGCTGACTATATACGGAGAGAGTTAAAGCTATTCAGTATACAAGATATAGAAGAGGCCATTACTAAAGTTGTGGCCATAGAACAAAAGACTAGAGTTACAACCGGGTCCGACAAAAGAACAACTACAAAAGGGGAAAACAGAATGCCGAGAAATGGAGAGATGAGAAAAAAAAAGTCTTAGGCGAATGAACGAGAAGAAAGGGTTTGCGAACATTGAAAAGAGAAGGGAAATGTAAAGGAAACTTGCTGGGTGCTTCATCCACACCTTAAACCAAAGAGGTTACGGGATTTTGAAAACCAAGGAAATAACAGGAAGAGCACATTGATGATAGAATCTTGTGAAGCAGAAACAATCTTTGAAATAGATCAGCCTGATCCAAAATTAATGTTGATGACAAGGATGAATGACTCTGACCAAGAACTCCATGAAGAATTATTCCATGTCAAGATTCAAGTTAAGCAGAGTATTGTGGAAGCTATCATCGATTCAGGGAGTCATAAGAACTTAATATCAGCAAGTTTGGTGGAACCGTTGGGATTAGCAACTACTCTCCATCTGAAGCCTTATCCATTGGGGTGGATACAAAAGGATACAGAGCTACATGTAACTATGCAGTGTCGATTTAAGTTTGCTATCACCGAGAAATTTATCGATGAAGTGGTATGCGATGTCGTGCCATTAGATGTAGCTCAAGTTATTTTTGGCAACCCTTATTTGTGGGAACGAGATGTTGTGTTACATCACATGGAGCGTGATTATTTTTTCAAGAAGGATGGAAAAGAATTCAGGATACTAGCTAGTAAGAAACATTTTCCCATGAAGCTAGCTACTACAAGTCAATTTAAGAGGATGCTCAATAATGGTGAAGCATTCTCTTTACTGTTGATCATGCCTGTTATCTCAAACGAGAAGAAAGTAATACTATATACTGCGTTAACTTCCACTCAAGAGAATGAAGTAAGTTTGTTACAGGAAAAGTTTAAAGATCTGTTTCAAGATGAAGTTACAGTGCCACCTAAAAGGAATATAGAGCATGAAATTTCATTAGTTGGGGATGCCTCTTTACCAAACTTAGGTTTGTACAGGACATCAATAATTGAGTCGGAAGAAATCAAGAGATAGATTCAAGAATTACTTGAGCAGAAAGTAATCGTACCTAGCAGTTCTCCATGTGGATCTCCAGTATTACTGATACCAAAGAAGGATGGGGGATGGAGGATGTGTGTAGATTATCGGGCATTGAATAAGATTACTATAAAGAATCGATATCCGTTACCAAGGATTGAAGATCTGCTAGACCATCTAGGGGAGCATTATACTTTACAAAACTCGACTTGAAGTCTGGTTATTATCAGGTACGGATCAAAGAAGAAGATACGTGTAAAACTGCCTTCAAAACTCGGCAAGGGTTCTTTGAATGGCTTGTTATGCCATTTGGATTGTGCAATGCACCTGCTACATTTATGCGGCTCATGAATGAGGTACTACGCGCTTTTATTGATGATTTTGTCATAGTATATCTAGATGATATCTTAATCTTTAGAAAATCATGAGAGGAACATGTTATACATGTTTCCAAGGTACTAGCGGTGTTGAGAGAAAATTCCTTGACATTGAATAAGAAGAAGTGTGAATTCGCTAGGAAAGAAATGATTTTTCTCGGTTTTGTGATTGGAAGAGGAGAGATCAATGTCGATCTAGGTAAGGTTACATCTATTTCTGCATGGACAGCTCCTACAAACATCACTGAGGTACGAAGTTTTCTAGGGGCTTGTCAGTATTTAAGGAAGTTCATACGGCATTTCTCCCAGATAGTGGCTCCTTTACATAGTCTTACCAAGATCAATACAATGTTCAAATGAGATCCTAAACATGAAACTACTTTTCAGTTGTTAAAGAAGAAGATTACGAAAGCTTCGGTATTAGCATTGCCAAACCTACAAAAACCTTTTGAGGTAGAAACTGATGCTTTAAATTATGCATTGGGAGCAGTATTATTACAAGAAGAAGAAACCAGTAGCTTATCATTCTGAGTTGTTCAATGGTGATGTACAGAATTATCCTACTTATGATAAGGAATTATATTCCATGCATCAGGCTATGAAGCATTGGAGATCCTATCTATTGGGGAAATAAGTTATTGTACATACAGATTATAAGCCTCTACAATACTTGCAGACTTAATCTAAGCTACATCAGGCACGACATATGAAATTGGCCTCTTACCTGGGACAGTTTGGTATTTGCGTCAAGTATAAGACAAGAGTAAAAAATAAGTTGGCACATATGCTATCAAGGCCACCCCCCAATAAGGCACTACTTGTAGAATTACAGACTCAGCCAATAATCTCAAGTGACTATGTCCACGGATATGCACAGGATGAGGATTTCAGAGAAGCTTTTCAAAAGTTAAGCCGTGGAGATTCGAGTGAGTTTCGTTTAGTGGATGGCTTAATGTACAAGGGAATAACTTTGTGTATACATCAAGGAGAAGATAGGATACATTGGATAAGAGAAGCGCATTCTTCTCGTATTGCTGGACACTTTGGAATGGAGAAGATATTGTTAAATTTGAAACGATATATGTATTGGCCAAGAATGCATTAGGATGTTTATAAATATATTCGAGGTTGTAGGACCAGAATATCGCCACAACGATATTCCTGCGATATTAGCAACGCTTCTGCGAGCGTCACTGCCAATTCTTTAACAACGTTTCACGAGTGTCACAGAATACCCAAAAGAAACTAACAATGGAAGAAATAAGAGAAGAATATGTTGATCCTGTGATGATCATCATTCTTGCGATAGAAAATATTGTAGCGATCGCGATGAGATCGCAGAATAGATCCGAAATAGGAGGAAAACTTAGATGTCATCCATTATGTAAATCCCTATATAAAGGGCTCGATAGATCCAGAAAAGGATGATGTATTTTTGAGAGTTGAAAGAGTCTTGAGGAGAGAGAAACTTCAAGAGAATATTTATAATCTTGATTTCTTCTAATTCTGTAAACATTTCTGAAATTTGAATAGTAAAGTGTCGCTTAATCTTTGAAGTTTAATTGATTTCCAATAGATTTATATAGAATCTTAACAAGGGTGTAGTGTGGGAATTCCTGCAACTACATTTTGGCGCCCATAAACAGGGAGAATCAAGTTAAGAAATCTTTAATTACAACTTGAAAATTTTAAGAAATTGTTAGGGTTGAAGAAATGCCTAGAAGAGGAAGAAATACATCAGAACCACCGACAACAGTGAGAAGAAGTAAAAGACTTGCAGGTGAGGGAACAGGTGAATTGGAAGAATCTTTAAGGATAAGATCAGGAAGAAATAGAATAAGAAATGAAGAAGAAAGTTCAATTCAACAACCGAATCAACAAACACAAACACAAGATAGGAATGTGGATTATGATAGAGTGAGTGTGCATACTTGGAGGTCGGATTCGATAGAAGAAGCAGAAAATCAACAATTGAGATGAAGAAGAAGGAGAAAGAAATCAAGAAATGGTTGGAGGATTAATTCATGAAGGACGTGAAATAGTAGATGATTTGAGACAAAGAATACATGAAGAAAGAAGATTAGAGGCAGAAGAACATGCGAATTTAACAAGACAAAATCATGAGCTAAGAATGGAGAATTTGAGGTTACAAAGAAGGAGATCAAGAAGTACTGTTAGATCAAATTCAAGATCATTCAGAGAAGAACCAAGAAAAAATTCCCCTATAAGAAATGTTAGAGAAAATACTCGAGGAGAAGTGCAAAATAGAGAAGAAGAGATAATTGGTGATCGTTATAATCCGCGTGACAATAGAAATCAATAGGGAAGAAACAACCAAATTGAAGAAGAAAATCCAGAAGAAGGTAGGAGGATATTACATGGGCGAGAGAATCAAAGAATGATTGAAGAAGAAATTGAGAGTCATTACGCTGAACAAGCACATCTAGCCCGCGAGAGGGAAAGATTAAGGGCAGAAGTAGAAGAACATGAATTTCGAGAAGCAGTGTGACAAAATAATCATGAAAATCGAGAAAGGAGACGTACGCAAAATCGTTACAATGGTAATATTCAGGATGAGTATGATAGGATACAGAGGAGAATAGAGAGACATCGAAGAGAAATGAGGAGAAATGAAGAAATCCGCAGAGAAGAAGATAGGCAGTTATGATATCAAGAGGAAGATGAAAGAGAAAATCGCAGAGAAATACGAGATGATGATAAAGAAGAAGATACACAAAATCTCGCAAGACAAGAAAGGCAAGAACGCAGAAGAAGGGAAACAACGTTAAAGAGGCCAATGGAACAAAACTCAGCTGAGAATGAGCAAATATTGAGAGAACTAGCAGAAATGCGAGGAATGATAAGCAATAGAAGAGAAGAAGGTAGAAGGAAACTTGATGAAGCTATTGAAGAAGCTGCGAGAATTCCATTCACTCAAGAAGTACAATTAAGAGGGATACCTCCAAAATGTAATTTACCAGCATTAACCAGCATTTTTGATGGAACTACTTGTGCTGTTCAACACGTCAAAGCTTATGTTAGATGTATGCTACAGTGGGAAAATCATGATGCTGTGATATGCAAATATTTTGCATCCAGCTTAATCAGGCGAGGCGTTGAAATGGTTCGAGGGATTACCAAAAAATACCATAACTTCTTTTGATCATTTACAATCTACATTTTTAGGAGCGTATATTAGCAACAATTCATCGCGGCCGGGTATTGAAGATGTGTTTGGGTTAAAACAGAGAGTTGGCGAGATTCTGAAACATTTAACCATAAGATGGAAGACAATGTGCAGTGAGATGGCAGGAAGAGTTGACGAGATATATCTTATCTTGTCTTTTATCAATACAATGTTCGCAACCAATCTATTGTACATACAAATTTTCAGAGTCAAGAATACAATCACTATGACTGAACTGCGAGAACTATAGGAAGAGTACATTGCTTTGGAGGAGAAACAAAATGAGATGGAATCATATCCAATCGCGAACACCAGCTCGCTAGAGGAAAGTGGAAATTTGCTCCCTAAAATGATAAATAATGTGGCGAGCACCTCGTAGCCACAACAAGAGAAGGTGGTAAGTGATAACCAACAAAAATTGGTAGCGATGGGCAGTCGAGATCAAGAAGAAAATGAAAGGGAGAAGAATTATTACAATCGCGGTGGAAATAATAAGATTCAAAGACTTGATCAGCCGCAAGAAACTTATGGCGGACAAAGGCAGAATAACTTTAGAGGGCAAGGAAATCAAAAGACAATATGGGAAGAAATTAAGATGCCACCTCTTAATGCCAGTATATAAAAAATTTGGGAAGCTATTATTCTGATGGAGAATATACCATCGCCATGGAACATGGGGAAAGAACCACATCCAAGCAATCGAATTCAAGAATTTTGTCCTTACCATCACTTTCATGGTCATTCAATAAATGATTGTAGGAATGTAAAGAGGATAATTTTGAGGATGATTGATCAGGGGAAGTTAAATCACTTTCTAGTAGGACATCTACAACCTCATCAACTACCGCCAGCACCAGAAACTCGCAGAGTGAATGCTGTAAAAGGAGCAGAAACATTCGTGATAGAAGTGGGGGCTAAAGCAAAGAATTTGTTTTGTAACTCCATTGTGCATTCATTCAGAACTGTGGAAGATTTCCATGATAATGTTTTAAGTAGAGTCTTCGCGAGAAATACAAATGGAAGAGAGATAATGAATATAGCGAGAGCCTCGCCATTAGAAGAATGGCAGAAACAAACTCTATCTTTCACTGCACAAGATATACCAGAGCTTGGAGAGTAGCATGATAACCCATTGGTGGTACGATTAGAGAAAAAACCAAAGAAAATGCAAGAGGAAGATGAAGAAAATGATGGTAAAATTGAAGACTCTTGGGCCATCAACAGAGTCTTAATAGATACCGGGAGTTCATTTGATATCTTATTCTATCATACCTATAGATCCATGGGTGGAAGAGATGAAGATTTGATACCATCAACGTATAAAATCTATGGATTTAACGATATATCTAACAAACCAAAGGGGGAAATTGAAATACAGATACCGTTAAAAGGAATATCTTCAAAAATCTTATTCTGCGTTGCGGACATCGAATCGCCTTACAATTCCTTGATAGGACGACCTTGGTTACACGGGATATTGGGTGTAGCATCCACTTATCACCAGTGTATCAAATTTCCTCATCCTAAAGGTGTTGGAGTTATTAAAGGAGATTGGGGAGAAAACAAGAAATGTTATGCAATCGATATGAAGACTTGCGAAGAAAGAGCTGAAAAGAATAGCAATTGGAAGTACAAAATCAAACAACAACAAAGATGTGAAAGGTTAATGATTGATACAATAGAGCGGAAAGAGGATGTGAAAGCTGATGGCGAGCGTCTCGCAGAAAAAGGAACAACAGTAAAACGTAGCAGAAAAGCAGAATCGGAAAATAGTAAGTAGAGAGGTAAAATGATGAACTTTAGAAAACTCTATGAATAATTTGTTTGAAAAATATGTAATTGAACAGAATAATATTCTCGCTTTGAAAGAATCGCAAGATTTTACAAAAAGAAAGAAGATCAAAGTTATGAAATTCTATCAGAGTTATAATACTCGCGAGAAGCGCGAATAAAATTTCGCAGAGATTAAAGAATGGGACGAACATTTATGGCGTGCACCCTAGTTCGCGAATAAAATTTTGCAAGACACAAATGTAAGACCTAATAGCGCATCATAGGAGGGGGTATCTCTCGACATGATTCAGGGGTAAGGTTATACCGCTGCTGGATCCTGAGTCATGCAGATGTTGGGGTTAAAGAAAACCTATCCGGGAGAGAGATCTTGGATTTCCAACTATATATGGTTATACCCTGGTTGGACGACCGAGAATATCTTCCAAGTAGTTCAAAGTATGACCAAGGTGCCGAGGTACACGGTTGATCCAAGGGTGCCAAGGGCGTATGAAACTCCCTTGCCATTCTTGGTAAGTCTTGGCTATGATGCACTTGGCCTGAAGAAAACCCCACTTAGGGTGCAGTCTTGTAACTATAAGCCATATAGGCATAAAGGACAAGCGGCTGCAAAAACAGCTGGTTATTGGTAAATCTGGATGGGAGGAGCTAGTCTTGTATGGCCGATGTGCCCTCCTTGAAGGGGCAACCAGGGGGAAGATAAGGGCGGCACCCTCCATTAGGGAGCTGATAAGTGTCTTAAGACGGCAATGTCATGGGGCTTTATGATCGAAAGAACATTTAGGCCTGTCATATTGTCGCGTGACATAAATTATACAGAGGCAACAAGCCAAAAGTTAAGATGAGATCAATGGGTTTTTACATGAAAGTGTAAAGACGTCCTGCGATTTCATCGCAAGACGACAATGTCATAAGGCTAAATTCTTGACAGAGAGTTTATACTTATCATATTGTCGCAAAGATTTTGAAAGAACATGGATAAGACAAGATCAAAGGGTCTTTACATGCAAATGTTAAGAAATCATGCGATTTTGTCGCAGACAGAAATTTTTTTGGCAAAATAAGACCTTTACCTAGGAAGGCAAAATAAAACCAAAAGAATAATCTTACCAATTAACTATTCCATTTTAAGATTGCAGGAAGTATTCATTCATCGTAGAACCATATATAAGAAGGCAAATTATTCACATCGCAGATTACTTCAGAATTTTTCAGAACATCGCAAAGAATATTCATTGTATCGCAGATATATTCATACTTTCGCGAACAATGCAACAACACAATTCCTTAAAGAAGATACAGAAAATGATTCACCATTTCAAGAAAGATAATGAAGGGCAAGTAAGGGAATAGAGAAGTAAGATTTCATTATCTTCCTTGAAAATATTCAAAGTAAGCTAAATTGAAAGTTAAATTCTAAAAAGTCTCAAAAATCACATCGCTCGCAAGAAAGAAGAAGAAAAAGAAAGCAAAGATAAAATTCAAGTTTCAGCGATGGCTTCGCCAGATTTATTCTTCTTGCTCGTCAGATTTATTATTTCTGCCAGAATTATTATCTTGTTTAGCATCCTTTTCATCATGAGTCTCTCCTTCTTTTAACTCTTTATCAACATTTACTTCGCCACCCGCAGCTGCTTCTTTGGGAGGACTTATTTTTTCTTCTTCTTCACCATCTTCTTGAGTGGTATTTTCTTCATCATTAGTAAACTCTAAATCTTCATCCATGGGAAGAGGAATTTCACCATCATCAACCTTTAGAGGAGGAACAGATACATGAGGGACAGAATTGGAGAGCAGAATCTCGTTCACAAGAACTTCAGCACTGAGGTGGACCTTGCGAAGGAAACTTCTATCACGATTCCTAATCTCTATGTTTTTAAAGTACTCGAGATAATCAAGTCTTCTTTCTGCTTTGTCGCGGGAATCAAGATAATTGGAAACAAGAGATTTATTTTCTTTGCGAACTTTATCCAATTTAGTGGTCAGATCAGCGATGGTAGAATGAAGACTTCTTTCGGATTCTACGAGCAACAAAATAATAAAATATCAGTTAGATAAAAATTTCACAAGGAATATAACACAAAATTTTATAAGAAGATCAACAAGAGAGGCAGTCAATTGACTACCTTCTTTTTGCGAGGTTAAGTTTTGGATTAATGCAAATAAACAGTTCTCCCATTGATTCATGGCATCATCGAATTTATCGCCAACCATACCCTTCAGACGAGATTTCATGCTTTCTTTTTTGTTGCGAAGATATGAGTTTTCTTTTGCTAATAAAGAATGAGATTCCTTTAATTGAGAGTATTGGTCTTGAAGTTCGCTGGCTCTTAAACTAAGATTTAATCTACCCTTGATAAGTTTATCCTTCTCGGCAGCAGATGATTCAGTTAATTCCTGGAGCTCATTCTTAAGAGAGCGAAGAGATTGCTCTTGATTATTACATACTTAATTTCTGCGAGGAAATCGCCATCAAGATCGAAAATCTATGTTTTTCTTGGGACAAAGTCTTATTCTCATCTGATAAAGATTCCATCGCCAAATTAGCTTTAAAAAAAAGTATGAGAGGCGATCAACCTCTCCACTTAATAAATTATGCCTTTGCAATAATTGATTATTCTCATTAGTAAGATTATTTATGTGATCAATTGAATAAGTGTAAAGATTGTCTAGTCTAGTATGTTGATCCATCCAAGAATCTCTTTCAACGCGAGCTTCTTCAGCGATAGATTCAAATTTGAGTCTTTCTATGAAACGAGTCCGATTTGAAACTAATATATAAATCAAGAATTTAAGAAGGAAGCCTGAGTACAGAAAATATAAAAGTAAAACAGAAAACAAAAAAGCAGAGGCAAGAAAAATGTACCTTTCATCTCGTCATTTTTCCTGCGAAGATTCTCGCAGTCTAGAGAAGAGTTGCGAAGCATATGATTCAAAGTATCACATTCAGCAGTTTTAACTTGAAGGCTTTTCCTCAGAGCTGCAATCTCATTTTCCAAAGACGCTCGCGAAGCATTACCATTAGAGCCAAAATACTTGAGTAGAGTCTCGCAAGCTTCATGCTAGAGAGGGTCAGTGGAAGATTTTCTAGCATTGTCTAAAATGTTAGACAAGATTTTAAAAGCAACATCAACACCTGCAAAAGTTTCGTTTGATGAAGGAAGGGTTGTATAAGATGAAGTAGTAATGAGAGCAAGTTGACGATCATTTGTGATGGTTGAGTTGTCAGGAGGAGTATGTGGAAAAACAACAGTTGAAGGCCGTAAAGGACTATAAGGAGTCTCAGTCACAACAATTTTAGAAGCCTGATTTGACAAAGAAGTAGAAGTATGGGTAGCGATATTCTCGCAAACAAAAGTAGAAAGATCTGGTTGTGATGGTGTGGGAGTAATCTTCATGGATGTTAATGTGGGCATAATGAGATCTTCCCCAAGTGTCTTAAAGTGGCGAGATCTTTTGGGAGGCTTAACAGGGTTCTCGTCATTCTGCGAACAATAACTCAGATAAGAAACAGAAGCAACAATATTGTTATTAAGAAATAGAATATGTTTCTTACTACCTTATCATTCGTAGAACTCCTCTTCTTCTTATCTACTAGTCTTTTGCAAGTATTAGGGTTTTGAGCCGTGGATCGTGCGTTAGAGATAGTTCCGCTGAAGAGAAGACATAACATGGAAGTTATGAAGAATCAAATAAGAAAAATTGGAGAATGAAAGTAAAAATTGGCTTAAATAAATGTCATAAGTCAAGAAACATACCATGATGATTCCATTAGAATAGTAGCAGAAGGATATGAAGAAGAGGAAAAGTTGCAGACGGAAGACGAAGTAGACAAATGAAGAAGATGAAGAAACGGGAAAATAAAATTAGTTTTGAAATCTAATTCCACCTTTTATAGGCAAAAGGGTGTGGGCCTATTGAGCAGAGACGTGTCAGTAAATGGAGGAATTTACAACACGTGTAAGTAAGGCTAGATTAGCGGAATCTTGTCGATGAGAAAGTATAAAAGGGAAAGATATTGCGAGGGTAATACCGAATATTGGTTCTCATGATCTTCTCTTCTTCGCAGAAAAGACATGAGAAGAGGCAAGATGTAGGACCAGAATATCGCCACAACGATATTCCTGCGATATTAGCAACGTTTCTGCGAGCGTCACTACCAATTATTTAACAACGTTTCACGAGTGTCACAGAATACCCAAAAGAAACTGACGATGGAAGAAATAAGAGAAGAATATGTTGATCCTGCGATGATCATCGTTCTTGCGATAGAGAATATTGTAGCGATCGCGATGAGATCGCATAATAGATCCGAAATAGGAGGAAAACTTAGCTTTCATCCATTATGTAAATCCCTATATAAAGGGCTCGATAGATCCAGAAAAGGATGATGTATTTTTGAGAGTTGAAAGAGTCTTGAGGAGAGAGAAACTTCAAGAGAATATTTGTAATCTTGATTTCTTCCAATTCTGTAACATTTCTGAAATTTGAATAGTAAAGTGTCGCTTAATCTTTGAAGTTTAATTGATTTCCAATAGATTTCTATAGAATCTTAACAAGGGTGTAGTGTGGGAATTCCTGCAACTACAGAGGTTGTGTTCTTTGCAACACCTCAAAACCTGCGAATAGGACGAGAGGATTATATCTGCCATTACCGGTTCCTACACGTCCCTGGGAGAGTATATCCATGGACTTTTTAGGAGGGTTACTAGTGACCAAAACAGGGTATGACTATATTTTTGTTGTTGTTGATAGATTCAGTAAGATGATCAACTTGATTCCTTGCAAGAAGACAATAACAGGTGAAGGTGCAGCTAAGCTTTTCTTTCATCATGTTTGGAAACACTTCGGACTACCTACTTCTATAATCTCTGACAGAGATAACCGGTTCTTGGATCAATTCTGGACTAAGCTGTGGGATCTGATGGATACTCGGCTTAAGCATAGCACATCTTTTCATCCTCAGATGGACGGACAAACTGAAGTAGTAAATAAAACTCTGGTTCATCTGTTACGAGGGTATCACTCTAAACATCCCAAGACCTGGGATGACAGTTTGCCTTACATTCAGTTCTCTTTTAATAGAGCTTTTCATGGCTCTACTTTGAGATTTCCTTTTGAAGTATGCCTAGGATATTTACCTCAGAGTCCTTTTCATATGGGATTCTCTACTTCACAAGAAATAGTAGCAGCAGGAGAGGAAGATAGCCGAGATCAGAAGTTTGTTGAGAAGACAAACAAGATACACAGTTTAGTGGAAGCGTAGTTACAGAAATCCCAAGCTAAGTATAAAGCTAAACATGATAAGCATCGTGTTCCCTGTAAATTTTCTACAAGAGATTTAGTCTGGTTACGTATAGGAAAGGAACGACTTAAGGGTGAAGGGAAAAAGCTGAAACCTATACGATACGGACCCTTCAAGATTTTGAAGAAATTTGGGGATAGTTATTTTCAGCTGGATTTACCATCGTATATGCATATGTATTATGTTATTAATACAGAATACTTGAAACTTTTTGAACCTCCACTTCTTGATGAAGAAGAAGAAGATCAAGAGTTAAAGTTGCCCTCAGTTGATGATTTGTGGGTGGATCGCGAAGAAATACTCAAACAGGATTGCATTGTAGAAACGAAGATAACACCTACCAGGAGAGGGAATCATGTTATGTTTCGTGTAGGACGTAAGGGACAAGTTCCAAGTAAAGATAAGTGGTTCAGCAAGGAACTAGGAGAAGCTGAGTTTCCTCTTCTTCAATTTAAAGCTTCCACATGAGTTCCAGCTTTCTAAAATGGGGAGCCATGATACAGGAGTATCGTAGCTGCGGATGAGCCGTGTTTGGGCTAGAGAACGTCTTGAAGATTCTAGAAGTTGGTCGACAGTTGTTTGAACAACAAGTTTGAGGTTTCCTTACTTGGATTAGGATACCTAGTTTGATGAGTTGTAAAACTCATAGTTTTTATTTTCTTAGAGTGCAAGTTTTACACTTATATATATATGGTGAGACTTGTACCGTAGAGGAGAGGAAGAGGGCTCTGAGGGAAGAACCATGTTAGGTTTGTAAAGGAGTTTTATTTCGTTCTCAGTTTAATTAATAGAAGAAGAAGTAATCAGCAACTTGTTCCCTTATTAACTATTGTCTGATCAGTTTTTGTGATTCTAAATAAATCTATTTAGTTCCATTCAGTACTGACTCTAGGTACAACTGATCGTTTTGTATCAGGGTACATGACACATTCGTAGGCTTAACCGAATCAAATTCAGAAAAGAAAAGAATAGGACAATGATACGATCCTAAGAATAGGAGAAGCAAAAGTTTTGAGTCTGGGTAATATCTAATCCAGTGAGAATTATAGAGAGTCATATCAATTTTAGCTCTCTTATATCCCTTGCCATTAATTTTATTAGACCAAGTATGTTTACTACCCGAGAAACCCAAATCCATGAGACCAGCATCATTAATCAAATTACTTACCTAGTATCCAGAGAACTAATACTAGACGAAGCTTCCCCTTTTGACAAATGAATATTAAGATCACCCAAAACTAACTAAGGTTGGAAAACATTTTCACCTAGTTCTTTAATAAATTCCCAGTGTTGCTGTTTTAGATCATGATATGTAGATCCATAAACACATGAGAGGAGCCATTCTTGCTTAGAAGGATTAGACTTAATCAATAAGTGAATAAGATTATCTTTACTACATACAATGTCACAAGGAAATCCATCTTTCCACAATAAAATTATTCCTCTAGCCAAACCAACATAACTAATAAAATGAGAATTGGGGTAGTTATATCTTTATACCAAATTTTGTGCTTTTCCTGTCCCAATTTTAGTTTCAACCAGAAAAATATCCGGATCATGCATTTTAATAATATCCCCTAAATGATCCCTAGTGTCTTTACCCATCAATCCTTGCACATTCCAAGACAAGACTTTCATTTTAACAATACTAGAAAAATATATGAAAAAGATCTTAAGTTGGTTTAAATTGTAGGAGAGTTTACTACATATAGTTAAAAATTGTAAATTAAAACCAATAGAATGTGAAATTAAGGTAAGTAAGGTGTTTACCTGGCCTGCAATGTTTTAAGAAGTTGCTTTGAGCCTTTTGGAGAGATTTTGCTCTGAAACTGTCCCATGAAATGTGGAATATGAGTTAGGGGAAGGAGAATGGTCATCCAAACTAAATCGTTCATTACCAGAGAGGTTTATATCATGATCATTAGTATTATGACTGGATAAATTGTCTTCAAATTGAGAAATAAGAGCTTGACACTAGTGGAAAATCAAAAAAAAAAAGTCTGCTAGAAAAAGACTTAATATCCCAAAAAAAGTCTGTTCTGGGGTGCCCTAATATTGTAGTCTTATTTCTCAAAACGTCTGCTTTTGGGACCCGTTGATTTCATTCAATTAAGACTACCTTCGATAGTTTATTTGTAGCTACTGACAAAGGTAGACTTTTTCCTGGATTATATTAAAAACAAAAAAGTGAAATTGATCCAGCTAAATCCAAGACTGATTCAACTGAATCTTAAGCTAGAACTATCTACAAATATGAAATTATATTCAAATATCCCAAAAATGAACAAGAATTTGAATCAACGTTATATTAAAAACAAAATCTTCTATACAACTTAGAAAAACTAGAATTACTCATGGTCCAAATCTGAATCTTCTTTTCATTAAACTATTAAGGAACTTGACCTAAAAAGTATGACAATCCCTATTAGTAATATGGTGTTCAATACAACTCCAACATATTGATCTTTGATAACCTTGACCTAGCGTCGCCCACCAACAAGATCAATTTAGATTACCAGATGTCAACAAATCTTTACAAACAAGAAGAATTTCCTGTAAATAGTAGGAGAAAACATCGTTGTGATTAATACTTTGTAATTTATTTAAACCATAGAGAATACAGAATCATCAATGAGCAAAATTAAAAGGGATGCATACAAAGAAATTTAGAACAAAATATTATATCTTTATTAGTACTGAACATTGGTTTTTGTTGGCATAAATTTAAACCTACTCTCTCTGGCACCATAATTCCAATGATGTTCATATACGAAATGTTTAAAGACGGAATGAAAAAAAGTTAGTGCACATTTACCGACGACAACTTCCAATAATATAAAACCCAACCAATAAATATTGTCATTTTCGTCATCTTCATCTCTGCAATAGAGGTATAAAATATAAAAACTGTTGTTCAAGAACTCAACCAACCATGATTAGATATATGGACAATAATTGGAATACTAGGATGATCTTGATTCAGAAATCAATGTAACTACCACCAAGTATTTAAAATTATCAAAATTATGAAGCTTTCTCAACTAAGTTAGGAGACCTAGTTACATTGTGAAAAAAAATCTAAAACAAAATCATAACGAAAAGTTCTAAGAAATTACGAGTCCAGGCTAAAATATTTGTCCCATTAAGAAGCCTAAAGTCTAAGCTCCAGGATATCAGTAGGATTGTCAAAGAATTCAGAGTAAAGGATTACCTTGTCGACCTATGAGAGCCAGAAAGTCTTTGACTCATCTTCAATCAACAGGTAAATTCAAAATTATGAGTTAAGATAACACGACCATCTTTAGGTATACATATATGATATATGTCATATTATACCAAACAGATAGTTAGGTATGATTAGATTCTGGAGTATGAAAACAATATAAATGCAATCCCATTTTATCTACAAATCAATTGCCTGAATTAACCACTTGTATATAAACTAGTAAGCTTGCGGATAGTACTTCACAATGACAGAAGCTAGCTATTAGGACTTCATAGTATGTATAGGTATACATAGTGTATATATAACAAGACAGAAATGCATATTGAGTAGTAGATATAAAGAGTGTTTCATAAGGTTAGAAAGCTTACAAAGATGGGGATGAAAGCTAAACAAAAATATGTATCCCAACATGAACCTGCACATACACGAAAACACGGGTTCGGGTTCTCATACTCCAGACTGTAGTTTTATTATTGATAAATACCATTACAAAATGAAAATGTAAGAGTATATATAAGAGGTCAGTGAAATGGCTACCAGTGGCAATTCAACTAATTTTTCTGATCCCCGCCTAGCATGAAGTAATTGTGCAAGATACTGCGGCCAGTGCCTACAAACAGAGTAAGTATCAGAACTCAGGGATAACAAACACTTGGATGCATAATGAATTCGATGAGAGTAACAAGAATTTCGTTATGTAACAAGGATTCACAAATAAGTATCAGAACTCAGGGATAACAAACCTTTCAAACCATTAACCTTACATGCAAAACCAAATCAAAAGATGTTAATGTATGCATACCGGTGAAATTCAGATACCATATAAGGCTTCAATGATAAATTGATTCTCGTTAAAACAAAATATTTGAACTAGAAGAGAAAAAAATTCAATTACGTGTGGATATGATTGATCTGAACACATAAATTAGGAAAATCTAAATGGTATCATACACTACTGATGCATCCAATCAAATACAACTATACGATGCATAATTCAAAATGATAGAATATAGTTCGACAAAAACTCTAAAACCAACAGAACATTTATGAAATGACCCAACTATTTTAGAAAACATATTGCAATAGAGTATTCCTAACAATCTAACAACATAACTACAAGTAATCTCAGGGCATGTGTCTTAGATTTTAAAAAGTTATGACTAAAGCAATCGCAAAGTTCTAAATAATCTACTGGAAAACAACATAATTAGGCCAAAAGGTTAAACACCAAAAAATTTGATCAGCATATATAAAATTCCAACTGGTCAACCAAGTGCATACTTGAGTAATAGAACTATCACACTTATTTTCCAGTCTTCTAAGTTGGTGGCACTATACCGATTGTTACATCTTAAAATTCAGTTATTATTTTTCACATTTCAACCAAGTACTTAACTTCAAAATGAACATGATACATTCAAATACTAGATTATGATAGCAAATTAGTGGACTTGGGAAAGTTCAATGCTTAATTTCTAACAGTCTGTTGTGCTCTTCCAAAGTCTTGATTTCTATAATGCACGGACTCCATATGTATCATAAACCTGCACAAGAAATACATGGCATAACACTAAAGATGGGATTACACTCTTCAATAGATTTTAGTTAATAAGCACCCTGTACTATCACCAGAAATGTAGCCTCGGAAGATCACGTTTCCAATATTTAGATGTGAGTATAATACTTAATTAACTTCAATAGCATGAAATAGCTCGACATGAATGTAAATTGAAAATGAAGATGAAGAAACAGAAAAACAAAATTTCTTATTATAATTACCCAAATACTTATCCCGACAAGATTAGATTAGTTCTCAAATTTCTGACTTAATTATACATTGGTTATCTTATTACATGTAAAAGCTTACAAAATTGAGGGAATGACAACAAAAGCACAAATCTTAAAGAGTTAACGTCTTGTGAGAAGTAATTAGTGGAATTTATTATTCCTGCATAGTTGGTTACATACTTATTTATGAGAAAATACAAGTGATTTACATGGATAAAAATGGAAAACCTCACATCGTTCAAGCTTTTTCACCTATTATCCTTTCAAACCAGGAAATCAAACTCCCCAATACAAATATGAAATTTTGATAAAGCTCTAATTACACGAGCAACTCCCTAAAATTCCCTCAAACTATAAAATCACTCAAAATCCTTGGTTTTACCACTAACAGAGATTTCAAGGATGTTTCTCAAAGTCCCCAGATTCTCCCACGACTCTCCCACGACTAACCCCCTACTAATTGAATGAATCAAAAGATACCCAACATTAAAAATCACACATCAAATCAGATAAAAGTGATGAGATGTTATACCTATAGATCCAACTGAACCTCAAAGTCTTCTGCATCAAAATACAAATATAAAAACAAAAAAATTATTAAAACCCTTATATAAAAGAAACAGAAAAATCTATTTCATGAAACCACAACTTTACTTGATGAAGTTTGGAAAAAAAAAAAAGAATCGTTGAAGATGAACTCCAACTGCAAAAAGGACTTCTACATCAATAAAGCATATTTTTTTTTAAAAAACCCTAACATCAATGAAATTGAAGAAAAAAAACTGAAAGATTGATTGGTAACGAGAATCGATTGATAAAATAAATTAAAACCCTAACAAATTTGTATGCGGGGTTCCATGTCTACAACTTGAAGAAGAAGAAGAGAAGCATGTAATGAGAAAACAGTAAGATTGAAAATCGGAGAGAGGAACCGAAAAATATAAAAGATATTATTAGGAAGTTCATTTTATTAACAGAACTACCCCTAGCATAACGTCTTCCTTAAAAACTCGATTTCATTTTTGGTGTAAAATGTCTATCTTGGAAAGCCCAATTCATTAAGAAAGCCCTTGGAAGTCATTTTTATAAAGCCCAAACAGACTTAATAAACTCATTTTCCACTAGTGTGAAGAGACTGAGAGTAAGCTTTGGAAGAGTAAGTTGAATCTAGATATATGTTAGCAGCTAGCATTTAAATCATCAAAAGAGACATCCAGGTCTCCTGGAGCAATATAGTACTTTAAAAGATCCATATTCGATCCAAATCCACTTTCCTGGCTCATAAAAGATTTAATATTATGTGTTTGCTTCTCCCCACCCTCAACTGGCATACAAGCTAAAGCATCCCTTTCCTCAATGTTGTGACAAGGACCATGATCTAGTTGTTTAGAAAACTAGATTGACCCTCCTCAAGTATGATACGCTTTCCTTGTCTTTGGACCACACACTCTCTCTCAGTAGTAGTGTTAGAATTAACATGAATCATACCTTGAGCATTACAACTGACTACTGGCACTTGAGAAGATGAATATAAATGAATATTCTCTTTACTTTTGTCTCCACCTTGTTCTTTAACTCAAGCTTTTCCTTTTTGTATTCTCACTGAAGTTTGTGCAATGTTATCAGACGAATCTTCTGCATGCATGGCTATAGATTGATTAACTAACATTTCATGGTAAACAACAAGTTAAGTAGTATTTGTCGGATTCTTTCACCTGGTTGAATAATTGCATGTTGATCTTCTTGTTCCTGATGAGTGATTGAGATACCAGTCTTGTTTTCTCTCATATCTGGATGGGTCCATGAGGGTGGATCATAGATAGAAGTAGAGGAGAGATATCCTCTTTGTTGTTGAAGAAGGTATGCCGCAATCGTTGCAGATTCAATATCTTTATGATCAATGGTGTAACAGAAACCGCATAGGTTGAAAGGTTGCTTTTCATAAAATAATCTTATCCAGACTTCTTATCCTACAAAATTATTTATCCAGAATTCCCTTCGAAGTGGATCTCTAACATCTATAAGTACCAGAGTCTTTTGCACTTTTTCTTTAGGGACAATGCAATCAGGTTAATCAAGTTCCTTAACAATACCCATTGCAGAAGCTATGCCATTAAATATAGTTGGATTTGCAAAACCCGGTTGCATGTTGTAAAGACGCATCCAAAGAAGCTGTTTGGTTAAATCCACATCGGATTTTGGAATTATGGGATTCCAAGGTTCCAAAACAAGCAAGTTACCATCTAAGAACCAATGCCTAAACTTGAGAACCACTTCATATTCATCTTGGGTGTGAAACTTGATAAGAAAGCAGCTATTCTCCTCATTTTTAATAAAAATATCCTTACTTTTTGGAGTGTGATTCAAATATCTATAGGGGGGTCAGTTTTTCGATATATTTTCCATGAGACGAATTTCTGCGAATCGTTTAGCAAAAAGAGGTGCTTTATTGGCTAGCAGATGCTGTGAATAAGTTGCATCTAGTCCTCATTTTTTATATAATTGGAACGTCCCGACAGAGACTACTATCGAATTCCATTATTTGATTTAGTTGATATCGGCCTTTTATAACCTGGATTGACTGGGGTATACCCAGATTAATTGGGGTATACCTAGTGAGACAAAACCCAAGACATTTAGAAGTAAAATAGGCCACCCCATAACCATATATTTTCAAAAAGGCTGATATACCCTTGTTTAATTACACTAAAAAATCTGATTAACTTAATTAATTGAGTTTAGATTAGTTAATTGAGTAGTTTAAAACTTCTAAAATTATGAGTGGAGTAGATTAAAACTTTTGTCTCATGAATTCAATCAAAACTAGTTATAAATTTTGTGAACAGTCCGCAAGGTATACGGATGAAGAAAATCTCGACTATATATGGCCAGCAAGGTATACGGATGAAAAATAACATTCCGACTCTATGCATCACTTGTCGGCTTTTTTTTTTTATTTCTCACCTTGTCGGCTATGTTATAGTCGGCACATACATATTTTTTACCTTGCCGGCTATAAAAAAGTCGGCATGCAATAAATTCCTAACATTGCCGGCAGTCCAATAGTTGGCATTGTAACCTTGCCGACCTTTAAACTGAAAACAAAATATGGGAAGAAGTAATTCACTTTATTTATGTAATTTTTGTTCATATATTTATTGAAACATAAAATCTAAATCCTTGTCGACGGAATAACGAATGCACTTAACATGTGCATCAAGCCTTTGAACCCCTAGACGACCCTAGTGGACGAGTTATAGTATCGTGAGGGTTTACATAGAGATCTACCCACAAAACCTACACTAAAACTTTTGAATCCATCAATCTTCGCCCGAGGAATCCGACGAAGATACACCCTCCATCATCTTTGGGATTTTGGATATCATGAATTGATAGCTTGCATCGAGTGCGAATGCTTCCCCCTTTTCCTCCAAGTAGCACGCGTTGACGACTTCATGCTATAAAAACACAAATACAAACTTAGTTTGTTAGTGCGGTTTAAGTTGGAAGATCAAACAACTTGGATTACGTGAAATAAACCATAAAAATACTTACAAATTATTCAATGGACAAGTTAAAGTGGGTAGCATTGAAAATCGGTTTTTGGATAGCTAAATAAGCAAGTATCCCATTTTCGATGACTAGGTGCCTATCATGAATTTGTTGAACACTTCTTCCATTAGGATTCCCAAACTCTTACCTATATTTGTTATATACCCTAGCCCAAAAGGTTACGACATCCACCCTTACGGAGGACTGCCTTCTAACTCGAGTTTTTGCGTACCAAGATTTGGTGATTGCCAAATCTTCATTTGAATCAAATGATGCCATTGTTGTTTGTAGAGGTATTAGGAGAGTTAGATGGAGTATATGACGATATGCGCTTTGGAGAGTATATGCAAATAAGTTTGTGTTGTTTTGTACATTGAACTAGTGTATTTATAGGATAGTGCCCAAATTTGGCCGTTATGGTAGTCAATCAATGCACTTGTACTTGCAAAAATTTGAATTTTGAAATCGCCGGCAAGGTTTTTGTTTCCTAAACATGCCGACTAACACACTGTCGGAAGGGTCGTAATTTTCTTACCCTACCGTCTATAAAAAATTTCAAATACAGGAGACGGAATATCCAGCTGCATACCACCGGCAAGGTATTTGTTTAAAACAATGCCGACTAACACATAGTCGGTAGGGTAGTAAACAAATACCTTGCCGACTATATGATTTTTGTAACACAGGAGAGGCCTTTTTCAGCTGCATACCGCCGAAAAAGCACTTTTTTAATACATTGCCGACTAACTTATAGTCCGCTTGGTAAATTTCTTTTTCTGCTGTCAGGGCCGGCAGTCTGGCAGTTCACAACCTTTTCGGCCCTGGTTTAGTCGGTAATGTAATTTAACAAAAACCTTCCGGCATAATTATTAAAACTTTACATAGATAAACAAACCATTCATTCAACAACTAGAAATCCAACATTTTTTGTCCAAAATACGAAAAATGTCCCATAAACCTTAAAAAAAAAAAACATTTTTCCAACCATTAACATAAAGAAATAAACTAGGAATGCATTCATTCACCACCACGAGGTCCACGACCGCGGCCCCATTTAGCATTTTCACGACCACCACCACTACCACTACCATGACCACGAGCCCTCTTTTTGTCAGCATTCATCTTGGCTTGTGCTTCCCTCTTGCTAGAACAATCCGGTGGCATCCTCATTGTCAACATTGCTAGCATAGTCAATGTGTTTTTTTTTTGGTCTTCAATCGACAAAGTCTCTCCTTTGTCTCTCACGCAATACATCACCTTCACAAGGGTCTCCAAATGCTCCTTCTATTTTCAATTAAACAACAAACAATCAATAGAATGATTCGATAATGTAAACTTAAAACAATAAGAGCAACTCTAAAATACTTACAAAGAACTTAAGAATTATTGTTGGGTCTTTCGCTGCCATCTTCCTCTTACGAGCCAATTTTCCAACAGTATGTTACCTAGTCAACCGAAGTTTGGAATCTAGTGTGACTATGCATAGTACTCACATGGAGGTAGAACCGAAACTTGTTTTGGTAAAACCGTTAAACCCATGATTTGTGATAGAGTGTTACTTGATCAATCACATAGGTTTTGAAAGTCATATGAACCAATTATAAAGTTGTTTGGAAGTGTGGTAAATCGGTTTCAAGTGAGTGTATGAAAAAGGACTTACAAGAGAAAGATGTCGACGCACTTTAAACATGTGCATTAATGCGTATCTTTTATTGTTCAAAGATATTCCTTAACAACAAAGAAGGAAGTAAATCCCAAGATCGAATTTAAATAAGTTAAGAATCTTTTAATTAAGGTTTTTAATTATATATGGAAAATAAGAATTAGTAATGTGCATTTGCTAGTTAAAGATTTTCCAAGGATATTTCGATCATTAATTTGGACAATGCATTCTCAGGAATTATGAAAACCGAATTTGGAAAATATTGAATATCTTGAGAATTTTTTCGGTTTTGGAAATTCCTTGGTGTCCAAACTTCCTTGTCTATAAATACTTTGAGTTTGCATTTCTAGCAAACTAATCCTTCGTGACAGTAAACTTCCTCTCATTGTCTTATTCTTGGTGCACGCCTATACGGAGAGGAGAGTAACCTAATTAGGCAAAATCTCATACGGCCGCTCAGTTTAAAGTCTTCTTTGGGATTGTGATGGGCACCTAATATTGCATATATTCTTATCTTTTTGTAGGTGTTTATGGTATTTTTCTGCACTAATGGCTTGTAATTATGCCAAACTATATATTTTGAAAAGAATGGCCTGAACATGTGCTATGAAGGAAGTGGAGATGCAATGATTTGTCAAGATAGATACCAAGTCGATGTTATGTAGCCGCGTGTAGCGGAGAAGGAAGCTAATGGAACTACTAGTGGATGTGCAGCTCATGAAGAAGAATTACCTGATCATGAGATGAAGTAATGGGCCGAAATCCAAGTGATACCCATGTTGGGAGTTAAAGAAAAGAAGCCAGGTCTAAGTTCCACTCTCATAAACCTAAAACAGGTATTCATGAACAACACCCAAATAGACCCAACTCCATCTTTCATTTCACTTTCTCTTACACAGCCGACAACACCCTCTCCATCATCTGAGAACCATACAACCCTAACTCTGTCATTCTTATCTCTATATCCCTATTTTTCATTTCAAATCAATCTCTCCATCGTTTTTTCTCGATAATTTCACCTCTCTCTATTGCGAATCACCTTTTCTCTCATCATTCACCATCCATTTCAGTCATAACCCTAGGTTTTGACTCCAAGAATAGGTCAGATGTTTGGTTTTCAAAAGCGACGGAATTATCAAGCTAGGGATTTGATTTTGTTACTCTCTGCAAACATCATCAACAACAGCGCACAATCAACGGAAATAGGGTGGCTGTGATGATTAAACAAATGGCAGTTAGGTCTAAATTTAAACAGAGACAACATTAGTCAAATAAATGAAGATAAGTGCAGTGGCGGTGCATGAATGAAGAGTCTTACATAGTGGTGAGTTTCGAGAACAAAATCCCTAAATATTATAATGTTTCTGTTGAGAATAGGGATTGAAAATTGGGGAGAAATTTGTGTATAAATAGGGATGAGATTGTGATGAAGAACTTAAGCCCGGAGTAGCCGGTGCAATATGCAGTAGTAATTTATGTTTAATTTCAATGTTTGCTATGTTATAAACTTCTCTTCTTAGGGTTGAGATGAAACCCTTAATCTACTACTGGTTTATTCATGCTACTGTTATTGTTCTTGTTGTGGTGAATTGATTAAGGATATGTTTAATCTTTGTGTTACAATACATAACTTTCACCTTGTATGTAATGCATCATAGGTTGTTAGAGTACTTATTTGTTGTTGCATCAACTCATGCATAATCGATTATTTGTTAATCTGTGATTAGTTATGCTGTAATAAAATATCTAATTCTAGGGATTGATACCTTAGTTGTGGTTAAACTATCCATCTGAGATCATCTTGTGTATGTGGCAAACTTGAATCTTCACCGCTATCCCTTATAAGGAACAAGAATAATTTTATTAGCTGAATTCTCTAGAGTAGGTTATGTGGTGGATTCAACTGCCCTCGTACCCTCTTTATCATTTGTTTTACTTCTGTTTTGGTTTGCACCCTGTTTTACTAATTCTGTTACTATCAAACATCTTAGTTGTATCGACACAAACATCCATTTTGTTTACTTTCATTTGGAATCAGTTTTGGTAATACTTTAGCTTCAACTTTACGCCCACCAATTCCATGTGGATCGACCTGTTCTTGCCATGTGTTGCATATCGACACTGTGCACTTGCAGTTTAATATTGTAGGCATCTTTTTAGCCCACCAAGTTTTTGGTGCCGTTGCCGGGGACTCGGTAGCGGTGTAGTGGAAGTTTCTATCTTCATCTTACTGATTTCAGCTCAAGTTCTGTACATATTTGTTTCGGTTCTAGTTATAGCTTGTCTGTCGTTAGTTTAAACTGCGATTTCAACCATCTGTGTATATAGTTTCCTCCACATCTCTTTAGTGTATTCCGTAGCTGTTGTTCTAAAAAAAAAAAAAAAAAAAAAAAACTTGTTGAACTGTGCTAATTAGTTTAGGAAATTTGTAACATGACATTGTAGTTTAACTGTTTAAATCCATCTGTATAAACTGCATCATTAGCATAAGTTAGATTTAATCATAGTCACCTGCATCATTATTCTGTAACATACCATTTCTATTGTGTACTCCATCTGTTGTATAACATGCATTTAGGATCTCCAGCTGCATCTTTAGTTTCTATTCCTGTAGTTTCAGCCTGTAACCTTGCTGCTGTATCTTAGCATAATTAATCCATTTGCACATACGTCTTGTGTCTAGTTTACGTTGTCTATTCTTGTAGCTAGTTCTGTTATAGTTCAGGTTGTAAATTTGTTAGGACTGCATCTTTTCATTTTTTTAGTTTACTATTTGTATATATGTGTTAGATTGTTGTCTTTATGCCATTGTAGTATAGCTTAGTTAGTCATCTGTTTGTCCTGCATCTTTTTCTGGTTAAAACTCTCCAGTCTTTATAATCTGTAGCTAACTATTAGTTGCATCTCATAATATATTGCACCTGTAGCCTTTAGTTTTCTGTAGCTTCTTGTAACTACTTTATGTCATACAGCTTCATGTGTTTTAGAGTGTGACTTTGTCAAGTTTTCTTTTGTTTTTAACTTTCTTGGTTTATTTTAGCATCTATAAATTTCCATTTGTAAATTATGTAGAATTGTAAATACTCTGAAGTTTGTTTGTTAAAATTTTTAGTTGTTTTTCAATTTCAGATCTTGTACTCTATCATTTTGTGAGTCAATCTTATCTGTAGTTAGTAATGTTTTGTAGCTAAATTTGTTAGATTTCTTAGTATAGGGTCTTGTAAGATTGCACTGTTTAGCTGATCGTTGTCACATTGTCAATACCTGCTATGTCATTTCAGTAATAGGCTTGGTACAGTTGTTAGAATTCAGTTGGAAGTATTCGAACCTGAAAACGAAAAACCTGATCTGTCCACATCTCAACTGCATTGTAACATCCATGTTTTGATTGATAAAACCTTTGCTTGTACTAGCCATTCCTGCGTAGTATTAGGTGTTACAAAGCAGTTGCTTCACTTTTGTTTTAAATTTCTTGCTAACTTAGATTTTGTAGTTTTAATAAATCGCACTGTAGTTAAGCATATGTATAATTAGCTTTGTTAGTTCATCACAAGTTAGAAACCTCATCACCTGTAATATACCAGTAAGCATCCTGCATTCATCAATTTTATTTTTCCATTTGAAATTTGTCCGTATTTTTGTTCCACTATGTCCTGTTCAAAGCTTTCAACTGGACATAGTTCAATTCTCAGTTAATCCATCAGTGTAGTTCACAGCCTATGTCCTGCAACGATGATTGTTAACTTTCAGTGACACACAACTAGTCTCTGTGTTTTACCTGCACTTCTGGGCACTAAAATCACTCTTTGAGCTCACAGGTACCTGCAATATATCTCTGTGAAACAAGGAAAGGAAGGAAAATCCTGGTTTATACTGGCGGTACCTGCTAAACTGAAGCATAAGCTAAGGAAAAAGAGAAAAAGGAGCAGCAGAACACCCAGTTTTTCGAGCCTAAACCCGGTTTTATACCGGCGGTATTATTCTCTAAACTTTTGTTTTATCTCAAAGGCTATACCTAAATTGTATGCCGAACTAGTTTCTATTGACCATTGTCGAACACCTGCCAAGTATGATATGTTTATGCATGATTCTATGACACTTGAGTAAAATCTTCGCTAGCTAAAATTCTGTTTCACTGCACTAAGTTTGTGTCTATTTGAATCTGTGAATCTCTGAGTTTGTTATGCTAGGTATCGTCCAGATCTGCAACATGTTGTGTATATAATTTCAAAAGCTAGCTCTTGAGTCCCATAAGCATGATCCTGTGATATTTAAGATACATGTTAGCTGAGATTATGGTTTCGCTGTGCTAAGCTTGTATGGTTGTGAATCTCTGAATCTATCTTTCTGCCCTCTAAGCATAATCTTTGGCCTGAGTTTACTATTATGGGCCTCTGAAACAAGTTGAATAGTATGTTATGTGACCAAACTGATGGTTTAGATAGTCTTCATCAAGACTGCCTACTTCAAACCCCATCTCCTATTATTTACACACCTGTCCAAGTTGAGACAATGGGTGATGATATCAGTCGGCCCCGTACTCTCCATAAGTACATGTATCCCACAAGAACAAGTCAGTTCTCATGTATTGTCTTACCCCAGAATGATGGCCCATTTGATTTAGATGCAAACATGATACAAATGCTTCTTATATTTCGAGGGGTTGAATCTGAAAACCCCTATCATCATGTAAGAGAGTTTGAGCAAATCTGTAGGACTATGCAATTTGAAAATATGTCCGAGGACTCTCTAAAGTTGCTTTTGTTTACGTTTTCGTTAAAAGAAAGTGCTAAATCATGGTTTTACAGTCTGAGACCGCAGTCAATCACCACTTGGGACCAACTCACAACAAAAAATTTCAAAAAGTTCTTTCCATATCATAGAACCATAAGCATTCGTCAAAGCATAAACCTTTTTGTGCAGTTAGGCGGAGAGAAATTTTTTCATTATTTTGAACGATTTAATGATTTGTTGTTTGAGTGTCCTCATCATGGCTTTGAGAAGTGGATACTGGTGGCTATTCTTTATGAGGGACTAGACTTTAAGTCCCGAGTCATGGTTGAGTCTATGTGCAATGTCGAATTCATTGATAAAACTGTGGATGATGCATAGCCATTTTTAGATGAACTTGTAGAGAAAACCCATCAATGGGAATCCTTTAGAGAAATTAGGACAGTGTCACATGATATGGGTGATATCCATGAGTCAGATGTAGATTTTGACTTTGATACAAATATATAATTCTTTATTAGGAGAGTTGAAGTTCTAGAGAGGTGCACAGATGAAAATTCTGTTGCACCCAAGTTATGTAACCAGACTGAATTCTCTTTTTGTATCTTGTGTGATAGCTTAGGCCATTTTCTTGAGAACTGCTCTGAATTGCATGCCATTAAGTAGTCTAAATTGCATTATGCCAATATACTTCACATCAAATGCATGAGAATAACCTATACTCATCAACTTGTGAACTAGGAAGGAAAAACAATCTGAATGTTTCATGTACCGATGACCCTACGCAAGGTTTACAACCTGCAGTGAGTCAAGTTGTCACTGTGCCAAATAAAAATGAAAGAAGTGATAAGCATGTGGACTATGAATATGAAATGTTTGTTTTTCCCAATGAGCTTAATTATGAATATAGTGTTTCATACCCTTTTCAAAATGTCAATCCATATTCACCTATTATAGAGGCAGATGTATGGGCGGAGAACACTACTGGAATTTGATGGAATATGATTTTCATGTATTTGTGATGACGATGATGATATAGTATCAGAGGAGGTCGTTAATTCTGAAAATGAATTTTTAGAGTCTTGTAACTCTGAAACGTTAGACCATAGTGTAGAAACCTTCACTGATAATGTTTCTTCTATTGTTGATATTCATTGCAATCAATATCCAGATGATTTTGATGCTGATTTGGGGGCAGCTACTTTGTTCAATGAACATGAGCACGATATTGTACTTGTTTCTGACTTAGGGAGAGTTGAATCGTGTAATGATACATATGAAAATAACTTAGACAGATTTGATTCCCTGCTTAAGTCACAACATGATTATCTTAATGTCAGTCGAGAGGATGTCAAACCCACTTTGTGGACATCTCCAAGCGTTGGGTTAGATCTATGTGCTTCTCAAGTTCTTTTGGACCATTTTGCATCTAAATATAATGTGTTTAAGGAGCCACAATTGGAATGTGTATCTCTGCCCGTCCCTAACATAGTTCACTTTGAACTAGACCTTGTGCATGATTTACCTCTAAAATTGCAAGATTTTGTGCTAACAAATACATATATTGCCAACTTTTGGTTTGGGGGTAACTCGTTCACATATGCAGCCTTACTTGAACTCTCTTGTTATATATGTGTAAGGTTGTTAATGTTTTTACATGTCATCTTTTGGGTTGATCCTCAACTCTTTAGGTTGTATGTGTATGGTGAAATTTTGTTGTATATAATCCAGTAGGTAATGTTTCAGTTGAATCTTATGTTTCTTTTGTATATATTGTGCTAATCAAGTGTGATCTCAGCTGAAAAATGTTGGATTCAAACCGCGAATAATGGAGTTCAGATCTTTATTTCGTCAAATCTGGAAATCTCGATCCTTTTCTCTACTTAGCATTGTTCTAATGGTATGTTGTAGTATATTTTGTTTATCTTTTGAAATATCGAGGACAATGTTTAGTTTAGGTTTGGGGGTGAAGAGTAGATACCATTGACTGTCACTGTGCTATATTATGAAACTGAAGTCTGCCATATAAAAATAAATAAAAATGGAGCTCATTTACCTTGATTTGTGATACATGTGCATGTATGATATCTTAGGGTTCTTAGTCTAGATGATGAGGCACCCCTGATTCTAGCACAATTCACATAGTGATATAGAAAATTTGCACATGCACGATCTACCATGTGTGTATAGCGTCGGTGTTTCATTGGTTAAGTAGGCTGCTAATCATCTAGAATACAATACTGAATGAAACTTGACTAGCTTGTTCTTTGGTTGGCTGGGATAGAAGATGGAGGAGGATACGTTAAGAAAAGCAACCATTGAATTTGACCGGGTGCATCGAAAAGGGCTGCCTCTTGCTAAAAGTGTCATGTAATCTTTTTTTTTTTTTTTTAGATTTTTGTGTAAAGTTTGTTATGCCTTGTGTATGTATCTTTCATCATTCCAAAAAAAAAAAAAAATATATATTCAGAATAAGTCATCAGAAAAATTCAGAAAAAAAAAGAAAATTCAGTTTTAAAAAAAGTCATCATCTTCAGTAAAAAAAAAATTGAAATGAAAAGAAAAAGAAAGAAAAAAAGAAGTATCTATTGTCTGTTATGTTCTATTTCAGTAAAAATGTTAAAGTGTCTCTCTTGCCTCAAAATGAGAGTAGTCAATGTAAATATTGCAGTCAATGTTCTTTGTGGTTATATGTTGTAAATAGTCTTGTAATATGCAAGGAGGGTGTAGCCGTCGATGTGCAATGCGGGTAAGCTAAAATATCACCAACTCTTGGGTGAACATTCACAATTCTCGTAAAGCCAGACAACAAGCTTGGCTTTGAATTCAGTTCTTAGCTTAAAAACTATCTCTTAGTAATTGGCAGCCATAACTTCCTAGAGTAAATCATTCTTTATACATGTCTAAGGAAGATACACTTTACACTCTTATCACATGTCCAATTGTTGTGAGCTAAAACTAAATGCAGGTATCACTTTCATGGAATCTGAGCTTATATTTTGTCCTAAAACTTTGTGGGAATATTTTGACCAGTGCCAGTGGTGTAAGTAGAACTTTTCTTTTGGTTTTGTGTTTTACTCGAGGATGAGCAAAATATAGGTTTGGGGGTATTTGATGGGAACCTAATATTGCATACATTCTTATCTTTTTGTAGGTGTTTATGGTATTTTTCTACACTAACTGCGTGTAATTATGCCAAACTATATATTTCGTACTTATTATTCGTTGCGAGTAAAATGTGTGGAAATTGTCCTGATTTCTGTTTTGTATTGCTAGGGGAATGAAAAGAATGGTCTGAACATGTGTTATGAAGGAAGTGGAGATGCAATGCCCTGTCAAGCTAGATACCAAGTCGATGTAACGCAGTCGTGTGTGTGGAGAAAGCAGCCAGGGTGCCAACAGACTTGTGAAGCCAATGGATCTAGTAGTGGATGAGAAGCTCAAGAAGAAGAATTATCTGATCATGAGATGAAGTAACGGGCCGAAATCCAAGTGATACCCATGTTGGGAGTTAAAGAAAAGAAGCCAGGTCTAAGTTCCACTCTCATATACCAAAAACATGTATTCATGAATAACACCCAAACAGACCCAAAATCCATCTTCCATTTCACTTTCTCTTACACAGCCAACAACACCCTCTCTATCATCTGAGAACCATACAACCCTAACTCTGTCATTCTTATCTCTCTATACCTATTTTTCATTTCAAATCAATCTCTCCATCGTTTGTTCTCGACAATTTCACCTCTCTCTATTGCGAATCACCCTTTGTCTCATCATTCACCATCCATTTCAGTCATAACTCTAGGTTTTGACTCCTCCAAGAATAGGTCAACTGTTTGGTTTTCAAAAGCGACGGAATTATCAAGCTTGGGATTTGATTTTGTTACTCTCTGCAAACATCAGCAACAACAGCGCGCAATCGACGAAGTAGGGTGGCTATGATGATTAAGTAAATGGAAGTTAGGTATGAATTCAAACAGAGATAACATCAGTCAAATGGATGAAGATAAGTGCAGTGGCGGTGCATGAATGAAGAGTCTTACATAGTGGTTAGTTTCGAGAACAAAATCCCCAAATATTATAATATTTCTGTTGAGAATAGGGATTGAAAATTGGGGGAGAAATTAATGTATAAATAGGGATGAGATTGCGATGAAGATCTTAAGCCCGGAGTAGCCGGTGCAATATGCAGTAGTAGTTTAGGTTTAATTTCAATGTTTGTTATGTTCTAAACTTGTCTTCTTAGGGTTGAGATGAAACCCTTAATCTACTGCTGGTTTATTCATGCTACTGTTATTGTTCTTGTTGTGCTGAATCGATTAAGGGTATGTTTAATCTTTGTGCTAAAATACATAACTTTCACCTTGTATGTAATGCATTATAGGTTGTTAAAGTACTTATTTTTTGTTGCATCAACTCATGCATAATCGATTATTTGTTAATATGTGATTAGTTGTGATGTAATAAGACAACTAATTCTAGGGATTGATACCTTAGTTGTGGTTAAACTATCCATCTGAGATCACCTTGGATATGCGGCAGACTTGAATCTTCACCGCTATCCCTTACAAGGAACAAGAATAATTTTATTAGCTGAATTCTCTAGTGTAGGTTATGTGGTGGATTCAACTTCCCTAGTACCATCTTTATCATTTGTTTTACTTCCATTTTACTTTTCACCATGCTTTACTAATTCTGTTACTATCAAACATCTTATTCGTATCGCCACAAACATCCATTTTGGTTACTCTCATTTGGAATCAGTTTTGGTAATACTTTAGCTTCAACTTTACGCCCACCAAGTCCCTGTGGATCGACCTGTTCTTGCCATGTGTTGCATATCTACACTGTGCACTTGCAGTTTAATATTGTAGGCATCTTTTCCTAGCCTACCAGGTTGAGAATCTCTAGTGCGTATCGTTGGTGGGAAACTAGATAATTTCGGTTTATCTTTAGTTTCATATTGATTTGATTTACTAGCGGTGGTTGAACTTTGATTGCAGCTAGTTTGTTTATGGTTGAGAATCTTCTCTTCTGATATAAGATTCACTCAAACTAGTTCAAGGTTTCGATAGGGATATTTAGACTGTTGTTAGATCTAAAGACGATCATGTGATAATCCATTGTTAACAGACTCCGTTCCGTGTGTGATTGATCACAAGAGATTCAAATAGTTGTGTGCAGTTGTTTATTGAAGATCTAAGAAGATTTGAAGACAAAAAAGAGATAGCAGATTTCTGACTTGGTTATATAAATCTTTGGTGTACACAATACTTGTTTCGGTAATAGAGGATCTGTAGATACCGTCGAAATCGGTTAGGATCTATAAATATCCAAATGAGAATCACACAAGGAAATTATTATTAATAAGGGAAATTATTATTATCGAAGCCTCCACCCAACTTAGGGAGTTGGGACCCAAAATAGCACTGATCCAAAACAGAGAAAAGCCCGGGAATCAAAATACGAGCTGGGAAGGTGTGAGGCACCCAGCCCGTCCAATCCGGAGATTGGCCTCTACTTTATATTTGGGATTTTAGGATTTTAATTCACAAAAATATATAACAAAAATGAGCATAAAATATTGAAAATATTCTCTAATTAATACTCAATCCTGTCAAAGAAAAACAAACTTCAATCAGTATCCCAAAACATCATTATTATTATTATTGCAAGAAAATATTATTAAGACCGAATAGAGAACCAAAATATCAATCAAGCCAATATCATTATTATTATTCAAAATCTCATGGAATAACGACCAAATATTTCATTCAACCAAACCGACACTATTATTATTATTATCAATTATTATCATGCAAAAATCTAGGAAGCAAATCATGAAACAGATCTCACTATCGATCACTGACTACTAATCAACATAGCATTATTATTATTAACCATTGCATCACACATCATCTCATGGCAGCATGAAATACACAGGGAGAAATGTTTTTGTCGCTAACAAGGTACTATTAGGATTCATGCAATGCTCCACAAAAACAAAACTCAATCCTCACCAACGAAACAAAAATCAAGCAATCACACGAGTATGCATAGATGGATTAGCTGGAGACTACTGCAAATGGAAGTTGACACAGACTATAGAGATGAAGACAAAAAAACATCCATAATCATGCACATATTGACATCACCACTTCATTTGATTGTTAGCATACAAGCATGAAAAATTCCAAAGAGATTCAATTCTGATGACACTTTGCTAGACACGTATATGAATGCACTAAGTATGAATGACTTTTTTATCTCGTAGACACAAGAGTAATTAATAAAGCACTAGCAAGTGATGGAGCCAAAAGCCAAGACACGATGCAAACAAAATTTAGTAGCTAATGCATAAAATAGAAATAGCAATTTTGATATGTAACCCAGACGACAAAACCATTTTGTTTATTCCTTCATCCTAGCATCATTACACAGCAAGCACCGAAACCAAATCATACAATAGTTTAAGGGTATGCTATATACCTGTTTTCACCGATGATAGAAATGTAACTTGGATTTATTGAACCAACCAATGATGCTTCCGCGAACCAAATCTAGCAACCGTAGTATCACCGTTTCAAGCTTATTTCTTATGTAAAACCGAATTATATTTCTCACAATTTTTCTAGCTCTATTTCTATGAATACTCCTCTACTAGAATGCCTATTTCTCCGAGATTTTTTTTTCCTTCTCCCTTTTTACACCAAAACTAGCTCCCTATTTATATTGTTTCTCCATTAACTATAACCATAAGATTAAAATGACCTAAATCCGATGGCTCTTATTAAAAACCTAGATTTTCTAACCAAATGAATCATTATTATTTCCAATTATTAAAAATTCTCCAAAATCATTTTAATCACCTTTACTAAAAATAGCCAAATATCATTTAATCTCAAGATTTTTGTTAAAACGGAATGTCTTGTGGACAAATCCAAGCTAAAGTGTCGACATTCATTGCTCATTTTGCTAATTGGGGAACGTCCAACCTTGGACCTATGACTTTGGTGTGCTAGCCATAGTCACGAATTTGGGGGACACAGTTAGACTTGATTAATTGCACGTCCAGTTCAACCTAATGGGTTCTTAGTGGATTTTGGCTCATTTTGGTGTACGTCCACTAATGAGCACTAGTTTAGCTTAAGTCTAACACCTAGTGGACGTACTCTTGGTCTTTGGTAAATATTAATCCTTGGATCATTACCGGTAGGCCTAGGAACGATATTTTCCTGGACTTTAATTCGCCGAAGTACGACTCCAAAATATGTACGAAATTAGGGTGTCTACAGGATCCAACTATAATCGATTTATCCTTGTGGTATTTTGATAGAATAGTTGTGTATATCGGCATCAATACATTTCCTTGGGATTAAAGGTATTGATAGCAAAATCTTAATGATTACGTTTGGTGATTGAACATAAGATAGATCTTAGAACCTAGTAAAGGAGTTTATGTTAAGATAAACAAAAGAGCGTTTGTGCAACTCATATCACTTGGTTGAAGAGATTTGATACCAAACGGATTTGTTGTTCTTTTATTAATTGGATTACGAACCAAAGGAATTGGTCCAAGTACGTGATTTGTTTGCAGGTTGGAGGCATGGGAATATAGACGGAACTAGGTGAACTATAGGTTTAGTTTCTTGGTCTCAATTATACAAAGTTGGTTTATTTTGTATAGCGGCTTAATCCTGAGAGTATTCAATTCTAGACTAGGTACCGGGGTTTTTTCTGCATTTGAGGTTTCCTCGTTAACAAAATCTTGTTGTGTCATTTACTTTATATTTCCCGCATTATAATTATTTTATTATAATTAAAGTAATCTGCTGATGATCAAATGAAATCTTGTCCAAAGGAAACTTTGAACCGATTCCATGATAATGATCTTAAGAAATACATTTTTCAGTCACTTGACAGGAAACTTATACTTCTTCAACATATTGTGGTCAAAATATTGAAGGAAGTTTCTTGTCTTAAAAAACTGAAAGATCATTCCTCAGTAGAAAGATAGATTATGCCACAACCCTATAAGATCAACTCAAAATCATAGGAAAGAGTTGACAATAGCTTCTGGAAAAAGGTTCCTCCTCACCCATATCGAAACAATTATTGTTTTGATGAAGAACGATTCCGTAATGAAGGGAAAGAGAGAATATGTGCCGAAAGAAACAATGAGGAATTTCCAATAATTGTTTCAGATAATCACATTGATGTGAATCATAAGGAAGTCCTTAGAATGATAAAATCTTATGCAAATTTCATTAATAGAATTAAGAGAGATCTATCAATCTCTGAGAATTCTCACATTAGTACAGTTTCTCCACATGATCATATCTCTAGAGTTAGAAAAGATCATCGTCTTGGGAGAAAACATATTGGGAAGAAATTCCCTAAAAGAAACATGAACTATGTCTCTGATATTCAATATAAGCTTGAAAAAGCTTATTCCGATGCAACTTAGTTGTATCAATGAATTGTGCATTCTCATCCTCATCTGTGCTCGTATTTATGGATGGGAATGTCACAATAAATCTGGAGCACATGTGTTTGTGTAATTGATTATCAGAAAAATTATAATTCTTTATGGATAGTTGTGAATCCAAAAAGTGTTCATGTTTATCATGATTTTCTAAATAAATTTTATTTGGTATTATTGAATGAAACTAAGAAGTTCGGACAAAAGGAAACGAAATATATTCTTTAATATTTTCGGGTTCTACTGATATCTTTCGGTCCGAAAGTTATCCCCTTTAAAGGGAAACTATCTCTTCCAAGATACCGATACCACGATCAATCATTATATATAATCAAGCATGCTCCAATAACTCATAGTGTCTCAAAGGCTAATTAGGAGGAGGCTCAAAGGGTTAAAGATTGCCAAGGAATCAATATTGAGAGAAAAAAGAAGCAGATCAAAAATCATGTCCGATTATGATTCGAAAGTTCCGGTTGGATCACAAGATAAGTCATGTCCATTGGCCTACAACCTACAAGATCCAACCAAAACCAAGTGGGTTCGTTCGATAGTATGATTGACTACATCCATGGTTTTTAAGAACTAAGAACCAATCTCATAATAATGATTCAAATCGTGGATTGGCTCAAGGATAAGATTGAGGAAACTAAAGTCTAAATTGTCGACATGAAAATTCAAGTTGAAAAACTTGAGAAACAGAAGTGGTTATGACAAGTCTCTCGAGACATGCTTTAACAAAGTTGAACATCAAGAAACATCGGTGAACAACAAGAGCACCACTAGAGATTAAGTTATATGATGTAATACTTAATCTAGTAAAATAGACATCAATTTTTGATTTTCATTGATTGTATAAGTCTATTATGAATAAAAACTATTATGAATAAAAACTATTATGAATAAAGTTATTTGATTTATATTTTTTCTTGTGATAGTTTTTGATTTACATAGCTTGCTTGAATGCTTTATTATTTGATATGGATGCTTATGGGATGTTTGATTTTGGTTTTATTACCTTGATATTCGATCTTATAATATGTTGTGAACCCTTATGGTTTGGGTGACTTTTTGATTTAGCAGATTAAGTTCTAGCCCATGTTGGTAGGCTTTATCAAAGGATCATGAGGGGTTCCCTCGTGAGAAATAATATTTGAAAAAGTCACGGTGATGTTGAATCGGGTTTTGGTTTAGCATAAAAGCATATGTGTTTCGATGGTTTTCAACTTTTGCTTGCAATTGTTAAAACCGATTTTCAACCTTTCTCTGGTAAAGGTTAGTTGTTGTTAGTCTTTTGTTTTTGCATAAGGATGACAACATAATGATATTTGGATATCAATTCTCCCTGGAAGAAGAAGATGCGATCATATTGGAGAAGTTGGATGCGAAATTGAGGTAACAATCTTGTTAGTTAATTGTTTTCCTGTTTAAGAAAAGCATGTTTTTATTTGATATATATATTGCTTTTGCTTAAACAAAATTGTCGGTACAATTGATGTGTTTATTACATTATGAATGTATGGATGTATGTGTGATTCAATTGGTTCCGGTTAAGTAAAACTATTGTTATCTTGATTCTTTGTGTGATATCAATTTTTAGGCTTACGAAATTTTGGTGCAATTATGGTTTTTTAATGTCTATGTTAATTCAATTGCGTCCGTTAAGTAAAACAATTGTTATTTTGCTTTATTGTGTAGTATTAATTGTTTAGAATTACCAAATTTTGGTGCAATAGTGAACTTTAATATATTTGTTGTTTCAATTGCTTACGGGTTGAGGTGAATAATTATGTTGATTTATTGGTTTGTATGAATTATTTATGGCTTAACAAATGAATATATTGACGGATGAGTTGTTTAGTCCAATTCGATTCGGATAAGATAAACTAAGTTAATTCGGATCTTAGTTAGACTTATCAAAGTGGAGGTTTCTTATTCAAGTCTAGTTTAATGCCTAAACAAGGAAATACTAGTTAACAAACCTAGTATTTGGCTTGTTTAAAATCTAAAGGTCTAAGTTATATGGATAATTAGAACCTTAAGGAGAAAAATGGAGTTTATCTTTGTTTTGGTCTTATCGAATGAAGCGGTTGTATTTATACAATCGGTTTAGCAAAGGAACTAAGTTGCTTAGTTGATTTTTGGTTTGCTAAACTAGTTGGGAAAATTTCTTCGGCAATTATTTCCATGATAACATATCAAAACATAATTACTTTGTAGTTTCGGTTTTGATATTGGTTATAAAAAATGGTATGTGGAACCTCGTGCTTGACTCAACAAAGTTGCAAGTCTAATTTGAGATTTATAAGATCCTTTTCGTGTTGTCCTTTATTTCTTCGTTTCTTTGTCATTTTTGTGACAAAAAGGGGAGAAATATATGAGTAACAAAGTGATGTTTGGTATCAATTTTATATTGATTGGTGTCACTAGGGAAGAGGAAAATGGTGCTTGAACGTTTATCTAACTAAAGAGGAAAATCAGACTAAGAGGGAGTAACATATCATATGATTGGTATACCAAAGATGCGCGGATTGAAAATCTATCTATCTAACCTTTTAGGGGGAGTATGATCTTTGTTATTATAATGTCAACATCGACATTTTTAAGGATTGAATGTATGCAAAGTTATGTGTGTTAAATTCGGGAATCAAGCGATGTGTAATGAATTCTTGTAATTTGTTTATCCATATGATTGTAAGAGTTTTGTCACTAAAATTGACAAAGGGGAGATTGTCGTGAGCATAGCTCTTATTGAACCTACCAAGCATTGGTATGTCAAGTTTGGTTGTCATATTTTAGTGAATCAAAATACATTTAAGAGTCGCTTGATTAAATGTACTAGAGTCAACTTCGTATAGGTTAGCTTGAAAGTATTAGGATGAGATATTACAAGTATTGCGAAGACTTGAATAAGTGAAGAAGTACGGAGCTACAACCACAACATCATCCTTCCACTTGAGGTTAGTGATATTTGAATTGAACTGTTTTATTCTCTAACGTATCTTTCAAGTCGTGCATATTGAAAACATAAAACTGCGAAGCATGAACACTCTAGATAGACATAGTATTAAGGAATACAATATGAGGTTTATTGCTTAACCATTAAACTTTGTATATAAGACATCAACATGATCGTATGCATGCTATTGTGATTATGTATGGGTATGAGGTGAGGATTTCATCTTAGGAAACAATATTTTTACATGTGTTTTAAGGAAGTAAGTTCATGATCTTGTGTTGTGAACCTAAAAGGAAATCACCAAAGTAGTTATAGGGCTGTTCTTCATTGCATATCTTATGAACGACCAATATGTGTGATTAGTATAACCGCTCATGACTTGTTTGTGTTCTTGGTAAAACTATTCACATGAGGCCTGACTTATGTATTGGTATGACTTTTATTAGTGAAACCGATCTTAAGTAATCACATGGGGTATGATCGAGTTTGTGTGTGTAAGACCTAACACCGGGTAAAGGGGAACCGATCCTAGTAAGAGGTGCAACACATACAAAGGGGAATCGATCCTTGTATGAGGTGCAACAAGGTTTATAGTAGAAAGGGGAACCGATACTATGAACATGTGCAACACGTTTTAGGCAAAGGGAACCGATCCTATGGACATGTCCAAAACATATTTTGACAACCCCCCACAAGTGTCGTAGTAGACCAACGACGACACTTTTCGATGGGTTGCGGAATGGGGGGGGGGGGTTGGATAAGGTCCCCGATTTACTACGACTTCTAGTAAGAGTCGTAAACGTAGTTGTAGTTCAAGTTTGGACTACCTTGTGGTTCAGTTGTCATTCTCGTTCGATTTTATTTTGGAATCCTAACACAACTCTTATTTATATTGTAAGACTTGATTTCACAACATTTAATTTGTTTAGTAAAATCCTATAACACAACTTCTCTAATGATCGTGCATAGCACTATTACTACACTTGTTAGAGTGGTTGTAAAATCTCACGCAACTCTTATTTATATTGTTATCCTTTCTTTCACAACCTTTGTCTAGTGTAGTCATAATCTCTAACACAATGCCATTAAAGGTTGTAAAATTTGAAGTAATAACTTGTGTTTTTAGTAGATGAATATGGAACTACAACATTTTTTTGGATTTGTGTGCATAAAACTATTTTGAAAAAAAAATTAGGGTCGAAACAGAATTGCCAAAAATAATTCATATTCACATTAACGTACCACTATAACACATTCACATTTATTCAAGTTAACCTGCCAGTCTTAAACACACACATTCAAAAAATGGCAATGATATACATGTTTGTTACAGAAGTAATTTTCCAAAACACACTCTAAAAAGACTATGAAGATTAAGATATCTATGAGAACATTCACCCAGTATGCAACTGTGCTGATTCGAGTTTGGAATTGTGTAACTGCTCACCATTCCTATGCCACAAAATTCTGCTAAACAATCAAAACAAACACCACCAAGCAAAACACATCAAAAAATGAAGTCAATCGGAAGCTTGAATTGTAATTAAGAGATTATCATATTAACATGCAGACTCCATTAACAGACTAAAGACACAATAGTGCAGATCAGGGTTCACGATCAACATTGAACACCAAAAGTCATACACTGGCATTCATGGAAAACAATTCGCATTAGCAAAGAACAACAATACAGTAAATTAAAATTAAAAAAACTCCCTAGTCCTTGCTCATGTGTAGCGTGGAGGACTGCACATTAGCACTCATGACTTTATGAGAATACATTTAAGGATGCACCAAAAATGCAAAATTTGAAGGAAAGTGAGAAATTATATTGCACATAATAAGAGGAAAAAAAAACAGAAGTCAGTACATTAAGAACGACTTATGGATGCATTTGTTGATGCTGACTTCTAACAAGGACAAAGGGTTAAGAACTAGTATAAGAGTTCATTTCTACGAGGACATGGGTTTTGGAACTAGTACAAGAAGGAGGTAATGTAGACTCAGTTATATGAGCGAAATTTACGTAGAAAATAATAAATTGATTAGAGGAAGTCCAATAGATTATTTTGAAGAATTAATTGGGGATATGGGAATTAATTGGGGGATATGAATTACTTCCCCCAACCCATGGTGTGTGCTAAGGGGTGACTTTTGGTTATGAATATACTAAAATACCCTTCCCTCAAAATCAAAAAAAAAACTTAAAATCAAAAAACAAAATCATATCCCCCATTTCTATCTCCACTTATTCCCTCAAAATAAAAATTAAAAACTTAAAATCAAAAATCTAAATCATATCCCTCATTTCCATCTCCACTTCTTATTAATCTTATTTAGGGGTAGTATTTTGAAACCCAAATATTCTCCATTCCCTTTCAAATTCTAAACTCTCCCCACTCTATATCAAATTCTCTTCACCTCACTTTGGAAACGAATTTTTTTTTATTCGGGTGATGAAGATCATCTTGAAAGTGATGATGACCATGCCGGAATTGATGAAGACCATGCCGGTACCGGGTTCCGGCATATGGTCTTTATCAATTCCGGCATGGTCTTCGTCACTTCCATTTTGAATTTTTCCTGGCTTTAAAAAGCTTAGTACCGGCATGGTCAGTTGATATGAAGACCATGCCGGTATTTTTTTCCGGCATAGTTTTCATATTTATTTCCTATACAGAAAAACAATACCGGCATGGTCTTCATATCAACTGACCATGCCGGCACCAAGCTTTTTAAAGCCAGGAAAAATTCAAAATGGAAGTGAGGAATACCATGCCGGAATTGATGAAGACCATATCTTGAACACTCGATAAGATGCCCGATAATTTCCTATCAATGCCGGTAGTCAAGTGAAAAAAAAATCAACATTCGGATACTTTTCATTCTGTTCCTAAGCATAGGTATTTAAGCAAAATACTATGCCGGAACAGTAATCTAAGCACCTTCGAAAAAACTATTACCATGCCGGTACCAGTTCAAAACCAGAAAAAAATCAACATTCGGAAGATCAAAACCAGGAAAAAAATCGTGGTAGTGGCAAACAATTTATGAACATTTCCAACAATTGCCGGCATGAGTTTTTGGTTGAATACCATGTCGGCACCAAGCTTTTTCAGCTGCAACAATGGTGGATTCAAAGAAAAAAAATCAATTTTTCAACCTCTTATTATCGCAGAATTCTCTCATCACAATCATCTTCCCATTTTCAAAAAAAGAAATTCCTCTCAAATATTTTTTTCCCTCCTTCTACTCTCACCCAAACACAAATAAAAATACACACTAATTTATCCCCCAAATACTTAACATTTTACTAATTATACTTAATCATTAATCCTAATTAGTGGGGGCTAGATTAGGAATTAAAAAAAAATTACATAGGGGGTCACCCAGAATTGCTATTGGGACACCTATTTTGTCCCGTAGCTATATCCCCCAATTAATTTCCCAGAATTGCTATTGTCCCCTATTTTGTCCCGTAGCTATCGTCTGAAAAAACTAAACTAACAGATGCAAGAATTTCTTTCGTGGCACTTTTTTCCCACAGGGAAATTGCAAAATCAACCAGACCCTAATTCCATAAGTAACAACAAACCATAATTTAGCTGATTTTAGTTGTGGTGCGGTTTTGTATTTGACCAACTATGCAATTCGACAATATAGACCAACAAAATATGAAGTATAAAAGAATTAGAGCAAGCTACAATTAATATGTGACATTTTAACATTACACTTTGTTGTTGTTTAAAGGAGATCTAAATCATCTGCAAGAACATATCATAAAGATTCGCAAAATTTCAGCTGTGCACAGAAATGAACAGATGTATACATAGTAGTAGTACAACTAAGGAACAAGAAGCTGGTCCTCTTTTTTAACCATTGAGTTACAAGTAAGATTTTTTATTTTCAATTTTCAATTTTCATTGGAAGGATGGCAGAAGTAAATCAGATCACCATTGATATACAGAAAAAAAAAAAAAACAGACTCACTGAGAGGCATGGTATACTACCTAGGAAGATAATTCATCTATCAGGGAATGCTTTAAACTAAAACCCATGATTCTTATAGGATGCATTGGTGTAAACTGATTCTTATTCCTAAATAGTAAACTTCAAGAGAATATAGAGTGA
Source organism: Papaver bracteatum (assembly GCA_023529315.1). NCBI lineage: Eukaryota > Viridiplantae > Streptophyta > Magnoliopsida > Ranunculales > Papaveraceae > Papaver > Papaver bracteatum. The sequence goes on from JAJJWX010005105.1 coordinate 807,748, forward strand.
ATTAAAAGCGAAATTCAGCTCACAAGGAAATTAGATTCTTAGCGTAGACAATTGTGCACTGTCACCAACCTGCAAGTATGCCTGGATGTGACTGTTGCCATTTCCTAGCTGAATAAGCTTATTAGAGATACGTGTAATGTGCCCAAGATTACGGGCTCGAGGTACTTTCTTTCCAGCAGAACATGAAGTCGGTTACAGGTCAAAAATTGATTTCATTCTTGCTTTAGATGACTATTCTACTCAGCTAATGGCATAGATCAAAGATTCACACTGTGCTGTACATAAAATGAAATACAAGAAATACAGAATCAAATCTAATTTTCAATAAATTGAGGAGTACCTGATATGAACCACCAGAAAGAATGGGACTTTGGTCCGCTTGTAGGATTTTACCCACTGCATTGCAATCTTTAAGCAGATGATCAACAACGGTATTATCCTTGCTCTCCAAAAATGACAAGATGATACTCTATACCTGATGATGCAATTCATTATGAAATGGGTACCTGCATGATGTATTTTTATGGATCACAATCATTATCAACGTTTTGCCCCTTAAAACATTCTTCAGAAAAACATAAGGAACCAACAGCTTACTCAAAAAAGAGTTCAAGGATTCTTTGTATAGCACCCGAGCTAACCAACTCCTTCTCAGCAATTTCAATACCACTCCTCAACAATACCGCAATAAACTCTACAATCTGAGACCAATCGCATATTATAACTAACCATATCAAACAAAAATCAGAGAGACACTTATGGTTTTAGAAATCGTTGTCTACATGAATCAAACTTTAAAAAATATAACACACAGTAAAGGCTACCTTGAGGCGATGCTTCCCAAGACACTTATGCTTCCCAAAATTTAACCATATCACAGATTCAAGCTTCAGAACCCTTGAATCCATCCTATTCCAGAAAACCCATTGTAGTAACATTCCCAGATCCCCTTTCTTGGCTTACCAGACCACACACCACCAACACAGAAAACCATACTCTTCATTTCACAACCTTCTCAACCTGCTTAACAGTTCTTCTTCCAATAATCTAAGCATTCGAATCACATACAGAACCCTTTAGTTCTTCTCTACTCAGCTGACATCAACCATTCCAATTCCTTCTTTCCTGTAATCAATTCCACCTACAGTTCAGTCAAAATCTTTATCTCCAAAAAATATTTATAAGTTATACAACAAAAAATACAATTCCATACCCTATTTTCTTGCGCCTGAGTCTGGTATTTATAGGTTATCCTCCAACTCCTTTGTGATCAACACCATCTAGAGAAATTGGTTTTGTTCTCCATCCTAACTTCACCAATCTTCAAATCTGAACCAAACTCTTTATTTATCATCATCTGTTCTCTGATCCTAACTCATCATTGTTTTCTGATCTTGATCTTCTATACCAAATCGATCCAGAAAAACCTAATATCTCATCCGGAGGAAGCTTCCCACGGAAATTTCTACTCTCGATGGAATCGAGAATGGGTACTTTCTCTGGATGAATATTGTTTCCATCGAATAGTAGTTTTGTAACTATGATATCTTTCCGGGGATATTTAAAACTGATTATGCACTAAAATGATCGATCCCCCATCATCACAATTAATAGAGTAGATATTACATGATTTATCCTTTGAAGAAAGTTCGATTGAGTTTCCTGAAAAGGGTATTACAGGAGGAATGAGTGATCCAGTTAAGGTTTTCGATGAGATTTGGTGAAACAGGTAAAGAGAGAGGGAGGGGAGATGGCGATGAAGATGGGTTGAGTGAATTAGATTTTCTAAGCGAGTAAAAAAATTCTTCAAAAATAAATAAATAGAATTAGTGAATCCGACGTACCACGTTTCATTTCATACCCTCATACGGATTAAGAAAAGATCTTAACGGTTGAGATTGTATATGGGATGTTCATACGGATTAAGAAGCATGTGTTTCTCTTTATGTTAATACGAACTCATGTATTCGGTTTTATTATCAACCTTCGACACGAAAAAAATTCAAAAAAAATATTAATAAATTTAGGACATTGTTATCAACATTATGATATAAAAAAATCCAAAAAATATATAAAAATGAAGCTGAAAAATAAGAAATGAATTCGATAATTGATGTGTTTCTTTGTGCTTTCTTTTTGTGCTGCCGGTTTGAATTTCGACTAGTCACATAGGTCACGAAGTAATTTCGACTAGTTATACAGGTCATGAAGTAGCTTTAGTTTACACTCGTAGACTCAAGAAGCATAAATCTATGAACCAGAAGCTCTGGGAGGGTTCAGACTTCAAACTTAGCATTATATATTATCGAAATCGATAAATATGAATCTCAGTGTCGATTTGAACTTCAAATGTGGTATAATGGCATACAAACTATGAACCAAGAAGCTTCGGGAGGGTTCTGTCTTCAAACATAGCAGGATACATCATTGAAATCGATATATATATATATATATATATATATATGAAAATTAGGTGTTGATTCGAACTTCAAATATGGTATAACGGCATACAAACTATGAACCAAGAAGCTCCGGGAGGGTTCGGACTTCAAACTTAGCATGACACATCATTGAAGTCCATAAATATAAATCTCGGTGTTGGTTCCAACTTCAAATTCGGCATAACGACAAACAAACTATGAATCATAAAGCTTCGGGAGGGTTCTGACTTCAAACTTGGCATGATACATCATCGAAATCGATAAATATGAATCTCAATGTCAATTTGAATTTCAAATGTGGCATAATAGCATACATACTATGAATCATGAAGTCCCAGGAGGGTTCTGACTTCAATTGTAGCATGATACATCATCGAAATCGATATATATGAAGCTCACATGCGATTCATCTTCAAATATGGTATACCGACAAAGAAACTATGAACGAAGAATCTTCAGGAGGGTTCTGACTTCAAACTTAGCATGCTACATTATCGAAATCGGTAAATATGAAGCTCAATGTTGATTCGAACTTCAAATTCGGTATAACGACAAACAAACTGGCATATTATATGCATACCATGGCTCTGAGGTCGAAACCTGGATGGGAGTGGACGACTATAAGTCGGAAACTTGGTAAGAACGATGAATCCATCCATTTACAGGTAAGATTCCTTCGGAATATTCCCTGAAACCTTAAACAAACCCTGTTATGGCATATTATATGCATACCTTGTCTCCGAGATCGAAACCTAGATGGGAGTGGACTACTATAAGTCGAAAAATTAGTAAGAACGATGAATCCATCCATTTACAAGTAAGATTGTTTTGAAATATTCTCTGCAATCTTAAACTTGGTAATCTCAGTGTCAGTTCGAACTTCAAATTCGGCATAACGACAAACAAACTATGAATCATGAAGCTTCGGGAGGGTTCTGACTTCAAACTTGGAATGATACATCATCGAAATCGATAAATATGAAGCTCAATGTCGATTTGAATTTAAAATGTGGCATAATAGCATAATACTATGAATCATGAAGTCTCAGGAGGGTTCTAACCTCAAACTTAGCATGACAAATCATCGAAATCGATAAATATGAATCTCAATGTCGATTCGAACTTCAAATTTGGTATAACAACAAATAAAATGGCATATTGTATGCATACCTTGGCTCCGAGGTCGAAACCTGGCTGGGAGTGGACGAATATAAGTCGGAAACTTGGTATGAACGATAAATCCATCCATTTACAGGTTAGATTCCTTCGGAATATTCCCCGAAAATTTAAACAAACCCTATTCTGGCATATTGTATGCATACCTTGGCTCTAAGATCGAAACCTGTCCGGGACTGGACTACTATAAGTCGGAAACTTCGTTAGAACGATGAATCTATCCTTTTACAAGTAAGATTCCATTGCAATATTACCCTAAACCTTAAACACACACGAATTCGTCAACTTCGAGAAATAAACTAGCTCCGAGATCGAAACCTGGCGAGGAGTGGACTAGTGTAAGTCAGAAACTTCGTTAGAATGATGAATCTATCCTTTTATAAGTAAGATTCCATTGGAATATTTTCCGAAACCTTAAACACACACAAATTCGTCAAATTCAAGAAAGAAAATAGCTCCGAGATCGAAACCTGGCAAGGAGTAGACTAGTGTAAGTCAGAAACTTCGTTAGAACGATGAATCTATCCTTTTACAAGTAAGATTCCATTGGAATATTCTCCAAAATCACAGACGAATTCGTCAACTTCGAGAAAAAAACTGGATCCGAGGTCGAAACCTGGCGAGGAGTGGACTATTGTAAGTCAGAAACTTCGTTAGAACGATGAATCTATCCTTTTACAAGTAAGATTCCATTGGTATATTCTCTGAAACCTTAAACACACATGAATTCATCAACTTCGAGAAAGAAACTGGCTCCGAGGTCGAAACCTGGCGAGGAACGGACTATTATAAGTCAGAAAATTCATTAGAATGATGAATCTCTCCTTTTATAAGTAAGATTCCATTGGAATATTTCCCGAAACCTTAAACACACACAAATTCGTCAAATTCGAGAAAGAAACTGGCTCCGAGGTCGAAACATGGAGAGGAGTGGACTATTGTAAGTTGGAAACTTCATTAGAACGATGAATCTATCCTTTTACAAGTAAGATTCCATTGGAATATTCTTTGAAACCTTAAACACGCGCGAATTCATCAACTTCGAGAAAGAAACTATCTCCGAGATCGAAACCTGGCGAGGAATGGAATAGTGTAAGTCAGAAACTTCCTTAAAATGATGAATCTATCCTTTGATAAGTAAGATTCCATTGGAATATTTTCCAAAACCTTAAACACACACAAATTCGTCAACTTCGAGAAAGAAAATAGCTCCGAGATCGAAACCTGGCGAGGAGTGGACTAGTGTAAGCCAAAAACTTCGTTAGAACGATGAATCTATCCTTTTACAAGTAATATTCCATTGGAATATTCTCCGAAATCTTAAACACACACGAATTCGTCAACTTCGAGAAAGAAACTGGCTCTGAGTTCGAAACCTGGCGAAGAGTGGACTAGTGTAAGTCGGAAACTTCATTAGAACGATGAATCTATCCTTTTACAAGTAATATTCCATTGGAATATTACCCGAAACCTTAAACACACACGAATTCGTCAACTTCGAGAAAGAAACTGGCTCCGAGGTCGAAACCTGGCGAGGAGTGGACTAGTGTAAGCCAGAAACTTCGTTAGAACGATGAATCTATCCTTTTACAATTAAGATTCCATTGGAATATTCTCCGAAACCTTATACCTCTACGACAACTCTTATAAAGGTTGTGAATAGTGATGACAAAAAAGTTTTAGCAGAAGTGAGAATTTTTTTAGCAGAAGTGAATAAAATTTAGCATAAATGAGAAAAATTTAGCAGAAGTGTATATACCTCTACGACAACTCTTATAAAGGTCGTCAAATATTGACATGAAGTTAGTATAAAATAATTACCAAAAACCTAACAGTGTTGTGACAGTGTAGGCATGGTTGATGGTATGGACTTGCACGCATGAGGCTCAGGATCAAATCCTAGCAACCTCATCTTTTTCCAACATCCTATATTTTTACTTCAACAACACTTATAAAGGTTTTTATACATTTTGATAAAAAAAAAACACAGAAATCCAAAACTTGTGAAATGTGCGGATGGTTTGATGGGTTGAACTAACACACAATAGGTTCAAGTTCGAGTGCCCTCAACACTATTCTTTTTTTCTTCATATTTTTGTTTTATCGTCAACGACTCTTGAAAATAGTTGCGATAGGATTACGAACTACTTATCTTGAAAATGGTTGTGAATCTAAATGGAGTCACAACAATTTTGCTTAAAGGGTTGCCGTTTGTTTTTTTGTCGCAACCCTTGAGTCTTGAGGGTTAGTACTGATGCCCTTCCACGACATTTCCTTTGAAAAGAGTTGCAAAATATAGGATGTTCTACGACATTTAGCAAAGGGTTGCGAAACTCCAGTTGCGGATGATGATTTTTCCTGTAGTGTTTGGAAACTGCTCTCAATGTGAGAGTATTGATTTTTAGACTTAAGCAACGAATTTTGGGTAAAACATTGAAATTCATGTGTCTCTATAGACTAACATATCATGGAAGTCATCCACGTTGAATACAGGCTTCTCTTCAGCCAAGTTAAGCCGCAGGGGTATTTTCCAGAGTACTCTGGTAGTGCTCTAAGTAGAAAAGTCCTGTTTATGAGGCCTAGACTCTGAACTTTGGCTAAAATATGAAGATCATGTGGGTCTAAAGATAACATGTATTGTTTTTAGCATGTTTCCAATAAAAATATGCACCTCTTGATATACTTTCTGAAATTCGGGTTTTTTCTAGTGTACTCTAGCAACTGCTCTCATTGCGAGAGTATGGATTTTTAGACTTGAACACCGAATTTTGGGTAAAACATGAAATTCATGTGTGTCTGTAGACTAACATAAAATGGAAGTAATCCACGTTGAATACATGCTTCTCTTTAGCCAAGTTATGGCACAGGGTTATTTTCCAGAGTACTCGGAACTGCTCTAAGTAGAAAAGTCCTATTTTTAAGTCCTAGACTCTGACATTTGGCTAAAATATGAAGATCATGTGGGTCTAGAGACCACATGTATTGGTCATTAGCATGTTTCCAATCAAAATATGCACTTCTTGATATACATTCTGACGTTCGGGTTTTTTCCAAAGTACTCTGGAAACTGCTCTTAGTGCGAGAGTATGGATTTTTAGACTTAAGAACTGAAATTTGGGTAAAAAATTAAATTCATGTGTGTTTGTAGACTAACATATCATGGAATTCATCCACGTTTAATACAGGCTTCTCTTCATCCAAGTTAAGGCACATGGGTATTTTCCAAAGTACTCTCGAACTGCACTAAGTAGAAAAGTCCTATTTTTGAGGCATAGACTCTGAAATTTAGCTAAAATATGAAGATAATGTGGGTATATAGACCACATGTATTGTTCATTATCATGTTTCCAATTAAAATATGCACCTCTTGATCTACATTATGATGTTCGGGTTTTTTCCAGAGTACTCTGGAAACTGCTCTCAGTGCGAGAGTATGGATTTTTAGACTTAAGCACCGAATATTGGGTAAAACATGAAATTCATGTGAGTCTGTAGACTAACATATAATGGAAGTCATCCACGTTGAATACATGCTTCTCTTTAGCCAAGTTATGGCACATGGTTATTTTCTAGAGTACTCTGGAACTGCTCTAAGTAGAAAAGTCCTATTTTTGAGGCCTAGACTCTGACATTTGGCTAAATTATGAAGATCATGTGGGTCTAGAAACCACATGTATTGGTCATTAGAATGTTTCCAATAAAAATATGCAGTTATTGATATACATTCCGACGTTCGGGTTTTTTCCAGAGTACTCTGGAAAACTGCTCTTAGTGCGAGAGTTTGGATTTTTAGACTTAAGAACTGAAATTTGGGTGAAACATGAAATTCATGTGTGTCTATAGACTAACATATAATTTAAGTCATCCACGTTGAATACAGGCTTCTCTTCATCCATGTTAAGTCACATGGGTATTTTCCAGAGTACTCTCGAACTGCTCTAAGTAGAAAAATCCTATTTTTGAGGCATAGACTCTGAAATTTGGCTAAAATATGAAGATAATATGGGTCTATATACCACATGTATTGTTAATTTACACGTTTCCAATTAAAATATTCACCTCTTGATCCACATTCTGACGTTTGGGTTTTTTCTATAGTACTCTGGAAACTGCTCTTAGTGCGAGAGTATGGATTTTTAAATGTAAACACTTAATTTTGGGTAAAACATGAAATTCATGTGTGTCTCTAGACTAACATATAATGGAATTCATCCACGTTGAATACATGCTTCTCTTCAGCCAAGTTATGGCACAGGGTTATTTTCCAGAGTACTCTGGAACTGCTCTAAGTAGAAAAATCCTGTTTTTGAGGCCTAAACTCTGACATTTGGCTAAAATATGAAGATCATGTGGATCTATAGATCACATGTATTGTTCATTAGCATGTTTCCAATAAATGTATGCACCTCTTGATCTACTTTCTGAAATTCGGGTTTTTTCCAGAGTACTCTGGAAACTGCTCTTAGTGCGAGAGTATGTATTTTTAAATGTAAACACTGAATTTTGGGTAAAACATGAAATTCATGTGTGTCTGTAGACTAACAAATAATGGAAGTCATCCACGTTGAATACAGGCTTCTCTTCAGCTAAGTTATGGTATATGGCTATTTTCCAGAGTACTCTAGAACTGCTCTAAGTAGAAAAATCCTATTTTTGAGACCTAGAATCTGACATTTGGCTAAAATATGAAGATCATGTGGGTCTATTGCCACATGTATTGTTAATTAGAATGATTCCAATCAAAATATGCACCTCTTGATCTACATTCTGACGTTCGGGTTTTTTCCAGAGTACTTTGGAAACTGCTCTCAATGTGAGAGTATTGATTTTTTGACTTAAGCATCGAATTTTGGGTAAAACATTGAAATTCATGTGTCTCTATAGACTAACATATCATGGAAATCATCCACATTGAATACAGGATTCTTTTCAGCCAAGTTAAGCCGCAGGGGTATTTTCCAGAGTACTCTGGTAGTGCTCTAAGTATAAAAGTCCTGTTTATGAGGCCTAGACTCTGAAATTTGGCTAAAATATGAAGATCATGTGGGTATAAAGATCACATGTATTGTTCATTAGCATGTTTCCAATTAAAATATGCACCTCTTGATATACTTTCTGAAATTCGGGTTTTTTCTAGTGTACTCTAGAAACTACTCTCATTGCGAGAGTATGGATTTTTAGACTTCAACACCGAATTTTGGGTAAAACATGAAATTCATGTGTGTCTGTAGACTAACATAAAATGGAAGTCATCCACATTGAATACATGCTTCTCTTTATCCAAGTTATCGCACAGGGTTATTTTCTAGAGTACTCTGGAACTGCTCTAAGTAGAAAAGTCCTATTTTGAGGCCTAGACTCTGACATTTGGCTAAAATATGAAGATCATGTGGGTCTAGAGACCACATGTATTGGTCATTAGCATGTTTCCAATCAAAATATACACTTCTTGATATACATTCTGACGTTCGGGTTTTTTTCCAAAGTACTTTAGAAACTGCTCTTAGTGCGAGAGAATGGATTTTTAAAATTAAGAACTGAAATTTGGGTAAAACATGAAATTCATGTGTGTTTGTATACTAACATATCATGGAATTCATCCAAGTTTAACACAGGCTTCTCTTCATCCAAGTTAAGGCACATGGGTATTTTCCAGAGTACTCTCGAACTGCTCTAAGTAGAACAGTCATATTTTTGAGGCATAGACTCTGAAATTTAGCTAAAATATGAAGATCATGTGGGTATATAGACCACATGTATTGTTCATTAGCATGTTTCCAATTAAAATATGCACCTCTTGATCTACATTCTAACATTCGGGTTTTTTCCAGAGTACTCTGGAAACTGCTCTCAGTGCGAGAGTATGGATTTTTAGACTTAAGCACCGAATATTGGGTAAAACATGAAATTCATGTGTGTTTGTAGACTAAAATATAATGGAAGTCATCCACGTTGAATACATGCTTCTCTTTAGCCAAGTTATGGCACAGGGTTATTTTCTAGAGTACTTTGGAACTGCTCTAAGTAGAAAAGTCCTATTTTTGAGGCATAGACTCTGAAATTTGGCTAAAATATGAAGATAATATGGGTCAATATACCACATGTATTGTTAATTAACACGTTTCCAATTAAAATATTCACCTCTTGATCTACATTCTGACGTTCGGGTTTTTTCTATAGTACTCTGGAAACTGCTCTTAGTGCGAGAGTATGGATTTTTAAATGTAAACACTGAATATTGGGTAAAACATGAAATTCATGTGTGTCTCTAGACTAACATATAATGGAAGTCATCCACGTTGAATACAGGCTTCTCTTCAGCCAAGTTATGGCACAGGGTTATTTTCCAGATTAGTACTCTGGAACTGCTCTAAGTAGAAAAATCCTGTTTTTGAGGCCTAAACTCTGACATTTGGCTAAAATATGAAGATCATGTGGGTCTACAGATCACATGTATTGTTAATTAGCATGTTTCCAATAAATGTATGCACCTCTTGATCTACTTTCTGAAATTCGGTTTTTTGCAGAGTACTCTGGAAACTGCTCTTAGTGCGAGAGTATGGATTTTTAAATGTAAACACTGAATTTTGGGTAAAACATGAAATTCATGTGTGTCTGTAGACTAACAAATAATGGAAGTCATCCACGTTGAATACATGCTTCTCTTCAGCTAAGTTATGGTATATGGCTATTTTCCAGAGTACTCTGGAACTGCTCTAAGTAGAAAAATCCTATTTTTGAGACCTAGAATCTGACATTTGGCTAAAATATGAAGATCATGTGGGTCTATTGCCACATGTATTGTTAATTAGAATGATTCCAATCAAAATATGCACCTCTTGATCTACATTCTGACGTTCGGGTTTTTTCCAGAGTACTTTGGAAACTGCTCTCAATGTGAGAGTATTGATTTTTTGACTTAAGCATCGAATTTTGGGTAAAACATTGAAATTCATGTGTCTCTATAGACTAACATATCATGGAAGTCATCCACATTGAATACAGGCTTCTTTTCAGCCAAGTTAAGCCGCAGGGGTATTTTCCAGAGTACTCTGGTAGTGCTCTAAGTAGAAAAGTCCTGTTTATGAGGCCTAGACTCTGAAATTTGGATAAAATATGAAGATCATGTGGGTATAAAGATCACATGTATTGTTCATTAGCATGTTTCCAATTAAAATATGCACCTCTTGATATACTTTCTGAAATTCGGGTTTTTTCTAGTGTACTCTAGAAACTACTCTCATTGCGAGAGTATGGATTTTTAGACTTCAACACCGAATTTTGGGTAAAACATGAAATTCATGTGTGTCTGTAGACTAACATAAAATGGAAGTCATCCACATTGAATACATGCTTCTCTTTAGCCAAGTTATCGCACAGGGTTATTTTCTAGAGTACTCTGGAACTGCTCTAAGTAGAAAAGTCCTATTTTTGAGGCCTAGACTCTGACATTTGGCTAAAATATGAAGATCATGTGGGTCTAGAGACCACATGTATTGGTCATTAGCATGTTTCCAATCAAAATATACACTTCTTGATATACATTCTGACGTTCGGGTTTTTTTCCAAAGTACTTTAGAAACTGCTCTTAGTGCGAGAGAATGGATTTTTAAAATTAAGAACTGAAATTTGGGTAAAACATGAAATTCATGTGTGTTTGTATACTAACATATCATGGAATTCATCCAAGTTTAACACATGCTTCTCTTCATCCAAGTTAAGGCACATGGGTATTTTCCAGAGTACTCTCGAACTGCTCTAAGTAGAACAGTCATATTTTTGAGGCATAGACTCTGAAATTTAGCTAAAATATGAAGATCATGTGGGTATATAGACCACATGTATTGTTCATTAGCATGTTTCCAATTAAAATATGCACCTCTTGATCTACATTCTAACATTCGGGTTTTTTCCAGTACTGAAACGCTCTCATCGAGAGTATGGATTTTTAGACTTAAGCACCGAATATTGGGTAAAACATGAAATTCATGTGTGTTTGTAGACTAAAATATAATGGAAGTCATCCACGTTGAATACATGCTTCTCTTTAGCCAAGTTATGGCACATGGTTATTTTCTAGAGTACTCTGGAACTGCTCTAAGTAGAAAAGTCCTATTTTTGAGGCATAGACTCTGAAATTTGGCTAAAATATGAAGATAATATGGGTCAATATACCACATGTATTTTTAATTAACACGTTTCCAATTAAAATATTCACCTCTTGATCTACATTCTGACGTTCGGGTTTTTTCTATAGTACTCTGGAAACTGCTCTTAGTGCGAGAGTATGGATTTTTAAATGTAAACACTGAATTTTGGGTAAAACATGAAATTCATGTGTGTCTCTAGAATAACATATAATGGAAGTCATCCACGTTGAATACAGGCTTCTCTTCAGCCAAGTTATGGCACATGGTTATTTTCCAAAGTACTCTGGAACTGCTCTAAGTAGAAAAATCCTGTTTTTGAGGCCTAAACTCTGACATTTGGCTAAAATATGAAGATCATGTGGGTCTACAGATCACATGTATTGTTCATTAGCATGTTTCCAATAAATGTATGCACCTCTTGATCTACTTTCTGAAATTCGGGTTTTTTCCAGAGTACTCTGGAAACTGCTCTTAGTGCGAGAGTATGGATTTTTAAATGTAAACACTGAATTTTGGGTAAAACATGAAATTCATGTGTGTCTGTAGACTAACAAATAATGGAAGTCATCCACGTTGAATACATGCTTCTCTTCAGCTAAGTTATGGTATATGGCTATTTTCCAGAGTACTCTGGAACTGCTCTAAGTAGAAAAATCCTATTTTTGAGGCCTAGAGTCTGACATTTGGCTAAAATATGAAGATCATGTGGGTCTATTGCCACATGTATTGTTAATTAGAATGATTCCAATCAAAATATGCACCTCTTGATCTACATTCTGACGTTCGGGTTTTTTCCAGTACTTTGAAACTCGCTCTCAATGTGAGAGTATTGATTTTTTGACTTAAGCATCGAATTTTGGGTAAAACATTGAAATTCATGTGTCTCTATAGACTAACATATCATGGAAGTCATCCACGTTGAATACAGGCTTCTCTTCAGCCAAGTTAAGCCGCAGGGGTATTTTCCAGAGTACTCTGGTAGTGCTCTAAGTAGAAAAGTCCTATTTATGAGGCCTAGACTCAGAAATTTGGCTAAAATATGAAGATCATGTGGGTATAAAGATCACATGTATTGTTCATTAGCATGTTTCCAATTAAAATATGCACCTCTTGATATACTTTCTGAAATTCGGGTTTTTTCTAGTGTACTATAGAAACTACTCTCATTGCGAGAGTATGGATTTTTAGACTTCAACACCGAATTTTGGGTAAAACATGAAATTCATGTGTGTCTGTAGACTAACATAAAATGGAAGTCATCCACGTTGAATACATGCTTCTCTTTAGCCAAGTTATCGCACAGGGTTATTTTCTAGAGTACTCTGGAACTGCTCTAAGTAGAAAAGTCCTATTTTTGAGGCATAGACTCTGACATTTGTCTAAAATATGAAGATCATGTGGGTCTAGAGACCACATGTATTGGTCATTAGCATGTTTCCAATCAAAATATGCACTTCTTGATATACATTCTGACGTTCGGGTTTTTTTCCAAAGTACTTTAGAAACTGCTCTTAGTGCGAGAGAATGGATTTTTAAAATTAAGAACTGAAATTTGGGTAAAACATGAAATTCATGTGTGTTTGTATACTAACATATCATGGAATTCATCCAAGTTTAACACAGGCTTCTCTTCATCCAAGTTAAGGCACATGGGTATTTTCCAGTACTCGAAACCGCTCTAAGTAGAAAAGTCATATTTTTGAGGCATAGACTCTGAAATTTAGCTAAAATATGAAGATCATATGGGTCTATAGACCACATGTATTGTTCATTAGCATGTTTCCAATTAAAATATGCACCTCTTGATCTACATTCTAACATTCGGGTTTTTTCCAAAGTACTCTGGAAACTGCTCTCAGTGCGAGAGTATGGATTTTTAGACTTAAGCACCGAATATTGGGTAAAACATGAAATTCATGTGTGTTTGTAGACTAAAATATAATGGAAGTCATCCACGTTGAATACATGCTTCTCTTTAGCCAAGTTATGGCACATGGTTATTTTCTAGAGTACTCTGGAACTGCTCTAAGTAGAAAAGTCCTATTTTTGAGGCATAGACTCTGAAATTTGGCTAAAATATGAAGATAATATGGGTCAATATACCACATGTATTGTTAATTAACACGTTTCCAATTAAAATATTCACCTCTTGATCTACATTCTGACGTTCGGGTTTTTTCCATAGTACTCTGGAAACTGCTCTTAGTGCGAGAGTATGGATTTTTAAATGTAAACACTGAATTTTGGGTAAAACATGAAATTCATGTGTGTCTCTAGACTAACATATAATGGAAGTCATCCACGTTGAATACATGCTTCTCTTCAGCCAAGTTATGGCACAGGGTTATTTTCCAGAGTACTCTGGAACTGCTCTAAGTAGAAAAATCCTATTTTTGAGGCCTAAACTCTGACATTTGGCTAAAATATGAAGATCATGTGGGTCTACAGATCACATGTATTGTTCATTAGCATGTTTCCAATAAATGTATGCACCTCTTGATCTACTTTCTGAAATTCGGGTTTTTTCCAGAGTACTCTGGAAACTGCTCTTAGTGCGAGAGTATGGATTTTTAAATGTAAACACTGAATTTTGGGTAAAACATGAAATTCATGTGTGTCTGTAGACTAACAAATAATGGAAGTCATCCACGTTGAATACATGCTTCTCTTCAGCTAAGTTATGGTATATGGCTATTTTCCAGAGTACTCTTGAACTGCTCTAAGTAGAAAAATCCTATTTTTGAGGCCTAGACTCTGACATTTGGCTAAAATATGAAGATCATGTGGGTCTATTGCCACATGTATTGTTAATTAGAATGATTCCAATCAAAATATGCACCTCTTGATCTACATTCTGACGTTCGGGTTTTTTTCCAAAGTACTTTGGAAACTGCTCTCAATGTGAGAGTATTGATTTTTTGACTTAAGCATCGAATTTTGGGTAAAACATTGAAATTCATGTGTCTCTATAGACTAACATATCATGGAAGTCATCCACGTTGAATACAGGCTTCTCTTCAGCCAAGTTAAGCCGCAGGGGTATTTTCCAGAGTACTCTGGTAGTGCTCTAAGTAGAAAAGTCCTATTTATGAGGCCTAGACTCAGAAATTTGGCTAAAATATGAAGATCATGTGGGTATAAAGATCACATGTATTGTTCATTAGCATGTTTCCAATTAAAATATGCACCTCTTGATATACTTTCTGAAATTCGGGTTTTTTCTAGTGTACTATAGAAACTACTCTCATTGCGAGAGTATGGATTTTTAGACTTCAACACCGAATTTTGGGTAAAACATGAAATTCATGTGTGTCTGTAGACTAACATAAAATGGAAGTCATCCACGTTGAATACATGCTTCTCTTTAGCCAAGTTATCGCACAGGGTTATTTTCTAGAGTACTCTGGAACTGCTCTAAGTAGAAAAGTCCTATTTTTGAGGCATAGACTCTGACATTTGTCTAAAATATGAAGATCATGTGCGTCTAGAGACCACATGTATTGGTCATTAGCATGTTTCCAATCAAAATATGCACTTCTTGATATACATTCTGACGTTCGGGTTTTTTTCCAAAGTACTTTAGAAACTACTCTTAGTGCGAGAGAATGGATTTTTAAAATTAAGAACTGAAATTTGGGTAAAACATGAAATTCATGTGTGTTTGTATACTAACATATCATGGAATTCATCCAAGTTTAATACAGGCTTCTCTTCATCCAAGTTAAGGCACATGGGTATTTTACAGAGTACTCTCGAACTGCTCTAAGTAGAACAGTCATATTTTTGAGGCATAGACTCTGAAATTTAGCTAAAATATGAAGATCATGTGGGTCTATAGACCACATGTATTGTTCATTAGCATGTTTCCAATTAAAATATGCACCTCTTGAT
This sequence comes from Papaver bracteatum, assembly GCA_023529315.1. Taxonomy (NCBI): domain Eukaryota; kingdom Viridiplantae; phylum Streptophyta; class Magnoliopsida; order Ranunculales; family Papaveraceae; genus Papaver; species Papaver bracteatum. Next base: position 823,406 of record JAJJWX010005105.1, read on the forward strand.
CTACATTCTAACATTCGGGTTTTTTCCAGAGTACTCTGGAAACTGCTCTCAGTGCGAGAGTATGGATTTTTAGACTTAAGCACCGAATATTGGGTAAAACATGAAATTCATGTGTGTTTGTAGACTAAAATATAATGGAAGTCATCCACGTTGAATACATGCTTCTCTTTAGCCAAGTTATGGCACAGGGTTATTTTCTAGAGTACTCTGGAACTGTTCTAAGTAGAAAAGTCCTATTTTTGAGGCATAAACTCTGAAATTTGGCTAAAATATGAAGATAATATGGGTCTATATACCACATGTATTGTTCATTAACACGTTTCCAATTAAAATATTCACCTCTTGATCTACATTCTGACGTTCGGGTTTTTTCCATAGTACTCTGGAAACTGCTCTTAGTGCGAGAGTATGGATTTTTAAATGTAAACACTGAATTTTGGGTAAAACATGAAATTCATGTGTGTCTCTAGACTAACATATAATGGAAGTCATCCACGTTGAATACATGCTTCTCTTCAGCCAAGTTATGGCACATGGTTATTTTCCATAGTACTCTGGAACTGCTCTAAGTAGAAAAATCCTGTTTTTGAGGCCTAAACTCTGACATTTGGCTAAAATATGAAGATCATGTGGGTCTACAGATCACATGTATTGTTCATTAGCATGTTTCCAATAAATGTATGCACCTCTTGATCTACTTTCTGAAATTTAGGGTTTTTCAGTACTACGGAAACTGCTCTTAGTGCGAGAGTATGGATTTTTAAATGTAAACACTGAATTTTGGGTAAAACATGAAATTCATGTGTGTCTGTAGACTAACAAATAATGGAAGTCATCCACGTTGAATACATGCTTCTCTTCAGCTAAGTTATGGTATATGGCTATTTTCCAGAGTACTCTAGAACTGCTCTAAGTAGAAAAATCCTATTTTTGAGGCCTAGACTCTGACATTTGGCTAAAATATGAAGATCATGTGGGTCTATTGCCACATGTATTGTTAATTAGAATGATTCCAATCAAAATATGCACCTCTTGATCTACATTCTGACGTTCGGGTTTTTTCCAGAGTACTTTGGAAACTGCTCTCAATGTGAGAGTATTGATTTTTTGACTTAAGCATCGAATTTTGGGTAAAACATTGAAATTCATGTGTCTCTATAGACTAACATATCATGGAAGTCATCCACGTTGAATACAAGCTTCTCTTCATCCAAGTTAAGCCGCAGGGGTATTTTCCAGAGTACTCTGGTAGTGCTCTAAGTAGAAAAGTCCTATTTATGAGGCCTAGACTCAGAAATTTGGCTAAAATATGAAGATCATGTGGGTATAAAGATCACATGTATTGTTCATTAGCATGTTTCCAATTAAAATATGCACCTCTTGATATACTTTCTGAAATTCGGGTTTTTCTAGTGTACTTAGAAACTACTCTCATTGTGAGAGTATGGATTTTTAGACTTCAACACCGAATTTTGGGTAAAACATGAAATTCATGTGTGTCTGTAGACTAACATAAAATGGAAGTCATCCACGTTGAATACATGCTTCTCTTTAGCCAAGTTATGGCACATGGTTATTTTCCAGAGTACACTGGAACTGCTCTAAGTAGAAAAGTCCTATTTTTGAGGCCTAGACTCTGACATTTGTCTAAAATATGAAGATCATGTGGGTCTAGAGACCACATGTATTGGTCATTAGCATGTTTCCAATCAAAATATGCACTTCTTGATATACATTCTGACGTTCGGGTTTTTTTCCAAAGTACTTTGGAAACTGCTCTTAGTGCGAGAGTATGGATTTTTAAAATTAAGAACTGAAATTTGGGTAAAACATGAAATTCATGTGTGTTTGTATACTAACATATCATGGAAGTCATCCAAGTTTAATACATGCTTCTCTTCATCCAAGTTAAGGCACATGGGTATTTTCCAAAGTACTCTCGAACTGCTCTAAGTAGAAAAATCCTGTTTTTGAGGCATAGACTCTGAAATTTAGCTAAAATATGAAGATCATGTGGGTCTATAGACCACATGTATTGTTCATTAGCATGTTTCCAATTAAAATATGCACCTCTTGATCTACATTCTAACGTTCGGGTTTTTTCCAGAGTACTATGGAAACTGCTCTCAGTGCGAGAGTATGGATTTTTAGACTTAAGCACCGAATATTGGGTAAAACATGAAATTCATGTGTGTATGTAGACTAACATATAATGGAAGTCATCCACGTTGAATACATGCTTCTCTTTAGCCAAGTTATGGCACACGGTTATTTTCCAGAGTACTGGAACTGCTGCTCTAAGTAGAAAAGTCCTATTTTTGAGGCCTAGACTCGAAATTTGGCTAAAATATGAAGATAATGTGGGTCTAGAGACCACATGTATTGTTCATTAACATGTTTCCAATTAAAATATTCACCTCTTGATATACATTCGACGTTCGGGTTTTTTCCATAGTACTACTGAAAACGCTCTTAGTGCGAGAGTATGGATTTTTAGACTTAAACACTGAATTTTGGGTAAAACATGAAATTCATGTGTGTATGTAGACTAACATATAATGGAAGTCATCCACGTTGAATACATGCTTCTCTTTCCAAGTTATGGCACATGGTTATTTTCCAGAGTACTCTGGAACTGCTCTAAGTAGAAAAATCCTGTTTTTGAGGCCTAGACTTTGACATTTGGTTAAAATATGAAGATCATGTGGGTCTATAGACCACATGTATTGTTCATTTGCTTGTTTCCAATCAAAATATGCACCTCTTGATCTACATTCTGACGTTCGGGTTTTTTCCAGAAAAGTACTTTGGAAACTGCTCTTAGTGCGAGAGTATGGATTTTTAGACTTAAACACCAAATTTTGGGTAAAACATGAAATTCATGTGTGTCTGTAGACTAACATATAATGGAAGTCATCCACGTTGAATACATGCTTCTCTTTAGCCAAGTTATGGCATAGGGTTATTTTCCAGAGTACTCTGGAACTGCTCTAAGTAGAAAAATCCTGTTTTTGAGGCCTAGACTCTGACATTTGGCTAAAATATGAAGATAATGTGGGTCTATAGACCACATGTATTGTTAATTAGCATGTTTCCAATCAAAATATGCACCTCTTGATCTACATTCTGACGTTCGGGTTTTTTCCAGAGTACTTTGGAAACTGCTCTCATTGCGAGAGTATGGATTTTTAGACTTCAACACCAAATTTTGGGTAAAACATCAAATTCATGTGTGTATTTAGACTAACATAAAATGGAAGTCATCCACGTTGAATACATGCTTCTCTTTAGCCAAGTTATGGCACATGGTTATTTACCAGAGTACTCTCGAACTGCTCTAAGTAGAAAAGTCCTATTTTTGAGGCCTAGACTCTGACATTTGGCTAAAATATGAAGATCATGTGGGTATAGAGACAACATTTATTGGTCATTAGCATGTTTCCATTCAAAATATGCACCTCTTGATATACATTCTGACGTTCGTTTTTTTTCTTCCAAAGTACTCTAAAAACTGCTCTTAGTGCGAGAGTATGGATTTTTAGACTTATGAACTGAAATTTGGGTAAAACATGAAATTCATGTGTGTTTGTAGACTAACATATCATGGAAGTCATCCACGTATAATACAGGTTTCTCTTCATCCAAGTTAAGGCACATGGGAATTTTCCAAAATACTCTCGAACTTCTCTAAGTAGAAAAGTCCTGTTTTTGAGGCATAGACTCTGAAATTTGGCTAAAATATGAAGATCATGTGGGTCTATAGACCACATGTATTGTTAATTAGCATGTTTCCAATTAAAATATGAACCTATTGATCTACATTCTGACGTTCGGGTTTTTACAGAGTACTCTGGAAACAACTCTCAGTGCGAGAGTATGGATTTTTAGACTTAAGCACCGAATATTGGGTAAAACATGAAATTCATGTGAGTCTGTAGAATAACATATAATGGAAGTCATCCACGTTGAATACATGCTTCTCTTTATCCAAGTTATGGCACAAGGTTATTTTCCAGAGTACTCTGGAACGGCTCTAAGTAGTAAAGTCATGTTTTTGAGGCCTAGACTCTGACATTTGGCTAAAATATGAAGATAATGTGGGTCTAGAGACCACATGTATTGGTCATTAGCATGTTTCCAATCAAAATATGCAGTTATTGATATACATTCTGATGTTCGGGTTTTTTCCAGAGTACTCTGGAAACTGTGCTTAGTGCGAAAGTTTGGATTTTTAGACTTACGCACTGAAATTTGGGTGAAACATGAAATTCATGTGTGTATGTAGACTAACATATAATGTAAGTCATCCACGTTGAATACAGGCTTCTCTTCATCCAAGTTAAGTCACATGGGTATTTTCTAGAGTACTCTGGTAGTGCTCAAAGTAGAAAAGTCCTGTTTATGAGGCTTAGACTCTGAAATTTGGCTAAAATATGAAGATCATGTGTGTCTATAGACCACATGTATTTTTCATTAGCATATTTCCAATTAAAATATGCACCTCTTGAGATGCATTATGACGTTTGGGTTTTTTCCAGAGTACTCTGGAAACTGCTCTTAGTGCGAGAGTATGGATTTTTAGACTTAAGCACCGAATTTTGGGTAAAAAATGAAATTCAAGTGTGTCTGTAGACTAACATATAATTCAAGTCATCCACGTCGAATACATGCTTCTCTTCCGCCAAGATAAGGCACATGGGTTATTTTCCAGAGTACTCTGGTAGTGCTCTAAGTAGAAAAGTCTTGTTTTTGAGGTCTAGACTATGAAATTTGGATAAAATATGAAGATCATGTGGGTCTACAGATCACATTTATTGTTAATTAGCATGTTTCCAATAAAAATATGCACCTCTTGATCTACTTTCTGAAATTCGGGTTTTTTTCCAGTGTACTCTGTAAACTACTCTCATTGCGAGAGTATGGATTTTTAGACTTCAACACCGAATTTTTGGTAAAACATGAAATTCATGTGTGTCTATAAACTAACATATAATGGAAGTCATCCACGTTGAATACATGCTTCTCTTTAGCCAAGTTATGGCACAAGGTTATTTTCCAAAGTACTCTGGAACTGCTCTAAGTAGAAAAGTCCTATTTTTGAGGCCTAGACTCTGACATTTGGATAAAATATGAAGATTATGTGGGTCTATAGACCACATGTATTTTTCATTAGCATATTTCCAATTAAAATATGCACCTCTTGAGCTGCATTCTGACGTTCGGGTTTTTTCCAGTGTACTCTAGAATCTACTCTCATTGCGAGAGTATGGATTTTTAGACTTAAGCACCGAATTTTGGGTAAAACATGAAATTCATGTGTGTTTGTATACTAAAATATCATATAAGTCATCCACGTTGAATACAGTCTTGTCTTCATCCAAGTTAAGGGACAAGGGTATTTTCCAGGGTACTCTAGAACTGCTCTAAGTAGAAAAGTATTGTTTTTGAGGCCTAGACTCTGAAATTTGGCTAAAATATGAAGATCATGTGGGTCCATGGACCACATATATTGTTCATTAGCATGTTTCCAATCAAAATATGCACCTCTTGATCAACATTCTGACATTCGGGTTTTTTTTCTTTCCAGAGTACTCTGGAAACTGCTCTCAGTGCGAAAGTATGGATTTTTAGTCTTAAGCACCGAATTTTGGGTAAAACATGAAATTCATGTGTGTCTGTATACTAATATATAATGGAAGTCATACACGTTGAATACATGCTTCTCAATTTCCAAGTTATGGAACAGGGTTATTTCCAGAGTACTCTGGAACTGCTCAAAGTAAAAAACACTCCTGATTTTGAGGCCTAGACTCTGAAATTTGGCTAAAATATGAATATCAAGTGGGTCTATAGACCACATGTATTGTTAATTAGCATGTTTCCAATCAAAATATGCACCTATTGATCTACATTCTGACGTTCGGGTTTTTTATATAGTACTTTGGAAACTTCTCTCAATGTGAGAGTATAGATTTTTAGACTTAAGCCCCGAATTTTGGGTAAAACATTGATATTCATGTGTGTCTGTAGACTAACATATCATGGAAGTCATCCACATTGAATACAAGCTTCTCTTTATCCAAGTTAAGGCGCATGGGTATTTTCTAGAGTACTCTGGTAGTGCTCTAAGTAGAAAATTCCTGTTTTTGAGGCCTAGACTCTAAAATTTGGCTAAAATATGAAGTTCATGTGGGTCTACAGACCACATGTATTGTTGATTAGCATGTTTCCAACAAGAATATGCACCTCTTGATCTACATTATGAAATTTGGGTTTTTTCTAGAGTACTCTGGAAACTGCTCTCATTGCGAGAGTATGGATTTTTAGACTTCAGCACCGAATTTTGGGTAAAACATGAAATTAATGTGTGTCTGGAAACTAACATATAATGGAAGTCATCCACGTTGAATACATGCTTCTCTTTATCCAATTTATGGCACAGGGTTATTTTCCAGAGTACTCTGGAACTGCTCTAAGTAAAAAACTCCTGTTTTTGAGGCCTAGACTCTGAAATTTGGTTAAAATATGAATATCATGTGGGTCTATATACCACATGTATTGTTAATTAGCATGTTTCTTATAAAAATATGCACCTATTGATCTACATTATGACGTTCGGGTTTCTTATAGAGTACTTTGGAAACTTATCTCAATGAGAGAGTATGGATTTTTAAACTTAAGCCCCGAATTTTGGGTAAAAAATTGAAATTCATGTGTGTCTGTAGACTAACATATCATGGAAGTGATCCACGTTGAATACAAGCTTCTCTTTATTTAAGTTAAGGCGCAGGGGTATTTTCTAGAGTACTCTGGTAGTGCTCTAAGTAGAAAAGTCCTGTTTTTGAGGCCTAGACTCTGAAATTTGGCTAAAATATGAAGTTCATGTGGGTCTACAGACCACATGTAATGTTCATTAGCATGTTTCCAACAAAAATATGCACCTCTTGATTTACATTCTGAAATTCGGGGTTTTCCAGTGTACTCTGGAAACTGCTCTCATTGCGAGTGTATGGATTTTTAGACTTAAGCACCGAATTTTGGGTAAAACATTAAATTCATGTGTGTCTGTAGACTAACATATAATGAAAGTCATCCACGTTGAATACATGCTTCTCTTCAGCCAAGTTAAGGCGCATGGGTATTTTCTAAAGTACTCTGGTAGTGCTCTAAGTAGAAAAGTCTTGTTTATGAGGCCTGGACTCTGAAATTTGGCTAAAATATGAAGATCATGTGGGTCTACAGATCACATGTATTGTTCATTAGCATGTTTCCAATAAAAGTATGCACCTCTTGATCTACTTTCTGAAATTCAGGTTTTTTCCAAAGTACTCTGGAAACTACTCTTAGTGCGAGAGTATGGATTTTTAGACGTAAACACCGAATTTTGGGTAAAACATTAAATTCATGTGTGTCTGTAGACTAACATATAATGAAAGTCATCCACGTTGAATACATGCTTCTCTTCAGCCAAGTTAAGGCGCATGGGTATTTTCTAAAGTACTCTGGTAGTGCTCTAAGTAGAAAAGTCTTGTTTATGAGGCTTAGACTCTGAAATTTGGCTAAAATATGAAGATCATGTGGGTCTACAGATCACATGTATTGTTCATTAGCATGTTTCCAATAAAAATATGCACATCTTGATCTATATTCTGAAATTCGAGTTTTTTCCAGTGTACTATGGAAACTTCTCTTAGTGCGAGAGTATGGATTTTTAGACTTAAGCACTGAAATTTGGGTAAAACATTAAATTCATGTTTGTCTGTAGACTAACATATAATGCAAGTCATCCACGTCGAATACATGCTTCTCTTCAGCCAAGTTAAAGCGCATGGGTATTTTCTAAAGTACTCTGGTAGTGCTCTAAGTAGAAAAGTCCTGTTTTTGAGGCATAGACTCTGAAATTTGGATAAAATATGAAGATCATGTGAGTCTATATACCACATGTATTGTTCATTAGCATGTTTCCAATAAAAATATGCACCCCTTGATGTACATTCTGAAATTCAGGTTTTTTCCAGTGTATTCTGGTAACTACTCTCATTGCGAGAGTATGGATTTTTAGACTTAAGCACCGAATTTTGGGTAAAACATGAAATTCATGTTTGTTTGTATACTAAAATATCATAGAAGTCATCCACGTTGAATACAAGCTTGTCTTCATCCAAGTTAAGGCACATGGGTATTTTCCAGAGTACTCTAGAACTCCCCTAAGTAGAAAAGTCTTATTTTTGAGGCATAGACTCTGAAATTTGGCTAAAATATGAAGATCATGTGGGTCTATGGACCACATGTATTGTTCATTAGCATGTTTCCAATCAATATATGCACCCCTTGATCTACTTTCTGACGTTTGGGTTTTTTTTTCCAGGGTACTCTGGAAATTGCTCTCAGTACGAGAGTACGGATTTAAGGACTTAAGCACCGAATTTTTGGTAAAACATGAAATTCATGTCTGTCTGTAGACTAACATATAATGGAAGTCATCCATGTTGAATACAGGATTCTCTTCAGCCAAGTTAAGGCATAAGGGTATTTTCCAGAGTACTCTGGTAGTGCTCTAAGTAGAAAATTCCTATTTTTAAGGCCTAGACTCTGAAATTTGGCTAAAATATGAAGATCATGTGGGTCCAAAGACCACATGTATTGTTCATTAGCATGTTTCCAATAAAAATATGCGCCTCTTGATCCACATTCTGAAATTCGGGTTTTTTCCAGTGTACTCTGGAAACTGCTCTCATTGCGAGAGTATGGATTTTTAGACTTAAGCACCGAATTTTGGGTAAATCTTGAAATTCATGTATGTCTGTAGACTAACATATAATGGAAGTCATCCACGTTGAAAATAGGCTTCTCTTCATCCAAGTTAAGGCACATGGGTATTTTCCAAAGTACTCACGAACTGCTCTAAGTAGAAAAATCCTGTTTTTGAGGCATAGACTATGAAATTTGACTAAAATATGAAGATAATGTGGGTTTATAGACCACATGTATTGTTCATTATCATGTTTCCAATAAAAATATGCACCTCTTGATCTACATTATGAAATTCGGTTTTTTTCCAGTGTACTCTGGAAACTGCTCTCATTTCGAGAGTATGGATTTTTAGACTTAAGCACCGAATTTTTGGTAAAACATGAAATTCATGTGTGTATGTATACTAACATATAATGTAAGTAATCCACGTTGAATACAGGATTCTCTTCACCCAAGTTATGGCACAAGGTTATTTTCCAAAGTACTTTGGAAGTGCTCTAAGTAGAAAAGTCCTATTTTTTAGGCCTACTCTGACATTTGGCTAAAATATGTAGATCACGTGGGTATAGAGACCACATGTATTAGTCATTATCATGTTTCCAATCAAATTATGCATTGCCTTATATACATTCTGACGTTCGAGTTTTTTACAAAGTACTCTGGAAACTGCTCTTAGTGCGAGAGTATGGATTTTTAGACTTAAGCACTGAAATTTGGTTAAAACATGAAATTAATGTGTGTTTGTAGACTAAAATATCATATAAGTCATCCACGGTGAATACATGCTTCTCTTTATCCAAGTTAAGGCACATGGGTATTTTCCAAAGTACTCTAGAACTGCTCTAAGTAGAAAAGTCCTGTTTTTGAGGCCTAGACTATGAAATTTGGCTAAAATATGAAGATCACGTGGGTATATAGACCACATGTATTGTTCATTAGCATATTTCCAATCAAAATATGCACCTCTTGATCTACATTCTGACGTTCGGGTTTTTTCCAGAGTTCTCTGGAAACTGCTCTCAGTGCGAGAGTATGTATTTTTAGACTTAAGCACCGAATTTCGGGTAAAACATCAAATTCATGTGTGTCTGTAAACTAACATATAATGGAAGTCATCCACGTTGAATACAGGCTTCTCTTCAGCCAATTTATGGCACATGGTTATTTTCCTTAGTACTTTGGAACTGCTCTAAGTAGAAAAGTCCTATTTTTGAGGCCTAGACTCTGACATTTGGATAAAATATGTAGATCATGTGGGTCTAAAGACCACATGTATTAGTCATTAGCATGTTTCCAATCAAAATATGCACTTCCTTATATACATTCTGGCGTTCGGGTATTTTATAGAGTACTCTGGAAATTGCTCTTAGTGCGAGAGTATGGATTTTTAGACTTAAGCACTGAAATTTGGGTAAAACATGAAATTAATGTGTGTTTGTAGACTAACATATCATAGAAATCATCCACGTTGAATACAGGCTTATATTTCGGAAGTTAAGACATTTCTCGCGATTAATTTTAATTGTAGAGACAGAAAATGATAAGAAAAAGAATAAAATTTAAAAGAAAGGGTATATATGGCTAATATTTCCTATGTCTTTTTCACCCAGACCTATATTTTACAAGTCCATTCCTCCCACACTTTATGGCCTATGGTCATATGACCCGTTTTCCGGTTTAGTTTTAGTATCCCCCAATTAATCCTTCTAAAACAAATATTCTCTCCAAAAATACATTTCTTTTATATTTGTTTCCCGTAAAGGAACTCATCTCATCGATCGTACATTTGTTTAATTTTATTCTTGTAATTGTTGAACCAAAAATCGACGAGACCATAAATGTCGGCTTAGATTATTTGTTTTCGAAAGAGAAAGGTTATATTAAGGAAAAAAGGAAAAAGGCAAAGCTTGTAGATTCAAGAGTTACAGAAAACTATCTTCAGGACTAGATTACAAGAGCAACACAAAATTTACATGTGCAGTACATAGGTGCGGAGCCAAGAATTTTGTTATGGGGTGCAAAATTTGTTATGGGTTGCAAAAATAATAATTTAAGGGGTGCACTAATGCAAAAATAGGCTTAAATATAGATTTTTTTTGGGCAGGGATGCAAGTGCACACTCTTGCAATGGGCTGGCTCCGCCCCTGCCAGTACAACTTCCCAATTGTGAAACACAGTGTTTACATCAACAAAGTTAAAAACATTTGTATCACAATTCCATAACACTAGAGTCTTCTTAATTAAAATGATTATCTCCTCCACCGATCTCCGCCTATGTCCGAACACTGTATTATTCCGTTCATTCCATAAATTTCAAACTATGGCGTAATGAATCTTATCCCATAATGCTTTACATATACCCTTTTGGACGTTCCACTCCCACGCGATAAAAAGCTGCAGCATAGATGACGGCAAAGGCCATGAAATGTGAAACGAATTGATAAAGAACCCATACCTTAATAGAGAAATCACTTGATTGACTGTATTGTTTGTTCTTCGTACGTTGTATGTGTATTATTGTATGCTAGGGAGTGAGTGGGGGAGTAGTTGTGTGCATCCGAAAATATATAAAATTAAAAGCTAAGTGCATGATGCACCATATACAAGACCTGTATATCCGAAAAAGAATATGATTAAAATAAAAGCCAAGTGCACGGTATGGTGCACCATATACACGACCTGTATATCCAAAAAAGAATAGTATTAAAATCCATAAAAGAATAAAATTAAAAGTTCCCTTCAAAAAAAAAAAAAAAAAAACCAAGTGTATAATAATAAAGTTGCTGTGCCACGAGTCCACAAAAGCAAGAACCTTATCGGAATAACCAAAAAAAAAACAAAAAATATTGGTCTCCCAATAGCATTTTGGGGCTACCCCTTATCCTAATTTTTTTAAATGGCTAAACTAACCCAAATTATTAATGTTAATTAAGTTGATTAGTTAACTTAAATTAGTAGTTAAGTTAGATAAAATCAGTGTTAGGGTAAAAATTGAGATAATATAATAAGGAAAAAATTGTGTGTTGGATAGAGAGGAAGAAAGTGAGTTTTGGGGGAAAATTTAGGTTATTTGAAATGAGTGATTGTAGTGGAGGAAATGAGGTAAGTGAAGATTCAAACAACATACATGGTTGTGTTGATGGTGAGATTGTCTCATCTAATCCTATGGATTGGATGTTTGATGAAGAGATGTTAATAGAGGAAGGTTTGATAAATGATGCAAATGAAGATCCTATTGCTCAAAATGAAGGAACCAATCCTCCATATGAAGAACCCGGAGATCAAAACAATCACGTAAACTTCCTATACTCTTCAAATTGCATGAATGGTACTCCAAGTGGTCGATTCATGGACACCATGCCACTACTCAGAGTGAGGGTCGTTTTGTTGGGAGTACTATACCATGACGACCCTTAAGAGTCGTCAGTTATTTATCACATTTATGAACGACCCTAAATGTAGTTATGAAAAATCGTCATCCAGGTTCGAAAACATTGAATTCTCTGATATATGTAGTTATGAAAAATCGACAATCAATTTAGTAAATATTGACGACTCTAGATTCTCTAGAGTCGTTTGTTGAATGTATTTATAACCCAACGACTCAACTACATTTTACTCTCTGTAGCTATTAATGTAAGGGTCGTTAGTTTAGCATTACCATAAACGGACGACCCTTTCATTGTAAATGAGCGTCATTGTTAAATAAGTCTCTAATATTGGCGACTATTTTATTTTATTTTTAATAATTTCTGATTTCATAGCAAAATTTCATTGAATCCTAAAAGTCATACATCTTTCATAGGGTTAAACACAATACATGATAACGATGCAATTCTACACTCAATCAAAAAGCATGTAATTATACATAGTTCCATGGAAGATAAAGTAGCAATCGTGTAACTCAAACTTTTTCCCATGAAGTACCTCGTAGTATGCATACGCCTTCTTCATCTGTAAACGCAAACGCAAACATACTTAGTTAGTATCGATCATAAGTTTTACCTCTTGTGTAAATACTTACTCTTATAGTACCCATCATATCCGGAAAGGCTTCCCTTATGGCCGTAAATTCTTTTTTCAAAACAGCACACTCAAATTTTATCTCTTTGAAGCGTTCCTTGACTTGTTTCAAAGACCTTGAGTTGCGATTTTTGTCCAACGCCACAAAAATGATGAATACGCGGTTCCACCACGCATCTGATGTTTCATCAATGTCTTTGTCTAGACTTTCAAAGTGGGTTTTTACTGTTTTCCAAGCTCTTGTAATGGCACAGTTCTCTTCGGAAATGTAGGGATTCATTGTGTTTCTATTTTTTTCCTCTTGGATGATGAATAATTTAGAAGGAGAAGATAAAGTTGATAATTATGGCGTTGGTAATGAAGAGGTGAGATATGGGTCTGTATTTATAGAAATGAACGAGCCAACTGCTTGAACCACATTTGGTAGAGTTCAATTCTCCAATAAATGCTGTTAGTATCTGGGGTCGTTAATATTTTATATTTAAAACTGGGCGATTCTTGGAGTCTCTGTATTAGGTCGTCAGGTTGGACATATATAAATGAACGACTTTAGAAGAAAACTTGGCATAATGGTATGTATATGTAAGTCAGGAGTCGTTAGTTTTTATTTGGAGTCGTATGAAAAACCTAATGAGTCGAAGATTAAATATTTAGCATATTGACGACACTTGAATAATGGTCATATTTGTGTCACAAAAGTCGTTAATCTGCAAAAATTTGGTTGACGATTCTTTAAAAAGTCGTCCACTTGGTTGAAGTAGTATTATTGAATCGAAAAAAACGTACATGTCCTATGAAATAAAATATAAGGAAAAGACATAAAATAGTTCAATACATTGCGCTAGAAAATGTATACGAGATTAATTATATTCGGCTAATTGTCATTCAACTTCCTCCAAGAGAGTGTAGCAGTCCTCGTGAAAAAACTCATGGTCGTACCTTAATTCATATTGGAATACATGGAAAAATAATTATTTTAAAAAGTTAGTGTTGTTGAATAATCATAACCAAATTAATAATTTTTGATCAATGGTATATTGATTCACAAACGTACTTTACTAATGCGGTCTTCGTTTGGCATAGCTTCCTTACGAGCTTTCAATTCATTTCGCAGCAATACGCAGTCATTGTATAAATAAGCATACCTTTCCCTTATCTGCGGAAGCGTTCTCCTCTTACGATTTCCGTTTAGTGCTTTAAAAACCTTAAACACACGTTTCCACCAAGCATTGGTGTTTTGATCATGCCCAAGGTAAGGCCCTCTTGTTGGGTCTTCGTTACTTATCATCCATTCTGCTTCCTCAACGGAGTGCTTTGTGAGAGTGGTGTCTGCTCTGACAATAGCAACATCTTCTAGGTTAGTGAACGTAGTTGGAGGCATCTTTAGTGTTTGAAAGTGATGGGTGACTGATTTAGGATGATTGAAAGATATGGGTGATTAAGTTTGGAAGAGATAGGTCTCTATTTATAGCAAAATGTACTCAACGACTACTTGTTTGTGAATAAAACCGTGACATTTAATATTTTTTTTTAGCAATAACTGCTCCTAGGAATCAAACATATCTTTTATTTTGAATTTGAATTTCTTCATTAAATGCATGATGATGCTTTCATTGCATCTTTTGTTACGGACCGAACGTATTGGAAATAACTTCATCGAACTTTGTAGTGATTCAGTTTCGACGTGGTCTCTAAAAGTAATAATTTCAGCAAGACTCGAAATGCGAAGCTGGACTGCAGCAGTTGCGATCAACTGGACTGCAATAACTATGTTTAACTGGATTGAAGCAGCTGTGATCAGCTGGACTGCATCGATTATGATCAAAATTCGACTGCAGCAGTTACGATCAACCGGACTGAAATAGTTATTATTTACGGCATCCAAATGTTTTTCTCCCGAACACTATTTTGAAGCTTTCTGTACTACCTTTCTCAATGGGAAAACATGATTACTTTTCTCGTTGTTCCCCTTAGTCGGTGCCAATGTTTGTACCAAGAAATATTTCCAGGCACTAAACACGATGATTTTGGTGATGATGATCAGAACTTGGGTTTTACACAAAACAAGCATAAATATGATAGACACGAATTTAACGTGGTTCGGCATAGTTTTCCTACATCCATGGACGAATCCTCGTAGGTAGATATATTTTATTGATGTATGGGTTACAATGATTTCTGATCCCTTTTAGGGTTTGCTGGTGTGTTTTTCTCTATCCGGGTGTCCCCCTTTTTAGGTTTAGATTCCCCTCTATTTATACAATTGAATACATGGGTTAAATCCTAATTTCGAGATAAACTTCCTCTGCAAGTAACTTGGCTAGGAAGACATCTGGAATGTTCAAGAACTTTCTCTGCATCTTGGTCAGCAACTCATCCAGAAACTTCCACAATCTTCTTCCAGGGTTTTTGCACTGGATCGGTGGAAACGGGCCAAACCGACATGGGCATGTGGGTTTGACTAATGACCTTGACTTTGATTGACAGGGTTGACTTTTGTCGTTGATTTTGAAGATCGATCTTTAAATAACAAACTGTCTTGACTGAAGACATGGTTGGAGACTGGATGACAGCACGACTAGCAAAAAGGTTGGAAACTTGTTGGCTATATGGATGAAGGACTTCACATGTGCACAAGACCGGGCTACATGGCCGGCGGACTTGGACGGGGAGCATGGCCGGAGGACATGGACGGCGAACTTGGCCGGGGAACATGGCCGGAGGACTTGGCATGGGAGCATGTCTGGGGAGCATTCGGCAGCACCGCTAAAAACTTGGCTACGAACGCTGACCCATTTTTGATTTTTTTGGTTGACCCGTTGTTGACTTTGACCATTGACTTCATGTAATACTGGGCCGGCTAGTGGGCTGTGTCTGTTGACTGATTGGAAGTATTGGATGACGGTTGAATGGTGTCACAGACAATATTATGGCCCAATATAGGGTATTTTTATCATGGTACAAATAGTTACTACAATACTTATTACGTCCCTACCCGGCCAATATATATTTTTTTTTGAAGCATTAAATTAAATAAAACTAATTAAACAGTTATTACACGTGGGAATATAATTCCCATAGAGTCGCTCAAAATAATTGGATTAAGAAAAGTCGGATTCGTTTGTTCCAAAATTGATGTTGAAAGGTTTCCCGTCTGGCTTCTATCGGGTGCAAAGTTTTCCAGCCCATCCGCGGCTTGGTTTCCTTCTCTATAATTATGCTGAATAACACAACATGGGATTTGTCGCATTCGATGTACGATTTACAGATGGAGGTTACCTTGGATTGTTGATGAAGTTCACGAGATTTTCTGAGTCTGTTTCAAATAAGACTTCCGTACAGTATCTTTCATTGGCTGCTCTGGTTGCTATCATTGTGGCCCATGATTCAGCTGTTAGCATAGTGGTTATACCTAGAGGTTGTGAAAGAGCCAATATTGTGTGGGCGCTTGAGTTCCTGCATATGAATCCTTCTCCTGCTATTCCAGGGTTACCTCTAGCTGCACCATCGGTATTTATTTTATACCAGTCTTGTGTTGGGATACTCCAACCCACTTGAATGGTTGTAGTAGATTTTAGTAAGATTGTTGTCAATCTGCTAGGACTCTCCCCTGGTATAACTGGTGGGGAGGTCGCTTTTGCCCATTCAAATTTATGCTGGTGTGCGAAAGATTTTGCCAGGGTGTCTTCTTGGGTGGACTGCTTCTGATTGAATACGATATCATTTCTGGTAGTCCATATAGACCAGAAGAGGAAACAACATGATGTGATAGAATATGTATTATCTCGAGATTGCAGTAATTGGGAAATTGTTGTTTGGAGGTTTATGATAATTGGTTGGTGGGTACCTTGGGAATGGTTTGCTGATATGCGATTAGAAAGAGTGTTCCAAGTGGACAAAATCATTTTACAATGAATCAACATGTGATTGGCTATTTCAGTCTCATAATTGCATCGGGGGCATAAGTTGGAAGTGGAGAGATTGATGTGGTGGAGTAGGGATAAGGTTGGTAAACCTTCATTTATAGCTTTCCACAAGAAAATCCGAATTTTTGGAGGACACAACAAGGTCCACAAGAATTTTGTGTTTGGGAGGGGTTGAGTATGGGGTCGTGGGAGAGAGTTGTTTTCCTGTTGTATTAGACAGTTGTATCCGGATGCTGTGGTGTATTGACCTGATTTAGAGTAAGGCCAAATAATTTTGTCAGAGGTGTTGTTGAGGGGTAGGTGGATGTTTATAATATGATGGGTTACATTGTTGGGAAGGTGGCTAAACTGATCGTGATTCCAGTTATGGGAGATGGGGTCAATTAAGTCTGCTACATATTGAATAGGATTCCATTGGGTTGGATCAAGGTTTTGAAAGTGGGGTATCCAATTTGCTTGGATAGGGGTATCCAAGCCATTTCCTATTTGGTGAAATATATGATTTTTGACAGTAGGTATGAGAGATGCCATTTGTTTCCATTGTGGGCTGGTAGTCGTGGATATTGATATCGTACCTTGAAATATCGGCTGATGGTGGAGATATTTCTCGTTGAAGAGGATCGAACAAATGGAATGTGGTTGGTCTTGAATATTCCAATTTTTTTTTCATTAAAAGAGCTTTATTGTGATGTCTACTCTTTCTGATACCTAGCGCTCCCTCCGCTATTGGCTTGTTTAGCTTGTTCCATCCTAATGGGTGAAGCTTTCGGACCGAAGAATCATGTCCCCAGAAAACATTCCTGGTGATCCGATCAATTTGATTGTGAACATGGGTAGGGAAAATCTGTGTTTGCATGAGGTGGTTTGAGGTTGGGGTTAAGGAGGTTTTAATTAGAACTAGTCTTCCTGCCGGGGGAAGGCATTTTTTGATCCATCCTTGTGCTTTGCGTGCCAATCTTTGCAGTAGTGGTTCAAATATGTGACTTGAGGCCCTCCCATGTTTGAATTGAACTCCCAAGTATACAGGTGGGATTGATGTAGTCGGCATGCCGAAGAATTGGTGAAGGTTATCTATGTGATCACCTTCAAAGACTTCTTCAATCATACGTCTCCTCAGCGTGTCAAATTATCAATGCAGCAAGAGAATACTTATTGCGTTGGGTCCGCCTGTAGGTAAAGGCTCGCTATAGTACTTATTGCGTACCAACCAGTATATGGATGGGAGTTGTTAATTACTTCTTTGTTGGATGGATGGGACAGCATATAATTAACTCGTCACTGAATTACCTAGCTGCTCTATCATCTGGTATAGATATTTTCCATCGATTTTCCTATTGGAAGACAAATAAGTAATGTGCCATTGTTTTCATTTCAACAAGATGATAGAAACAGGTCTCCATCTTCCCAGCTTACCCACATTCATGGAATGCCGTTCAGTTTTCAAGACGCCTTGAAGGTGAAATGACGGACACGCGAGACTCAAAATCTCGTGCAGAAGAGCACGGAGGTTTGAGTGTTCTCGAGGGCATGTCGGGCTCACCTCTATATGCGCTGTGTTGGGGCATGAGTTTAATTTGCATATTTATTCTTATGACCCATTGCCAAGAGAATACGGTTGTAAGAATAATTAACTCATTTATTTATCATAAATGGACACTAACCGTCAGTCTGTAGAAAAAGTGATACTATCTCAGACCGATCAAAATCTTTCCGATAGACATAAACACTTGAGTCTTATCAAAACGACATATGAACCTATTTGTTTTCGGACATCATTTCCATAAAATTTTACTATGAAAATAAATCATCAAGCGCTTGAGTACCAACACACATTATGAAATTATTGGATTGGGATTCGTCCACATCCACGTATATTAGCAGGGGCTCATGGTTTGTGCGTCGGTTTTTAATTAATTTATTTATTTTTCATTAGATTTTTCGTTCCTCAAGTGTAGTACTAACTGGGACGACCGACCGGAGAGCCCGAAGGGCTCAAAGGGAGGGAGTCCTTTTTATAACCATTTTTTTGTAAAATGAAGATTAATACAAATGTGCAATTTGATAAAAAGATTGGAAATTTTCATATAACTCCTTGTCACTCCCTTTTAGCCATTTTTTTATGGCCATGGTTACTTTTTCACTAGACAAAATTGTCCATCCCTTTTAGTCCAATTAATATAACTCATTGTGTATCCTATTTTTAGTGGTACAATTGGAAAACAAAATTCAATATAACATATCTAAAAATTCTTGCTTTGGAATTTTACAAATTTCATCTATTTGGAAAGGTAATAAAAAAGCTACGCAATGAGTAAAAACAACAATAACCATTGGGGCTAGCCCAATTGGCCAGGAGCCTGACCTCCAAATAAGGAGGTCAGCGGTTCGAGTCTCCGCTCAAACACAAATTAAAACTAACATTTAACATGGGTTTAACTTCAAGAGGGCCGAGTTTCCTCAGTGGGGAGTAAGCCGGTGGCTACGCTGTCGGGGGTGGCAGGACGGGCCTATGCCTAGCTTCAAAAAAAAAAAAGAGTAAAAACAACAATATGAGTTCTTACGAAAAAAAAATCGGAAATGACATTCCAACAAAAAAAAATTGTATAACGCGTTATGCAATCAACAGTGTTTCGTTTTTCTTCGATCGACCCTCCCTACCGTGGCAGTGGTGTTCTAGTTTATGGTTAGGCCGGCAGTTAGTAAAAAATTACTAGGACAATTTTTTCTTCCAAAAGTAATATTCCAACATAATCAAGTTAACCGATGATAACCATGCTGACTTTCCAAGAATGTAATACGTATTATCATATTTTCCTGGTTAGTAACTTAAAATACCACATTGCCTGTAATAAAGGGCATGCCTCTGATGTCAATTAATAGGATGCAGGAGCCACTAGCATCTGTGTTATTTTACTCGCTCGTGGTCGAAATTGGACAAATTATGACCTACCCACATTCAATCTAATACATGACAGGTTTTGATTTCGACATCTGCATTCACTCCGATATTTGTTAGTGTATGCGCGGAAGGAAGTATGAATTTTACGTGGATCGAATAGGTATTTTTATAATTAATATATTTTAAATAGAAAGGAAAAACAAAACAAAAAACGATTTGAATTCCTACGAAACTTACACAAGGTACAACAACAACATACAGGTAACAGGCGCCTTGGACAACAATCCCAAAAAAACAAAACCTTAAACAAGCACCAACTTTTTTTTAAGCCAATTTTTTAAAAGAAAATCTCTTCATTAAGAATCTAGAATTTAAGATTGAAAATTTTGAGTAAGAAAATGTTAAGTCTTTGTAGTTGAGAATGGCGTAAGTAGTGTTGTGAATTTTTGTGCATGGTTTTAATTATTGTATCTGTTGCATTTGTTTGTTTTTCGATGCACTATATTATTTTATGAAATTTCCTACTGGGTTGTGGTTTCTCACCCCTTTTCCTCCCTTTCCACAGAGACACTAGTACAAAAAGTCGCATTTGACACATTGGATCACCGTGTCCATAGGCTTTCGGCCATGGATTTTTTTCACTCCAGAAATGTGATATTAGGTGCCATGACAAAAGGATACCTTTATGGCTACATAAAGTTTGTGTGACTAATAGACATGATTTACCATGGCCATATCCCTATAACCGTGTCCATATGGTACCCTGTTTTTTTAAGCAGTTGAGCATTGCCATGGCCATAGGTTCCTTATAGCCACACAATTTATGTTTAATGTGGCCAGTGTTTACTTTAAAGCTACATGGATTTGTTTGAACCATAGCCTTTGCTACCAATCAGACACGCAAAAGTCATTTTATCATGGCTAATTCGTGACCTACAATCACATTGAAATTGTAACACCATGGCAATAGACTTTCTTAAGATACAATACATGATTTCGATGTGGCAATACATGACTTGTAGTCACGTTAAATCTATAGTACTATGGACATACATATTTTTAGACACGTGATAAACATTTTACATGGCCACTAAGAATTTGTAGCACCGTGGCTAAAAACTTTCCAAAGACACGCAAAATGTTTTCAATGTAACTGTTGGTCACCTTTTGGACACAATGGATCAGATAAAACATGACGCTACATACCTTAAAGTCACACAAAACAACTTTAATGTGGCAAATGTTTAACTTTTAGCCACATGTTTAGTTTTCAGCCCCTCGAAAATTAGAATTTTCATAGCTCTATTTATTCGTTGTCCATGGTTCTAAATCTAAAAGGTGGCCGTAGTTATATTCAACCACGCAAAGGCAGTATTGGCCACTTATATCGATTATTTAGGGACCATTTAGATTAATAATCATGATACAAATTAATCACACTATCGAAAATGATCCAAAATACTTTTTATTAATTATATGAGATACATCACATGTGTTTGATTAGTTAAGCAAAAATCCACTGAAGGTTCAACAAGTAAACACTTGTACAATCAAACTTTATAGCACTACGATCCTACAATCTTCATTCACTTGATACTCAGTATTCTTCTGTTCCCCATCATGCAGATCCCAAGCTTTAAAATCTTCTTAGACATAAGGTTGTCATCATGCTTATCTTCCTAGTCGTATTAATAATTAAGCTTCAAAACTAACTGATCCCTTCTCTTTCATTCCTAGAGTCAGGACAAAATAGTGGAATGAGCTCTGTTGGTCCATGTTGAAGTGAGTTGAGAGGAAAAGACCTTGTCCACCAAGATGGAATATTTGTGAGTTGACTTGGCCAGATGGGAACAGTCTTACACACTCGTCACGTTTAAGATCCAAATAAACTACAAACTGCTGACATGGAAGATCGAATTCCACCACCTTCACAGGTCTGTATATGTATGCTCGTTCAACAATACAACAATTTGTGATTGCAGATAACTCGGTGGCTAGGGTTCGTTGTGTATGTGTAGCTTCTGCCTTAACAAAGAGAGCCTCGAGGACAACTTTCGACATGAGATCATGGACAATCATTGCAGGTGAGAACCTTCTTTAGTTTCCGGAAGGTCATGTAAGGGAAACGAATTAGATGACCAAGACGTGAACCAAGAACCTTGTGCCTGTCCTTCATCTTTGGATAATGCAATTTTTCCCACTTCAACAAAAAATCGTAAACAGCATCTTCTGATACAACCTGAAGATCATCGCTGGATAACACTGTCTCAAACTCAGCCAACGGTAAGTTCAGCACCTCCTCCAAAAACCTGCTTATATTTGAAAGACATAAAATCACACGAAATTATGTGTTTGTTGTTTAAAACCATAGGTGTATCCAAATCCCAATATAAGGGGTATCAATTTTTTCCCAAAAAAAAAACATCATGTAATAGAAGAACTAAAGTCATATAATGTTTGTCAGGACAGAACAATTGATCCAAGTTATACCACACAAGAAGTAATGCCAAACATAATTATACCACAATCAGAAATAAATAAGATAAATATCATCAAGACAACATGCTTCAGTCCCCTAAAGTACACCAGAAAAATGCTTAGATAAGTCATTGTAAATATAATCCATAAGTAACAAACCTCAAAAGATCTATTATTTGTTCTGAAGTGCATACCAGGGACATGTTTGATCCAAATAGGTAAAACCCATGAATTCAATAAACACAAATTTCAGATTCACAAAGAAGTGAAATTGATACTGAAAAGACGAAATATAAAATCAAAATTTGAGAGATTATTACCCAATGATCTATTCAACACAAACGACATAGAAATTATGGAAGATAGCTCAAGTTATGATGCCAAAAGACCCAAACTGGAAGATGAAGTTGACGGAAATAAGAGTGAACCAGCACCTCCTTGTCCACAAACTCTGGAAACTAGAGTCGAAGCTGAGCTTTTCAAATCATTTGGAGGTGTTAAAAAAACATACAAGGAGAAGGGAAGATCTCTTCTGTTTAATCTGAAAGATCCTATTAACCATGAGCTGAGAGAACGAGTGCTATCTGGTGAAATTTCTGTTGAACGCCTCTGTTCTATGACTGCGGAGGAGCTTGCTTCAAAGGAATTGTCAGAGTGGAGGATTGCAAATGAAGAAGAGCTTGTGCAGATAGTGGTGTTTCCAGATTCACAAGTTGACATTAAACGCTTGGTTCGGAAAACACATAAAGGGGAATTTCAGGTTGAATTTGACCAAGATAATGGTCCTTCAGTTGAGGTTGCTGCTGGGGAAAGTTCTCTTTATCAATTTCGACCAAGAGCTAAATACTTAGAAGCTGAAACTCCACGGAAATCAGATGAGAATGGAAAATCTGAGAGATCGGAAATCACTTCTAGTGAGAAGGTTATCTTGGATGACCAAGGTAGTTTAAGTGTTGTTCCAAGTGATGGAACTGATCTTTTGAAGGGACTGATGATGGATGAATTGAAGGACCCAGAATTTCTTACTCCTATAGTTTATCTGGATGAGTTCATGGAGACCCTTGATTCTGAGCCACCTTTTGAGAACTTGCAAAAGGAAGCTGCAACATCCGAGTCCATTGGGGAAGAGAGGAAGAACATCGATACTGATTCAAAGGTTGATTCATCAGATCTTACTCCGGTTAACCATGTAACTGCTGCCTTGGAAAAAGCTGATGCCGTTGATAAACTGCCACCGTCGAAAAATACAGCAACAGAACTCTAAATTCAGATCATAAAATTGAAATCAGAAACAAACCCATTTTTAAGCTACACGAAATCCAGTGAACAAACATGAAAACTACGAATTCTTATAGAAATTTTACAATACAAAAGAAATCAGACTCCTAAAATCAAAAACAAAGAATCTAGGAATTTATAGACTCACCTTCTTAGATCTGTGTTGACAGTAACAAGATAAGTTTGCTAGAGATGGAGTTCAAGAAAGATAACATTGATTTCTGAAAGATAAGTTTACAATACAAAAGAAATCAGACTCCTAAATTCATGGGGGAGTTTGTAGCATATTACGAATCTATGGGGGAGTTCCCTAAATTCATCGATGTCATTGAGAACAGTGGTGGTGATTAAGCGCCAGTCATATGAGGGGAAGAAGAGAGGTGTTCTTCGTGGGAGAGGAAGAGGAGACGAAGAAAGAGATAAAGAGATAGAGCTCAAGTGGTTGAGGGAGGCTTCGGTAGGTGAATGAAAATAATGGGAGGACCAGATTTTGTTTGATCCACTCATGAGGATTGAGAAAAGAATCTGACGGTTGATATTGTATTTGTTGTGGTCATACGGATTGAAAAGCATTTGTCTTTCTCTTTGTTCTAATACGAACTCGTGTATTCGGTTTATTATCAACCTTCGAGATGAAAAAAAAATCCAAAAAAAAATATTAATAAATTTAGGACATTGTTATCGACATTTTGATATAAAAAAATCCTAAAAATATATAAGAATGAATCGGGAAAATGAAAAATGAATTCTATAATTGGTGTGTTTCTTTGTGCTTTCTCTTCGTGTTTTTGTTCTTTCTCTTTGTGCTTCCGGCTTGGATTTCGACTAGCCGCATAGGTCATGAAGCAATTTTTAAAAGTCATACAAATCATGAAGTATCTTTCGTTCACACTGGTAAACTCAGGTTAGCATGATACATCATCAAAACCGATAAATATGAAGCTCAATGTCGATTTGAACTTCAAATGTGGTATAAAGGCATACAAACTATGAACCGAGAAGCTCCAGGAGGGTTCAAACTTCAAACTTAACATGATACATCATCTAAATCAATAAATATATGAAGCTCGGTGTCGATTCGAACTTCAAATATGGTATTACGACATAAAAACTATGAACCAAAAAGCTCTGGGAGGGTTCTCACTTCAAACTTTTCATGATATATCATTAAACTCAGTAAATATGAAGCTCATAGTCGATTGGAACTTCAAATATGGTATAACGGCATAGAAACTATGAACCAAGAAGCTCTGGGAGGGTTCCAATTTCAAACGTATCATGATATATCATTGAAATCGATAAATATGAAGCTCATAGTCGATTCGAACTTCAAATATGGTATAAAGGCATAGGAAATATGAACCAAGAAGCTCTGGGAGGGTTCTGACTTAAAACTTAGCATGATACATCATAGAAATCGATAAACATGAAGCTCAGCATCGATTTGAACTTCAAAATTGGTATAATGGCATATAATCTATGGACCAAGAAGCTTTGAGAGGGTTCCGACTTCAAACTTAGCATGATACATCATCGAAATTGATTAATATGAAGCTTAGTGTCGATTCGAACTTCAAATGTGGTATAACGACATACAAACTATGCATACCATGCTCCGAGATCGAAACCTGATGGTGAGTTGACTACTCTAAGTCAGAAACTTGGTAAGAACGACGAATCTATCCGTTTACAGGTAAGATTCCTTCGAAATATTCTAAGAAACCTCAAACAAACCTATTTTTGCATATTGTATGCATATCAGGCTCAGAGATCGAAACCTGGCTACGAGTTGACTACTATAAGTCAGAAACTTGGAAACGAAGAAATCATCCATTTACAGGTGTTAACCAGTCACTACTAATGACCTTGATAGTACATAGCTAATTTTTATTGGCTTATTAGATAGCAACTGCATATGACATATATATATATATATACATGATGCAGGCACCCAATGAACCAAACACTTTGGATGCATAAACATCTTCATGCCATATGATAATCCAAAAAATTTGAAATTCATGTAGCTATATGTCTATCTTTGGACATGTTGGACAACTGTGTCAATTTATTAATAATCCCAGTGGCTAATATATTTGATTTTGCCTTGGAAAATTAATGTGTCTAATGAACCCTACATTTTGGACACATCAAAAAATTAAAGTGGCCAAATAATTTTGTTTTCCGCCACGGCTGAATAGGCGTGTCTGTTTCCACCCTATGCATTAGACACTCACACAATTGGTTAACGTGACCATATACCCATCTATGGCTACAGGTCATGGGTTTATACTTAAAACCATGGACAAATAGTATCATATGGCTACATAAAAGTGATCAATGTGGCCACAAAAACAATCTGTGCATGTAGCCACGGAAAAATATTTTGGTGTGGCTAGGCTTTTGATCTGAAAATGTGGCCTATGTGACAGTTTGTACTAGTGAGAACGAAGAAAGACTATCTGAGAATAAATTATTATATATCACGGGGATTTGGGTATCGCTTTTTAAATTTAATCGAAATTTTATTTTGTTTTAATTTGATACTTTTGATTTTTTAATTATTATTTGAAAGTTTTGTAATTTTAAAAGTAAGATTACATTTTATATTTTTTGACACAAGAAAGGGAAAATTTTATTAAGAGGTACAGTAGGCACTCAAGATTGAGCTTGAGTGCCTATTGTAAAGAAAATAAAAAAATTGACACAAGAAAGAGTAAATTTTATTAAGGGCAAACCTTTTTAGTAATTTTAAGTTTACTAAATTAAATTTACATTTCATTTAATAAATTTAATTGAGCTTGAATTATTGATTTTATTTATTAAAATATTTTAAAACGAAAAATCTGGTCCTACACGAGGGTAAGTCCGGAAATTCATACTTCCTAGCTATATCGGACCCGACCCATAAGGTCAAATTTGTGTTCGCCAGAAGTCTGAAAATCTGGGTTGTCACACGCCACCACAACAAAATCACCTGATACCATTGTTTCCACCCCCATGGTCGACATAAAAACAAGAAAAGAAAATGCAAACAAATAGACAAAAAGCAAGAGGGAGATAGTATCAAATAACTAACCTTTTCCCCCATCTATCTTAATTATCTTTATCCCAAGAATCCCAACTGAACAGGATAGTATACCTGCAACAAATGGCCTTAGAAGAAGGGAAGAGTATGTCCTTAAGACAGATTGTGATACTGGCTAGCATTGTATATAAAAAAGTATAATGGATCACAAAGTATAAATAAGTAAATAGTAGAGTAGTTACCTAAAATTTAAAATCTTAGTCTATGCCAAGGATTTCTTTTGCAGCAGCAATAACCCTATGAAGTGAAACAACTGTGATTTCAAGGAACAGAAATATAAACATATAACAATATTCTTGTGAGACAAAGAGAGTAAAGTAGAGAGTAGAAGAGTCAATAGCATGTATGAATAGTTCTCGCAAGAAAAGTTCTAACAGCTGATCTATGGTTTAATCTTCCTCGCGTAAATAGATTAAATAGTAATAGATCATGTCAGTATAGTCATATCTATATGTTAATTGACTATGACAGAATGAAGTATTTACATATTATAAACTTGTGTGATCCTATAGAAAACTTGAAAACTGTATGGCAGGAAGAAAAAAAAAAGTATAACAACAAAGTTTACCTTCAATGTTAGCTTTGTCTTTTACAAGACTTAAGTTAGCTAGCCTTCATATGTGTACTATAAGCCTAAGGACAAAAAATTACAGGAAATACGCAGTAAGGAACCTAACAAATTGCTTAGGAAACACCTTATAAAAGAAACTTATTAAAGGAGTTAAATCTATGTATACAACATATGCAAGATTATAGACCAATAACATCTCAATAAAGTCATCCTTGTACATAAATTGTTTCTCTAAATTAAAACACTAATGGAAAACAGCCGATTTAAGATAGTCAGATAGTGTCATTTTAACGAGTTAAACGGCACTTTCTAAGTGCTGCTGAAAGTACCGCAGATTCAGTGTCTTTTTGTGGAACGAAACTTACTGAGTACCCCTAAATTACGATGCTTTCTGAGTGCCGCTACGCACGACACCTGGGTATCGTCGTAGATTTGATTTTTTTAATATAAAACAAATTAGTCATATCTGGCTAGCTGACTCCAGTTATTCTTACTGGGCTGAAATAAATCTGATTCAAATTCAAATTGTACTAAAATGAAGCTCAAATTAAACTGAAATTTAAATGAAAATTCAAATTCAAATGAAATTTAAATGATAATTCAAATTCAAATTCAAATGACAATTACTAAAGTTCTCAAATTCAAGTGAAATTCAAATTCTCAAATTCAAATTTAAATTTTATATAAAACTTGATTCATCTAATACCAAATGATAGATTGATTACATTGAACTGTACTCATAAATTTAGTCCAAAATAATTATGAAAAACTTCTAATTATTAAGGTTTCTTAAGTGATACAAGTCCTGAGAATTTCAACAACAACTTCAATCATTAGGATCTTGGCACTAGCTTGCGTCAGAGCAGAAATGTAGATGCACAACTCTTTCAACCATGGATGACATGTACTTGTTGTGATACCATACACTTAGACATGTATTTGTAAGCACTCACCAAACCAATAAAACCATTAATCCCTAAACCCACCACAGAAAAGCTAAAACATTTGGTTAAAGGATATTCCTAACTAAAAGGGTAATTTTTGCAGATGATAGACGCATCATCACAACTAAAAGTTACCCATATTGGGATCATTATCCACGATTGCAACATCATCACCATGAATGAATTCCACAACTCATACTAATATCCACAAAAGAAGGGGCAATGAGGTACTCTCTTGGGTATTACCAAGTGATCTAATCAAGTGGGTATTTCCGAACCAAGGAATCTATAGTTACTACCTTGACACGAAAAGAAATAACAACTCTCAATTCATGTGCATGGTAGTGCCATTGACTGCAAAGAACAAAAACAATACATAAGAAATTCATGATGAAAAAAAATCACAAACCTTAGAAAAAGTTACATCCTAAAGTTAAAAATTATTTCCTAGGAAGATTTCCAGAGAATAACACACCCAAAATGGACGAGTACAATGCTAACATTATCTTGTGAGAATTAATCTTGCATATACATAAATTTTAGGGTCACCAAGTATATGTAATTATCCTAGCATCCTATCACGATGTAGAGCCGTCAATAAGAAAAAAATGAGATAAGTCTTTCAAACACAATCATGACAACACGATAATGTAGGATATTTCCTTTATGTGTCCCACGTATAACCCCACTGATGATCAACAGAACTAGGTAAAAATAGCATCTCCAAACCCAAGCATCACTAGTCAATCTTTTCACCGGCTCTATATTACAAACAGCCTATTCCATATTATGAACCATTTCAAACCAACGATTTCAAATGACAACAATTAAATGTACAAAAGGTTTTAAGCTCACCTTCATGCCACCCATTGCAGAGCCAATCATAACACCGCATTTAGCTTTGCAGGAAGCATCAGTTGCACCTGACTATCAAAGTCTAATACACCCTGCAAAACAAGTAATTTAAAACTTCAGATACACATTGCCATCATACTTAGCAGCTCTTACGTACATGACTGCAACATCATAGTGCAAAGGGTAGTAAGGAACAGACAAACATTGTACTTAGTTGTTCTTATGTCCACAACTTCATACGAAGGGGAGCAAGGAATTAACCAATTGCACAGTAACTACAAATAACAGAAAGTTAATTCAATACGTAGAGATGATTACCAATTGAAATAGTAGGAAAGAATTGATCTTTTTGCTAAATCTTCTCTGCCAAAAATTGCAGAACTAGGATAAAGATTTCTGGTAATTGACCAGCAGTTGTCATGTGAAGAGTGACGGTGAAATACTTTTCATTAACTAGAGACATCTTTTCACACATCTTGGTGGTATTCACAAATATCTCACAATAAACAAACATTTTGAGAATAAATTAAGCTAAACCTAGAGAAAGAGAGTCGTAGAAAAATTAATTCCATGTACTTAATTAGTACCTTGTGCCATGGATGAGAGATTTAATTTGAGGGAACTTAAACTTCATTTAGATATAGTTCATGGAGTTGATTTACTCCCTAGTTTAAGTATCCAAAACCTGCAAATTAAGCATGTCAGATATCAATGAAGCAACTACATATTGATGCAATACGAGTTATAGAACATGTATATGGTAAATTGTATTATCGGTGGATCAAAACAGTCGTGTCCTCCTATCATAAATAAAAACTACCAACCCTTAAAAAATATTTAAAGAGAATGCAATGGTCTAGCCGACGGTATGAGTGCATATGACTAATAAATTTCAGAAAAAATACTAGTGAACCTCACCTTGATAATTTCAACAAACAGGTCGCCTCCAATTTCACCAGGAATGAGAGGATGTCGATAAAAATAAAAAAAATGTTATGTTTCTTATTAAAGTGGAATGTACAAAAAATACGTGCAGGAGGAGTAATCGAAATACATGTACAAGGAGTAGCTCTGCAAGAACACATCCAAAAAACCAGGTGTCGACGTCTGTAATATACCAAGTGGATCCAAACATAAGCTCTGGTGCTCTATAACACCTAGAGAAAATCTATAATATGTTTGGCTTCCATTTTACCTGTTTAAACCAAGTAAAGGAAATACATCAATAGAGATTCAGAAGTGAAACCGCAATCATAAACTTCCCCTTAATAAGTTTCTTGAAAACACTAATCTAAAATGTGGTAAACTGGCAATTGTTAAACAATGAAAAAACCATAAACAACAAAGTGATACTATTGTCAACAAAAATAAGCATTATACCTGTAATTTTCAAGCATATCATAATTGATCCAAGCTGTAAAACCACTCAAGATAATAAACAGAATCCATAAGTAATATTCAAACAAAAACACTAAAAATAAAATCAAATTCAAAAAACAACCTCAGTAAAATTAAAGTCATCTAGTAGTTGATTGAACAAAGAAATAACCCCAATATGGCTTATGGAAAAGAAAAAATCAATAAAATTACTACTAAACAAAACCCCTGTATCAAATCAGAGTTTATGAAAAAAGGCTAGCAAAATTAGGTTTTGCCTGTGTAATTAGAAGCACCTTCCATTATCATCAGAAATCTGTAAACAAAACCCAAAACCCCAAATTTAATAAAAGTACAAACTATTTCATAAATGTCATTTCTTTACAAAAATAAAAAAAATAAACCTAAATCTAAATCTCGTTAAGAAGTATAGATCAAAGAGAGCGAGAGTGATTATACTTTTTCTCTATGATAATTTTAGGGATCTAGATAATACCAAAGCAGAAAAAGAATCATCAAATACATGGAGTAGATTGATTGGAGATTTGTTAATTCTTTTGGTTCATGAAGATCTGTTGGTTTATCTGAGATAACAGATGCATTTCAGAGATGAATACAAAAATGATTTTAATTGATAAAAATATGTTCGTGATATAGCAGATAGGTTGGAGAGACGAAGAAACAAATGGTTTTTTCTTTGTAGTAAAATTTCGTCTATGGTTTGCCATTTTTCCACTCTGTAGGGATTATTTTACAAAATCCCATTCGAGTTTACCTGATTCTTCTTCTCAAAAATTAAAAATTCAGCAATTTCTAGGGTTTATACTTGAATCTTCTGAAAATCTACTTTGAAGGGTTTGCGAAATCAGGTTATTCAACAGTATATTTTGCAGATATGAGATAAGTTTATTGATTTCTTGTGGGCTTAGGGTTTCCTTTTGGTAGGTTTAGGGGCTTTCCTAAGTTCCAGTTGAAGGAAGAAAAAGCTGAAGGAGAAGGAGAAAGAGAATGAGCAAAGAGAAAGAGAAGGAGGAAAATGTTTCTCTCTACTTTGGGATATAGAGATAGGTCTGATCCTTGTTAGATTAAATCCTAACCGTGGAAGGTAAAATATCCTACCAAGGAAATGAAACTATTCATGTGACGTTGTCTAAGTCAATATAAGTCTCTACACAACGGCGTCCTGACTTTAGTTAAGGGCAATATATGAAGTGTTGTTGTCTTAGTCAACGAAAGTATAAACACAACGACGTTTTGACTATGGTCAAAGACACTTTCCGAATATGGTTATTTCGCGAGTTCCAGTGTGTGTCGTTTCATTGTATCTCTGATAGCCCTTTTTCCACTAGTGAAAATGTAGTTAAATAGAAAACAAGACATCACTTCTTAAAATATAAATATGTAATAGCTTATTTATCAGAATGAAACACCTAATGTCAATTTGGAATAGTCATTTATAGGCCTTTATTTGATCAAAAAATACCTTAGGCTAATTATATTTATAAGAGGGTCAAAATTGTTGCCGAACTGGTCTGACAGACAACGAAGTACTCTAGTTTTCCAGCTTTCAAAAACAATTATGTCTATATTATGAGATTTTATGGACTTAGATATACAACAAAATTCAACAAATGACATCTCAGCATAAAGGTGAAATAATCCTCTATAACTTTCATGTTTTGGGCTCGACCAAATTATATCATTATCGTACCTAAAACCATCCATGAAGTTATTTCAGTGTCACTACTACTATGTTTTCCAGATTTCCCACCGGTCATTGAATCACTCACATCTCTTTCAATTAAACTCCAAAAGAAACAAACCATCTACCCCTAGAAAGATGATAAAGTCACCTACTAGTCTTGAGTTTTAACCTAAGATCAAATCACAATTTAAGATGCTCAAAATCGAGCTTGAAATACTAGCAGTCAACACTACAATGTGTTTTTAAATTTGTTACTCTTTGAGGCATGATATCAAACATCTATGGGCCATAAATCCAATTCATAATTCTCAAATTATGAAGGAATATGAATACCAATTTTTTCCTAACTTGAAAGGATTCCCATCACCAAGAATAACTTTAATAAACTTAGATTTTCAAACTCACACATACCCATACTAGCATTTAACATGAAATAGATACTATGAACATAATTAGGAGAAATTCTCAACTAGTTAAAGTTGTAGCTACAAATAAATTAGAAGATTGAAGTTAAAAACAATGCATCAGACGATTTCATAACATAAACAAATTACAAAGACATAGTTTCAACTTCTAGGAAACAAATTGAACTCCTTACCGAGCTTTTTTGGGTACTACAATAGAGACATAGATATAGCTGAAAGTGTTAGCGCACCAATTACCCACAGTTGTGAAACAGCAAAAATAACCATCAGTACCCTATCAGGTTGTTCCCATTTCAACTCCAATTCCTCCTCTCAACGAAGAGATACTTAGAATCCGACAAATCGAGCCAAACAAGAACATAAATAAAAATTCAACAAAAAGATATCCCAAGTAGAGTGACAAGAACTGAATCTAAACAAGATAATACCAAATAAGAATAAAATAATAATAAAATACATGGAGTACAGATCATAAAAATTGAAACAAAATCAACAGATTAAACATGAAAACCCCAAAAATTGACATCCATACTAAAAACCCACCATTAATTTCCCTCGTAGGAAACACATAAAACCGGATCCGAAAAAAAAAAAATACAGA
The DNA here is from genome assembly GCA_023529315.1 of Papaver bracteatum. Taxonomy (NCBI): domain Eukaryota; kingdom Viridiplantae; phylum Streptophyta; class Magnoliopsida; order Ranunculales; family Papaveraceae; genus Papaver; species Papaver bracteatum. The sequence goes on from JAJJWX010005105.1 coordinate 856,330, forward strand.
TAGAAATATAAAGAATAAGTTAGGGTTTAGAAGATTTACCTTATGAACCATCACTAGTGACCGATCTTCTAATTAACTCATGTAACAAAAATTAGAAGAGTTACAAAACCTAACAACAAACAAAATGAACAAATCAGAAAAACAGAAATGGGAAAAAAATATTTTGCAGACCCTAACTTTACCTTCTAAAGTTGATGAAACTAAAACCGTAATAACGAATTAGGAGAAGAACAGTTGATTACAACCCTAATAACAAAGTAAAATGGTTGAATAAGAAATAATTTTGAGATTTAGATTCAAAATCTAGGGCTTTCAGAACAAAACAAAGTGACCTTGATGATTTTTGTTCTTCGAAATAATCCTTACAATAACATAAATGAAGTCCTTCTCGCGTTCAAGACATGGAAGATCTAAAAAAAAAATTAGAGAAGAAAAGATTTTGAAGAGGAACATGAGAGAGGAAAGAAAAGTTTGTGGGAGAGAGTAAAAGGAGATGAAGAAGAAACCGAGAATGAAATAGAAAGTATGGATAAGTTTTTTTTTTAAATAAAAATCTAGTAGTGAAAAAAAACTACCGAACTATTGTTGTTCTAGTCAACAAAATTCATGCTACAACGAGTGTTTGACTTTGGTCTGCCACGCTTTCTAGTTGACTAAATATCAGGACATACCATCTGTGTCGTTCATAATGTCCTAAATAGCCCTTTTTCCACTAGTGTAACTAGATAGATCAACACTACCATTTTTATGAATATGTTCCGAGGCACCTTAGATAAAGAAAAAAAAGGAACGTTAACCGATGAACAAGTGAACCATGCGGCCACTGTATATCTCCTCTGTGTATTGGGATGTGTCATTTTCCCCAATATTTCTGGCAACCGGATCACCTCCATGAAGTCGGTGACTACTCTTGGGGAACAGAATGCCATGCATTCTTGATGGAAGAGTTGAGAAAGGCGTCGAGGCGAGGAACTAGCCAATTTGGCAGGAACGTGTCTCTATTGCAGTTTTTATTTTAACTATATTACTCTATTTGTCCATCTATAGTTATTCGGTAGACAATAACTATCAGGAAACAACTTAGAGTTTCTTGTACTCCAAATTGTGCATATTCGGTAGCTATTACATCTGATCATCTTCCGAATGTAGTATATTCGGGAAGAAATATTTCCTTTTTCGTTCGATTGTTAATAATCGGGACTTAGTGTTGAACACTTATTACCGATTATATAGGCTCAAAAATTATAGTTTACTGACCTCCAAATGATGTATATTCAGTAGGAATTTCATATGTTTATCATCCGAAACCATATTGCTGCAATTTACTTTCGATTATTTATAATCGGAACTTAGTGTTGAACACTTATTACCGATTGTATAAGCTCAAAAATTATAGTTTACTGAACACCAAATGATGCATATTCGGTAGGAATTTCATATGTTTATCCTCCGAATGTAGTATATTCGGAAAGCATAAACTTCTGATTGTGTATATTCGGTTACAATATGAGTATTCTTGTTTCCAAATGTAGACAATCCATTTCATAATACTTGGTTTCTTATCTATATAGGCATGAATCTATGACCATTTCCCTATCCTAAAGTTAGCCAGCGAGAACCCGGAGTGGGGCAAAGGTATAGGAACAAAGTATATCTTCGAAGACAACAGTTCTAGGTCAAAGGAGTAGCAGTTGATTCACATGAGGGATAATATGGACCAAATGAAGGCCTCAGAAGTATGCTTCGATCCATACAAGGAAGACCGAGCTAGTGGACATATAAATGCTCGCTCGGACATGTCCCTTTATTTTGGACCGTTGTGGAACCCAACATGATATGTGATGTACAACCCCTCAAGGGTGATACGCAAACACGGGTATTACAACATCAACCAATTGAGGAAATTATGGAATTCAACAAATTGGATTTGGAAAACTGCGCTTTTAGTGGTGACAATCTCATGATAGTTCACTCAGGCCCACCTACCATTATTGATAATGAACTGGTATAAGAGGACAAGTTTCATTATCGACTATGGTAGACCTGTCACCCAAAGTGATAAAAATTCTCCAAGCTACGTTGGTTGGCATAATAAGGTATCATATCCTTTTGTTATCCGTGAACTTAAATCAAAGTCCACTTATAATTGTATCATCAAAGACAAGCCAAATGGTTATGATAGACTGGTGCATTTTCTTATGTTCTTTTCGTTTTATATTATGGCAATAAATCTTAGGTAATAACCATTTGATGTGATATCATGTATAAAAACAGGTGAATAGGTTCAAGCGTGTTTCCAACATGTTAACTGCATGCATGAGGAGTGGATATCACGTGCTAATTGAGAGGATAAAATATGTTAGAGACCTAGTTGATAATATGGATACTGAAGATTATGCAGCTCAGTTTGGGGAGAAAGGCATGAAGAAGAAGCCGCTTAAGAAATTAACATCAAAGACTGGTAAAAGAACTCGAGCTTCATCGAGCGCTGAAGGTGCTCCAGCTGAAGCTGCTCAAGCTGAAGGTGCTCAAACTCGTGGTCATGCATGTCTTGGAGGTAGTCACAGTCGTAAAGTCAAAAAGGCGAAATAAGTGACAATTGGTTTCGTAGTTTGATGGTTTTCTTAGTCTAATGGATTTCATAGTTTGCGTTGGATTATGTCGTTTTTAAGGTTTGGATTATAAGGTTTTAAATCACGTTATGGTTTGTGAATGGTTAGTTTTATGGAATATGAATTTAACAATGATTTGCAAGTTTCTCAAATATAACATCATGAAACTGTTGATTTTGATACATAATCGGAAGATTATTTAATATATACATATCTTACGAATGTAGGAAATTATAAAGATTTGTCAATCCCCGGTTACAATCGGAGGTTTGGTTAACTAATATATCTGCCGATTATTACAAGGTTCAAAATTTGTAAAACTTCAGCTTTTTCAAAAATTCTAATTTTTGGGCCACTTTTTTTCGGAATCCATAAAATTGAAATGACTACCGAATATAGTAGTTAAGCATTTTGAAATTCCAAGGCTTATGGTCGTTCCAAAATGCCAAAACCTAAGGATTTTGGAAGATTTTGAATTTTGAGCCACTATATATTCGGAGGTTTGGTTAACTAATATGGCTTGTGATTATTGAAAGTCTCATAATCGACATTTAATAATTAAAACTAAACCTCCGATTTATGGAATATTTAATGTGCCGATGAGTCACAAATTTCCTAAATAACTCAAAAATGAAAAAAGTTAAAACAAATTTCCTTCAAATACTGCACCCATTACAATCGGACCAATGATTCATATTTTATCTACCGATTGTAATTGGAGGATAAAAAATTTATATTATCTACCGATTATGTTAGGACAATTTTACCATTACAAATTACGTGAAATAAGGGCTGGCATCAATTTTTTGTTTTATTGTTGGCCCCTAATCCCTTTTGAGCGGCCCCTAAAAATGACAGGTTAGAAATCATGTTAAAATTACGTGGGCCATTTAAATATTTGTTTTTGCTTATAGAAATCTAAACACTCTGCAAGATTTTTGTATGTATAGTGTCATTACTCCAATCTTCCTTTCCACATGCTCTATGATCTCTGATTGGTAATCTAGTAGTGGTATCTGCCCAATCAATTGCTTTCTATTCTTGTATTTTTTGTGTCATTTCCGATTGGTAAGCAAATGTTCAAGCCTTAGCCCGTTAGTCCCCTCTTCTTGTGTTACTGAAGCTATCTAGACGGACCTAGGATTTTCTCTTGGGTACTAGGGATAGATTGTAACAGTCGATAAGGCAGACGAAGGGCGCGACAATTTTTTTTGGAATACATCACATAATTAGTGGGCAAAGAGTGATACTCGTACAACACTAAATAACTAGGGAAATAAAAGTTAAAATGAACACAAATAACAAAAAAACAAAGTGATTACCAAAAAAGAAAAAAGTAGGAGTACAAAGGTAGTGAGTGGAAGAATATTATTTACTTTAAACATGATTTAAATTTTGATCACCTCATAATATGGACTAAAAATCACATACAATTAGCTAAATACAACTAATAATATGTGGGCTAAACATAAAGTTTAACCTAAGTTTCTATACTAAAATTTTCTTACCCAAAAATTAGGCCCGTCTCTGGCTAGCAGTATTATGGTTGTGCTGGTTACGAAACGATAGGTGAATACGCCTTTTGAGTTTAGTGTCCTTCCCCATCCCAATAATCCCATGTAATATATCTATGTATGTACTGAAGTTGAAACAACCAAAATTGCTAATGGGGTGTACCAAATATTAAATAAGACAAAATATATTTTCCCTTTAGAATGGTGTACCCCAAAGCAAATTGGTATCCCTATTAGCAGTCATGAAATAACCAGCCCGTTCAAATGTTTGATTTTGTATTGACATCATCATATCTTCTCTTTCTGTCAACTTAAACGCAAAGAAAAGGGGAATCAAACATAAGAAAAGCTTGTAAATATGAGAAATTCAAAGACCCATTATGGGCAAAATAATAAAAAAAAAAAAAATCGTGTATAACAAAGAGCAGTGCTAGGTTGACACAAAAAACAACCGTGGCAAATACCGTGCGAGGATCCAACGGTGGAAATAACTCGAGCATCTCGAGGGTAAAGGTTCATGTGGGTCCCACGTTTTTTTTTGTGTGAGATACGGTGGATCTCACGGGATCCCAGCTACGGTAACAAATGAAACAAAAAGTCTTCACAGACTATGAAAAAAACCGAGAAACAAAAAAACCGAGAAATTCTCTCACACTAACCCGGCCCCTCTGCTGGCTACCGCGGGGCCCATGGGACCCACAAAAAAATTGTGAGATAAAAAACAGGTTTTGTTTTGGCGTTGTACAGATTCTCCGTCTGTTAAGAACTGCTGCAAATGAAAAGACTACTGCTCGGTAACAGATAGTACTAGAAAGTATAGTACTGCAGGTATCAGTTAGAATCGCCACTTCACTTGTCAGATGAGAGAGAGGAGGGATATAACGTTTATTTTGACTTTGCCATTTGAAAACGAACCCCCAAAAGGATAAGTAATTAAGTACTTGTATTATATTACTACTAATTACTTCTTATATTATGGGACTCGTATGCAACGAAAAAAAGAAGAAAAAAAAGGTTTAGATGCCCAGTAATTAATGCAGTTGGTTCTGCATAATATAAGAAGTAATATTTTTTTAAAGCATGCAATAATATAAAAAGACCAAATAAATTGTTATTACCGGTGGGAATGCGATTCCCATAGAGTCGCTCAAAAGAATTTGGTTTAGAAAAGCGGGATTCGTTTGTTCCCAAATTGATGTTGATAGGTTTCTCGCTTGGCTGCCGTCAGCTATAAAGTTTGCCAGACCATCTGCTGCTTGGTTTCTTTCTCTATAATTATGTTGAATAACACAATATGGGATTTGATGCATTCGATGTATGATTTCTTCAATCATTGCAGAGATATACCATGTAGCTTCCTTTGGAGTTTTAATAAGTGCACGAGATTTTCTGAGTCCGTCTCGAATATGACTTTAGTCCAATTTCTTTCATTTGCTGCTCTAGTAGCTATCACCGCGTCCCATGTTTCCGTCGTTAGCGCTGTGGTTATACGTAGAGGTTGTGCAATATCCAAAATCGTGTGCGCGCTTGAGTTCCTGCATATGAATCATGCTCCCTTTATTCCCGGGTTTCCTCTGGCTGCTCCATCGGTATTTATTTTAAACCAGTCTGATGTTGGGATACTCCAACCCACTTGAATGGTTGTAGAAGATTTTGTTATGTTTGTTGTCAATCTGCAAGGAAGCTCCCCGGGTAGAACTAGAGGGGAGATCACTTTTGCCCATTCAAATTCATGTTGTTGTGCGAAAGATCTTGCCAGGATGTCGTCATGGGTGGAGTATGTCTGATTGAATACGTGCTCATTTATGGTTGTCCATATTGACCACAAAAGGAAACAACAGGCTATGATAGAAGAGGTATTACCTCGAGTTTGCAGTAATTGAGAAATGGTTGTTTGGTGGTTTATGATAATTGATTGGTTGTTACCTTGGGGTTGGTTTTTTGAAATGAGGTTAGAGAGGGTGTTCCAAGTGGACAGAGCCACTGGACAATGAATCAGCATGTGATTGGTTGTTTCAGGCTCAGAGCTGCAATGAGGGCAGAGGTTGTAGGTGGAGATATTGATGTGATGGATTATAGAGAAGGTTGGTAAACCTTCGTTTATAGCTTTCCACAAGAAAAGCTGTATTTTTGGCGGACACGGTAAGGTCCATAAGAATTTAGTGCTTGGAAGAGGTTGAGGGTGGGGTTGTGGGAGAGATATGTTTTCTTGATGGATTAAACAGTTGTACCAGGACGTTGTGGTGTATTTACTAGATTTAGAGTGGGGCCAAATAATTTTATCCGAGATGTTGTTAAGGGGAAGGTGGATATTTATAATATATTGGGTGGCAGTGTAGGGTAGGATATTTAGCGGATCGTTATTCCAGTTATGAGAGATGGGGTCGATTAATTGTGCGATATATTGAATAGGATCGCATTGGATTGGATCAAGGTTTTGAAAGTGAGGTATCCAATTAGCTTGGATTGGGGTATCTAAACCATTTCCTATTTGGTGAAATATATGATTTTTTACAGTTGGTATGAGAGATGCCATTTGTTTCCATTGCGGGCTTGCAGTACTAGGTATCGAAATTGTACTTTGCAATATAGGCTGATGGTGGAGGTATTTCTGGTTGAAGAGGTTTGAGCAAATGGAATGTGGCTGGTCTTGAATGTTCCAAAAAAATTCATGAAAAGAGCTTTATTGTGATGACTACTCTTCATGATGCCCAACCCTCCCTATGATATTGGCTTGTTTAGCTTGTTCCATCCTAATGGGTGAAGTTTCTGGACCGAAGAATCATGACCCCAGAAAAATTCCTAGTGATTCGATCAATTTGTTTGTGAACATGGGTTGGGAAAATCTGTGTTTGCATAAGGTGATTTGAGATTGGTGTTAATGAGGTTTTATTAGGACCAGTCTTCCCGCAGTGTTAAGGCATTTTGTGATCCATCATTGAGCTTTTGCGTGACAATCGCTGGAGTAGTGGCTCGAAGATGTGACTTGAGGTCCTCCCGTGTTTGAATACAAGTACTTAATTACTTCATTCTATTTAATGTTGGGGATCTTTTCCTTCGTCCTTCTTCCAACAATTTTTTTTCTCTTTTTCCTCTTCTTCTTTTGTTCCTTCCGATTTGATGTTACTCCCTCCGTTACAATTTACTTGATGTTTTAAGGTTTTTTTTTATTCCAAAATTGATGAGAGTTTTAGTATTTTCCCCAAATTCTCTCTAATGTACCCTTGCTTTGGAATCAACACATAAACAATTACTCCAATTTTTAAATATTTCCCATAAAGGATATACACTCTAATCTATAAAAAATTGCTACATCCCAAGTAAATTACAATGGGATTGGTAACATTTTAGCTAATCCCCCATATAAATTTCGAGTAAACATTATATACACTTTTGCTACATGCCAAGTAAATTATAATGGGATTGGTAACATTTTAGCTAATCCTAACATTTTAGCTAGGTTAGAGTTTTCTCTTACTTAATTAGGATTACCATAAAATAGTTTAGAAAAAATGATGTTTGTTTTTCCATCAAATCCCATACTGGTATATGTTATATTTTGTTTGTCTAATATTTAATTTTATTAGAAAAGATTTTATTTATTTATTATCATAAATGGAAAATATAGGATAATTAAAAAAAAGGTGAAAAATGGGTCAATTGACAAAAGTTAGGATAATTACCTATTTTATAGGCAAAATAACTTCCTATTCTTGGTTGGGATTTTGGTATCCTGGATATTTGGGAGAATAGTGTAACGTTATTTTTCCAGCTTATTAAAATTAGGGAAGGTTATGTTATTCATGTCCAAACTTAGAATAAAAAGAAGACAAACACGTTTTGATAGTTATTTTACAGATAACCCAACCTAGGATAGGATATCAAAGGTGCCAAACGCAACCTTAATTTTTCAAAAAGGTATTAATATGGGTAGAATTGGAAAAATTTAACTATCTCTGATGCTTCTTAATCGGCGTGAAAAACTCTACAACATCAAGTAAAATGGAACGGAGGGAGTAGTTGAGTAATCCCCATCTGGATTTCGATCCCAAGCTAGATGGGGATCCAAAAAAGGGGTAAATAATATATTAATATGCCAAGCCTCAATTTTCTCGATCAATTTCTTTATAAATTAAGGGAATCCGGGACCTGTTGATTGCATTCTCCTCATTAGATTTCTTGACTCGTTTTAACTGATAATATCTCTAAAACCTATTCATTTTATCATGCATCTCAATCATAATTTAGATCCAACTGCATTACTGGGAACTGGTATGCAACAAAACAAAAACAAAAAAGGGTTTGGATTGTGAATAGTTGGGATCCTATTTAGCAGTTCGTTGAATTATTCACAATCCAAACCCTTTTTTGTTTTTGTTTTGTTGCACTCAGGCCAGCAGATGTTCTTATTTTTGGGTGGGCCAATGGAAAACATACGTGTGTTGATCTTACCGGGGTTTCTCTATTAGTAGGCTTCGGGCAAGGCTCTTTCACAGTTGGACAGGCGGCTTTGAAAGCTGCCTCAGGTAAGATAACGAAGCATGAAAAGGCATGTCTTGATAATGGACATGCTTTTATTCCCTTTTCCTTTGACACTTTTGGGTATTTAGCGCCAGAGGCGGTTGGACTTCTAGCGAGAGTTCAAAGAGTCATGCACATTAATGTCATGACTCATGATTCGAGAGAGTTTGTGTTCAAGAGGATAGGGTTTGCTATTCAAAAAGGGCTTGCGGCGCAGCTTGTTGCTCGCTTGCCTGCTATGTAATAACTTGTGTTTGATTTTAAATTAATGAAACTATTATTCACATATTTTTGCGTACCAAATGATACGGCCCAACTCAAACTCCCAACACAGTTTGTCTATTTTCTCAACTACCCGAATAATCAGCATTTTTGACGTTCCGTTTTAATGCTTTTTGGGGATTGTAAGACACAATTAGTGTATTTTTTCGGATGAACTAATATCTTTTAAACTATTTATTTATTTATTATTTTGAAATGAAAAAATTTAATCCCTCCGTCCCCTATGTACATAGAGAAAAGTGAAATTCTCTTAGAACATCTCCAACACTGGGTGCTAAAATTTCTACGTGGAGTTTTTTTTTTTTTTTTTTTTTTTTTTGAAGCATGAGAATAGAAGAAGTTAGATTACAATTTATCTTGGGTACATGGTACCCACAAAATCATAAAATAGAATTTTATTTATAAAAGATGGGATTGCCGGGTCCCATATTTTAGTTGATAAATTCTCCGTTTGACTTCCATCAGCTGCATGATTGGCTAGCCCGTATGCGGCTTGATTTCCTTCTATGTAATTGTGTTGAATAGCAGCATGTGGGATTTGTCAAAATATGATGTTTATTTCCTCTATCATTCCCGATATGTGCCAAGGTGGTGGGTCAGAGGAGGTGATGAACCGTAGAAGGTTTTCTGAGTCGGTTTCAAAGAGAATTCTTGGCCATTGTCTTTCTATTGCTGATCTTGAAGCCAATAGCAGATCCCATGTTTCTGCAGTTTGGGAAGTCGTGATTCCAAGTGGTTGAGACAGAGCCATTAAAGTTCATGCATCAGAATCTCTGCATATGAATCCTGCTCCTGCAAATCCATGGTGACCTCTGGCTGCTCCATATGTGTTAATTTTAATCCAATTGATGTGTGGGATGTACCATCCTACCGATATTGTTGAGATCCTTTTGTCTCTTGTTGGATGGTTAAATAATGGTGCATCTCCTGGTATGATTGGTGGTGCAGAGTGTAATGCTCCATAGAATTCTTGTTGCACTTTTTGTGCCCATGTTATGATTTCTCCCGAAGTTGTTTGGTTTTGTTGGTATATTAGGTTATTCCTAGATAGCCATAAGGTCCAGAGTAGAAAAAAAAAGGAGAAAATTATAGAAGTTGACGCCGGTTATTGCAGGATTTGTGAAATGGTTGTTTGAGGCGTAATGGTGAAGGTTGGGTGGGTAGGGTTGGAGTTTGATGTAATGGATAGTTGACTGAGTAGCGTGTTCCAGGAGGTAGTTCACTACACCATTTTTCCAAAACAGCAACTAAAATTTGCAACAGTTCTTATGCAGTTGCGAATTCGCAACTAAATTCGCAACTGCTCACAAATTCGCAACTGTTGATTGCAATTGCAAAATTTGTAACTGCAGAAAGCAGTTGCGAATTTTTTAGCGGTGTTGCAATTCACAACGGCTGACCATACCACATGTGCTACCTAACCGTGTGCAAGGTAACACCAGGTTTTAGTGAATTGCACATGTGCGACGAGTTTGAGTCGATGGAAACACTACCTTCTACGGTCATGATTTGATCAAAAAAATAAATAAACGAGTGGACCAATTGTCTCACCTAAAATATCCCAAAGAAACAGAAAACACATTCTCTTCGAGTCTTCGCCTCTATCACTCGAATGTATCTCTCTCTTTCTATTCTTCTTTTTCACCACCATTAAATATTTCAGAAAACCCACTACCACTGATGATTATATCGTTATTCAATCTTTCTCTTGAATACCCACCACTATTTTCTCTTCGATATTTCTCGTGCTTGATTTTCTACATGAAAAGTTAGGGTTTCCAAAAAAAATAAAAATAATAATAATCTCGGATGTTTATACTATTTTCATAATCATTCCCATGCTTGATTCTCTTCAGTCTTTATCGATCTTGATGTTTATACCGTTTTCATAATTATTTATTTTGTTTGTTGACAGGGTATTTAAGAAGAACATTCAATTGGTTAAGCAGTTTTACTTATCTCGAACATTCAACTGGTATAATCACTTTACTATGAAAATCATCTCGGATTTTTATGATTTTGGTTTTGATTTGTGCTAGATTCAGTAAATCTGATGTGTATTAGGTTTATTCATGATTTGTTTTTGGGAATTTTTGAGGAATCTGAGGATTGGTTTGCATTTGTTATGTATTGATATGGTTTTCAGATGTGGGTTTGTTTTGATTTTGAATTTTAATCGGTGGGATGTGGTTTTGAGATGTGGTTTGCATTTGTTATTTTTCATTTTTCTGTGAAATTATATCACAGACAGTTGAATTCGCTGCTTCTGTGTGTACAAGTGAAGTTTGCTGGGGAAGAGCTCCGCCGTATCATAGACCTAGAGATTGTCTGTCTTGGTGATGTGGACCAAGGTATGAAAGTGTATATTTTCAGATTGTGTTCTTGTTGCAATTCAAATGAATAATAGCATCCATTAGAGGAACGATAATACAGTGCAATGTTAATTTAAGAAGCTGATTGAAAGACTACTCTACCACGTCCCTTTGTTATAAGTTCATGTCATCATGGACTTTGGTTTGTTGCAGGGGGGAGAGAGCTTATGGACAATTTTCTGAGATGGTGCACAATGTTCAGGAATGAAGGCATGGAAAGTTAGTATTGAGCATAAGTTTTACTGCTTATTTATGAAAGACTCTCGGCAATTCATAGACATCTCAAAATTACATAACCTCTAGGTAAAATAAGGAAACTGGCTTATGATTCATTTGAAATTAAGGAACAATTTGTTTTGTCTTACATAGTATTGTTGAATTGTTTTCTTTATTCGTTGCACATTCATTTATGTACAGGTCTCAAAATAGTGGGAATGTTGGTCATGTAATAATGTTTGGTGCAGATCCCTTGAGCTAATATGCGGAAATTGAAGCATTGCGTGCTTACCCTGGTAAACTCATTGGTATGGGTTGTGGTGGATATATTAGTTTATTTGTTTTCCATCCTTGTATATCTAATTGTTGGTCAATGTATGAATTGGATAGGTTGTTGTTACTATGTATAACTTTCAGCGTTACGTTCTCGTCGAAGGACTAGGACAAACATTGGAAGGGACATGGTCAATGCAAAAAGTCATTTGGACTATGGTGGGAGCACAAGCAACAGAAGAACGACTCAAGCACTAAGTAAGTTTCTTGCTAACTAAAGTTTGTGATAAGTTGGATAATTTTATGGTTTATACATAATATTATCTATTCAGAACCAATTCTTGTAGACACCTGATCGAGATAATTGAGACAAATAAATTATTACCGAATAATTAAGTCAATTTCCCAAATATTTTTAAAACATGGTTCTAATTGTATGGGTGAAATGGTGAACTGGATTCATCCCGGCTTAAACTTAAAAAATGGTAAACTGGATGCATTGGTATGGGTTGTGGTGGATATATTAGTTTATTTGTTTTCCATCCTTGTATATCTAATTGTTGGTCATGTATGAATTGGATAGGTTGTTGTTACTATGTATAACTTTCGATTTAATTTTGATACTTGGGTTTTGGTTTCAAATCTATGTTACGTTCTCGTCGAAGGACTAGGACAAACATTGGAAGGGACATGGTCAATGCAAAAAGTCATTTGGACTATGGTGGGAGCACAAGCAACAGAAGAACGACTCAAGCACTAAGTAAGTTTCTTGCTAACTAAAGTTTGTGATAAGTTGGAAAAGCATGAACCAATTCTTGTAGACACCTGAAAAATCATGCTATGAATGGCATATATGACTAGCCTTCAACTCCACAAACTGCACAACAAAGATAAGTGTTCAATCTATCCTATGCTCTTTTATATCTTTTAATGTTGTTGGCTGATGGAAGCATTGCTTGGCAAGGTTAGGGAGGAGTTCGAACATTGCTTGGAGACACATAGTGAACCGGTAAGCTTTTCTTTTCTTTGTTAGTAATTATTATACTTGTAGTGGATGAATTATGTTGGTACTGCACTTCTTTGCGCAACTGATTGTTCACTTGCTTCACGAAGTACATCTAATTCTTTATTAAATAGAATAACTTTATGTCCCTCATTATGAAACCTTGATTTTGATATTTGTCCACTACGCAGTCACTAAGACTTAATGGGACAACATGACTCTATAAATATCCACACATCTTGGTCTTGCGGTAATTCTTATAACTGATTCATGTCATCCTTTTGTAGTTAACATGCTTCGTTCTGTTATAGGCTTCTGATTTACATGAATTATCCCTGACCTAATGTATGGTGAAGATCACTTTTTGTCCATTGTACAGATAAGTGGCCCTCTCCATGGAGCTCTCATCGGTTTCATCCTTGTCTACCCCCATAACAAATTTTCCAGGTAATTCACATATGTTTATGTTCTTTTGGCTGTTAATCTTGGGTATTCCCTGAATATTATTATAGTTTAGGCCTCATATTGGCCTGAATATGTTGCAAGGAACTCTTGACTAGGTCATTAGAGGGGAATATCAATCCCTAGTACGTGCTTTTCTTTATGCTTATGCTTTCATGTTTACATGGATGAATACTAACCTTCAGTATACGTTTTTGCGAGGTAGTGATCACTATTGCTGGGTGACAAGTGAATTACGTGAGGAATGGGAACAACTTATGCCCCAGTGTGCATTATTCAGTTAATGCATACCGGAAAGAGTAGCAGCAGCCTCTGGGAAGAGAAGAATAAGAAGAAATCATCCATGGGTAGGAGTAAGTTTTCCCTCAAATCCATTTTCTATTCTTACACGTGATTATGTTCTTTGATCTAGATTTACAAATACGTTTCTATAGGATCAGATGGATTAATAAATATTGAATCATGTTATGGTTGTTAGGGTTATGCTCGTGGTTGTATTTATCAAATATGATAAGGTAAATGGTTCGTGGTTGCTCACTGATTATAAAACAGTTATCTAATTGAGAATATATGTTGAAAACATTCAATACTAGATTATTATTTGTGTTTTTTCCATAATATTTAGTAGTTACTATGTTGACCAGCTTAAATGTGCCCCATGATTTCTGATTCTAGGTTGAACATCCTTTAAGAGAAGCATGTTATCTTCACATTAATATCTTTAATGTAATTGTATAACCCTGTCTGTTAAGATATGATTCCTTAGTGACTGGGAGTTGATGACCTTTGTCTGATCTAATGTGGTTGTTTACTTTCAGTTTTGTTATCTTCACTGCACAGGGTTTGAGTCATTTTTCTTATACTTTTTGCATTGGTTAAATATTGCAGGACCTGCTAGGTGTTGCAGGAACATTAAGAACAATCCTTACCAAAAGTCAAGGTACTGTCGTGTGTTGTACCTGACTCAAAGACTAGGATTTATGATGTTGGCATGAAAAAGAAAGGATTTGATAAGTTTCATTTTTGTGTCCATTAGGTGAGTTCCCTTTCTTTTTCCATTAGGATTTATGATGTTAGAAACTAGTACATGACCAATTTTGCTGGGAAGTATGATTTCCATTTGAGAGTTAGGGTACATCCTTTCCATATCTTGCGTATCATCAAATGGAAACTGAACTTCGTTGAGTATTTATTATATGTTATTGGCCTGAATATATTGATCAAATGGAAGACTTTGTTGTTCAGTGTGGCATTCAATGTTGTATGTGGTATTTGGCCTGAATTTATAAACTGAACTTCATTGGGTATTGATTGTATGTTATTAGCCTGAACTTCCTTAGGTCTAATCATTTTTCTCATTCTATAATCTTGCTGATGAACATTAAGTTTAGTGACCTTATAAAGAAGTACATCTCAGGTTACTTGAATATGTTTGTTTGCTAATACGACATGCTTCCCTCATTCCCTTGGCAAGGGTAGTGAACCTATATCTTATGACCATCTATTATTGTGTACCTTCAGATTTATTTGTTGAGCTGCATTTTTAATCTATGTGTTGTCATATGGAAATAGTAGTCTGATCATTATATATGATTAGCTTGATTCCTCTTAGTTTTGATAAACTACACGATGGACAATGAACTGAGTACAAACTATGCTTGTTAAGTCTTGCATAACATGGTTCTCTATGTCCAATAGCACTAGTGGAAAACAGAAGTTCCGCGACCACCAGGACAGGTCATATATACGAGTTAAACGACCTGTTATAGCGGTCTCTGATAGGGTCGTTGATAAAGCGTCTTTTTTTTATACGACCCTAAGACGTGGGTCTCTGAATAACGACCGATTTTAAGGGTACCGAGGTACAGACCCTCAGCCGTGGGTCTCAGATTTAAATTATAATAATTAAAAAAATGATTCAGATTTGCTGAAATGCCTGAATGGCTAAATATGAAATAATCTGACTGCATCAAAGTCAAGTCAAGTCAAATGGAAGTCAAGCCAATGTCAAGTCAAATGGAAGTCAAGCCAATGTCAAGTTCATTCATTCAAAAGGAATTCAAATTAAAGACAAATGACACCCAAACTCAAATTGAAATGAAACTTCAAATTTAAACTCAATCTGAGAATTCAACATTCATTACTTTTATCTACTGGGTTTAAATTTACACAAAAATGGATGAAATTATGAGTTCAGAACAAGAAACTTGTAAGTTCAATATGTTCAACCTATATCCATCTCAGTGACAAATCTATGCAGGAACAGAAGTTTCTTCGGCCCTCGAGCAATAGATCGAATCAATGGTTCATACTCAAGTCTGGATCCTTATAGGTTCTTTCTTTCACTTGGGTTAGTAGAATTCCCTGAAAAAGGAAAATAGACATTCACAAAATTAAAGGTGCATTGTTGTTCTCAATCTGAAGGTAAATAACTGAGCCATCTTCTAATGACTCACCTAAAATATCTATTTTATCAATGAGTTCCTGGGATCCAAAGTAGCAAAATCCCTACAGCTTGTAACAAGTTCTTGGCAGAAACCGGCTTGTCTTTGTGAACCCTACAAAAGAAAAATCCCTTGTATTCAACTGATAATCATAAATCATAAACAGTTCATTGATAACCAAGGGACTAGGTTTAAACCTTAAATTGTGGCTGATACTCTACTGGAGCACCAACCAGCCTTGATCAAGTCAACATATTCACCTACATTACGCACAAGAAGACATGGACGAGACATTGAAAAAAAATTAAATTACTACAAAAAGAACTTCCAGCTTCCAGCAATGGTAACTTTTTTGGAATCTAATTAAGTGCATACCCTTAGCTGCATCATATCCAAGGTTGGTGTTTTCCTGCTCCAGTAGCTTGCCAACAACTACAATACCCTCAACTCCGGAATTTGATGCAATTGTTTGCACAGGGGCCTGAATTTGAAACATTATCAGTCATAATACAATTACAAGATACATGTTTTATATTCAGAATTAAAGTTAGGGGTTTTGATTCTTACACTAGGAGAGGAGATCTTCTAGCCCTGGATTAGCACTCTTGCAAGGAAAAATAGAAAAACGAAACACCTAACTGCAAAATCGATAGAACATCAAAAGAAATTAAATCATTTGCACTACTAAAAATTTATCAATCGATAGGTGAGAATGTAGATTGAACTAAAATCCAGTGAAAACGTGCCTTCAAAAGAAAATGAGATTCACTTAGAATCTCACCCGTAAGCAACAAGTAGTCCACAAACAATATATAGAAAATGTGAGTCATAATGAGTGGTGAGTGTTTACAGTCAAGTAATTTAGATCATACATATATAGCCAATACTTCTCATGCCAAATAATTTATATGAAACACAAAGCTATCTATCAAACTAATTCAAAAAAATGTGACAAATAGCCTTTCTCTGAAAATACGTCAGTTAACAGACAAGGAACAGAACAAGAGACAAAATACAACCAAAAATGATTTAAGGGTCTAACTTCATTGTGCGTAGGATTTCAAGGAGTCTCTTAAGCTCAGTTCATAGCACAAAAATCAAAGATAAAAATATTTTAGTAACATGCTAAATTGAACCGGTGCGCATCACATGAGCACTTCAAACACAGCCGTATTCGCATTTCATTTCATTATGCAATGGGTTCTGCACTTAAGTCTAAAACGATGCCTATAGACATTAACCCAACCATTTTACAAATTGGAATCAGTACCATGGACCGGTGGGTCCATATGAACCTCTACTCATGGATATTATTTGATAAAGCAACGTATGTGCCTACACATTGCACTGGCTCACTAGTCTCTACCAAAATCACCAACTACAAATTAGATAAGAAATTCTAGCATTCCTTAACAATACAGCTTGTGGCCTTGTACTCGCTTAAGGCCTTTCCTTCAAAACAATAATTAAGTTAAAATGAAATCTTGTCCATGAGCAACTAGGCACACGACAAGTGATACTCCAAGACATGGATAAGTAAAGACAAGCATAAACTACTTTTGAAGTATTTAACACATGCTATTCAAAGGAAACATGAGGCTTGATTTGAGAGTATAAACAAATTTGTCATTCCCCATTTCACAAACATTTACCAGAGAATCCAGTTCCCATTTGAGATCACACTAAACATGGTAGATACCTAAAAAAGTGCGCTGAAACAGAGTTCAATGAATAAGAACTCATCTTGTAATCCCTTTGCATAACCTGAAAAAAGAAAACAGAAGTGGCACCAAAATGAGTTTAGTAATGGTTAAAACGAAGATGATGCACATATGAAATTCAGCCTTAGTATTAAAAAGGTCTCAGCATAAATTTTTCTGAAAATTGAACCTGAAATAAATCTAATTGAACTCTCCCTTCGACTGTAACTTCTTTACTCTCCGAATACTATACTTCCTATAGTCATTGCAAGAATCAACATTCAGAAAGGAAAAAATACTACGAATTCGTATTAACAGTAATGGAATTCAAACTACAGAATAATTATTTACTTAACAAAGAATCATAATCAGTAACAAGAATCTCATCCACATTACAAGGTGGAAGAAAGGCTTCAGGCCTCGCATAGTAGAAGTTTTCACAAACTAAAATAGTTTGAAGTTAACTCTACAAACTGAAATTTCAATTGCTGGATCTATTTGACAATGATGTTGATAAACAAGCAAATACACAACTATGTTAGCTGAAGTGAAAACACATCCATCACAAAGTCCAAATATACCCCTCATAAACAGAGTATAAAAACCCTGAGATTAGAACTCCATCAGTTTGTACAAGCAATAAGCTGGAAGTTCATTTAAACTGACCTTGATGAAAAAGTTGCATCCTTCACACGAGTTCTGTTGTTCCTGATGCACCCCAATATTGGAAATTCTGTTATTTTTAGTGCCGCAACCCTCTAACAATCAGAAAATTATTTAAATGAGCTCAAGCAAAACAGGAAGCTTATACAGATAACACAAAATGATGACTAATATTAGCTCAAACAAGGAAAAAAAGAAAGGTAAGAAGAAAATTACCCCAAACTGGTGATTAATTTCAGTTGACGATGGATACCCAAGCATCCAAATCCTTCAAAGAATCCAAAACCCACGCCTAAATCCAACAAAACTAAAACCCAATTAAGGAATCAATTTCTTTCCTCCCTAAATTAATGGGATCCATATCAATTTCAATTTCATGAAATAAATTCGTAATTTGGAATAAAACCTCCTTGTTAGGAATCACATATCAGACCCATAACACCAAACACTAAATGGACACTAAAGGTTAAAACAAAAATAAAAAAAATGAATTCTTTTACCAATTTTTCGTGTATAAAATTGAGGGAAAAGGAATACTTCTGTCAGAATTATTGTATACTAAGTAAGCAAACAGAATACAAGTCAAAACAAAAATGTAAATTAATAAGTGTCAGGAACTTACTTGTATTTAAGTCACTGAGGTGTTTTCACAAATACCTTGTTTGCACCAGAACTGTATACTATTGTTAGTTTAATTCAACACAAGTATTCACCACAAAAGTGCAGAGATTGGTGTATTCAATCAATACCCAATTGCACACATACTATAATGATTCCAGCAAACACAATTTCATTCCAATACAAGTATTCATTCACAAAACCTATAAGAAAAATAAGAAGGACAGAGAGTTATAAGTAAAAGTACTTAACTTGATTGAGGCTAGAGAAAAACTCTATGTCCTTAAAACGATTACGCCCCCACAATTGTGCCGTATGGTTGATTGGCGTTCGTCTCCCAGGATACAACAATCTCCTCTTGATGATGCAGCACTTCAATCAATCAAGACTCTTCAAACTAAATTGTATTTCTATGTAATCTCTTTGATACTCAACGATTACGCCCCCACAATTGTGCCGTATGGTTGATTGGCGTTCGTCTCCCAGGATACAACAATCTCCTCTTGATGATGCAGCACTTAAATCAATCAAGACTCTTCAAACTAAATTGTATTTCTATGTAATCTCTTTGATACTCAACTTTTGACACAAAAACAGGGATTGAAAATTCATTACTGGAGAAAGAAATCAGTTGGGGTTTTATAGGAAAATGGAGACTCAAAACAGAAGAGAACATGACTGTTCAAATGGGTACCGCGTCTGGTCCCTGAAAAGTCATTTTTCTTGGTGAAAAAACCCTTTAGGAAGACACAAAGGTTGGTAGTTAGGAACTGGTTTTTGGTGGTTATTAAACCCAACCAAATATCCCACCCGTTGCCAACAGACCCTTCTCTTGGCAAAGTTCCTTTTCATAATTTCTATTCAACTGATATGAAGGAAATGAACCTTAAAATTCCAACAATCCCCCACATGAATAGGAATTACCTACTTAACAACGAATACGATTTGAAAAATTGACATAGAGATTACATAGTGAAAGATACGACATCGGGAGAGGTGGATTTTGGCTTTGAACCTTCCCTAGTGAATTTTATCGAATTTACTAGTCGCCTAGTGACCATTGGTCTTGAACTATTCAACTATATAATGTAAATTGAGACAACAAAATTCACACCGTTCCTTTCGGTACCTTTAGTTCTTACGGTTGTGTTCATTTTGGCCCCGAACAACTCCCGGTTTCATGAGTGCTATTAGAGAATATAGCCCAAGTATTCTCATAGAAATGGCCACGTTTCTCACTCATATAGGTGATTTCCCATTAAGAGTAACCTGTCTTACTCCACTTATTTCTAAGTATAGGAATCATTAAAAGCATCGCTTACCCTCTACTACTCTACATGAAACACTGTTTGGTTTTACCATAGGAATGAGTAGAACAGTGTTCTACTTTGAATTTTACATACGTTTGTTGTCTCCTTGAACCTAGATCTTGGGATCTCCAGTCAACTAGGTAGAGTTTCTTTTATGAAAATTCATTTTTCAATAGGTTTTAAACCCATTCCCCTCGATAATCTCTCAACTTGCTCTTTTGGCAAACCTTTAGTAAACGGATCCGCTAGGTTTTCTTTTGACTTAATATAATCAATTCTGATTATTTCTGTTGAGAGAATTTGTCTAATGGTCTCATGTATTAGTCTTATATGACGAGACTTATCATTATACATTTTATTTTGTGCCCTAGCAATTGTTGACTGACTATCGCAATGTATGCTAATCGCTGGCACGGGCTTAGGCCATACAGGAATCCCCTCTAAGAAATTTCTAAGCCATTCTGCTTCTTCACCACATTTCTCTAAGGCAATGAACTCAGATTCCATGGTATACCTTGCTATAAGCGTCTGTTTGGAGGATTTCCATGACACAGCCGCTCCACCAATTGTAAACACATAACCACTAGTGGATTTAGTGTCTTGCGTATCCCCAATCCAATTGGCATCGGTATATCCCTCTAATACCGCTGGATACTTTGTATATAGTAACCCATAGTTCTTTGTGTATCGTAAATACCTTAGAACTCGAACTATTGCTTTCCAATGGTCCCTTCCTGGATTACTAGTATATCTACTAAGTTTGATAAATGAATATGCTATATCCGGACGCGTACAATTCATAACATACATTAAACTTCCTATAATTCTTGCGTATTCCACTTGTGCTACGCCTTGTCCTACATTTTTCACTAAATGTAAGTTAGTGTCTATAGGAGTTTTTGTTATGTTATCATCATTCTTGTTAAATCTATCAAGAATTTTATCAATGTAGTGTGACTGAGATAAAGATATTCCTTGTGATGTCTTAGTAATCTTTATCCCTAATATGATATCTGCAATTCCAAGATCTTTCATATCAAATTTCTTTGATAACATGTTCTTGGTTGCCTTAATAATGGACAAGTTACTTCCCATTATTAACATGTCATCTACATAGAGACATAAGATGACATATCCCTCTTTTGTGGATTTTGAATACACACACTTATCACATTCATTGATTTTAAAACCATCCGCAATCATTGTGTTGTCAAACTTTTCGTTCCACTGTTTTGGCGCTTGTTTTAATCCGTACAAGGATTTCACAAGTTTGCACACTTTTTTCTCATGATCCGGAGCTACAAACCCTTCGGGTTGTTCCATATAGATTTCCTCTTCTAAATCACCATTTAAAAACGCGGTTTTAACATCCATTTGATGGATTTCTAAGTTATGCAACGCTGCAATATCTATCAGCATCCGAATAGATGTTATCCTTGTTACCGGTGAATAAGTATCGAAGAAATCTATCCCTTCTTTTTGACTATAACCCTTGGCAACTAATCTGGCCTTATACTTATCTATAGACCCATCTGGTTTCAATTTTCTTTTGAAAACCCATTTGCATCCCAAAGGTTTAGTCCCCGGAGGAAGATCGACTAATTCCCATGTTCTATTAAGCATTATAGAATCGTACTCATTATAGGAAGCCTCTTCCCATGATGGACCTTCGGGAGTCGATAATGCCTCCTTAAGAGTTTTAGGTTCACTCTCTACCAAATATGTTTCAAAGTCAGAACCAAAATCTTTACTGATTCTGCCCCTTTTACTACGCCTAGGTTCTGGTTTCTCCAACTCATTTTGAATTGAGTTTTCGCTGGAAATAGATTCATAAGTTCCTTTTAAACTTCTTTCTTTCCTTTCCTTACATGGGAATATGTCTTCAAAGAATGAAGCATTCCTTGACTCAATCACAGTATCCTCATGTATATCTGAAATTTCAGATTTGTGGACAAGGAAATGATATGCAGTACTATTTTCAGCATATCCTATGAAAACACAATCAATTGTTTTCGGACCTATTTTAACTTTCTTAGGTCGAGGAACCATTACCTTAGCCAAGCATCCCCAAACTCTTAGATACTTGTAAGAAGGTTTTCTTCCCTTCCAAAGTTCATAAGGAGTTTTCTCTTTTCTTTTGTGGGGTACTTTGTTTAGAATGTAGTTTGCAGAAAGTATCGCATCTTCCCATAAGTTCTGTGGCAAACCAGAACTTAGTAATAATGCATTCATCATTTCTTTTAGGGTGCGATTCTTTCTTTCCGCAACTCCATTCGACTGAGGATAATATGGTGGTGAATATTGGTGAATGATACCAAGTTCAACACATATATCTTCAAAAGGTGACTTATATTCTCCTCCTCTGTCACTTCTCAGAATTTTTATTTTCTTGTTGAGTTGATTCTCAACCTCAGTTTTGAAACGTTTAAACATTTCTACCGCTTCATCTTTACTTGCCAACAAGTAAACATGACTGTACCTTGTACTGTCATCAATGAAGGTGACGAAATACTTCTTACCGCCTCTAGTTTGCACTGTTTTTAAGTCACATAGATCACTATGAATTAGTTCAAGTGGTTCTGTTTGCCTATCTTCTATTGAATGAAATGGTTGCTTTTCTAATTTTGCTTCTACACAAGTCTCACATTTCTGATTCACATCAATCTGAAAATTGGGCAAGCAATCCATGTTAATTAATTTTCTTAAAGAAGCGTAATTAACATGTCCCAATCTTCCATGCCAAATATTAGAAGACTCAAGCAAAAAAGCGGAATGGTTAACTTTATTGATGGATGGAGTAACCGTTACTGCATTCATCTTAAAGATACAATTACATAGGTAACCTGTACCTACAACCATATCATTCTTAGATAGCATAACTTTGTCGGATACAAAAGTTATCTTAATACCATGCTTAACTAGTAATGAACCTGAAATAAGGTTTCTTTGAATTTCAGGGACATGAAGAACATCATTGAGAGTTAATTCTCTGCCCGAATCCGTCTTGAGCACAACTTTTCCTTTACCTTCAACACTTGAAGAGGCGTTGTTGCTCATGAACACATGTTCTATTTCGGTGGTGGATTGATAAGTTGCAAACATAGACTTTTCTGAACATATATGTCGAGTTGCACCAGTATCTATCCACCATCCAACTAGTTTCTCGACCACATTAATTCCAGAAGTCACAACAGCAACAAAGTTTTCGTCGCAAACTTTCTTGGCAGTTGGTTCTCCACTAAAGAACGTGCCTTGGCTTAATTTAAGGTTATGGCAATCACTAATCAGTGCCATTACCTTCAAGTATATAGCCTAGTAGGAATTCTAACTAATAATAATCGTTTTAAGATTGTCAGAATTATTTTATACTAAGTAAGCAAACAGAATACAAGTCAAAACAAAAATGTAAATTAATAAGTGTCAGGAACTTACTTGTATTTAAGTCACTGAGGTGTTTTCACAAACACCTTGTTTGCACCAGAACTGTATAATATTGTTAGTTTAATTCAACACAAGTATTCACCACAAAAGTGCAGAGATTGGTGTATTCAATCAATACCCAATTGCACACATACTATAATGATTCCAGCAAACACAATTTCATTCCAATACAAGTATTCATTCACAAAACCTATAAGAAAAATAAGAAGGACAGAGAGTTATAAGTAAAAGTACTAACTTGGATTGAGGCTAGAGAAAAACTCTATGTCCTTAAAACGATTACGCCCCCACAATTATGCCGTATGGTTGATTGGCGTTCGTCTCCCAGGATACAACAATCTCCTCTTGATGATGCAGCACTTCAATCAATCAATACTCTTCAAACTAAATTGTATTTCTATGTAATCTCTTTGATACTCAACTTTTGACACAAAAACAGGGATTGAAAATTCATTACTGGAGAAAGAAATCAGTTGGGGTTTTATAGGAAAATGGAGACTCAAAACAGAAGAGAACATGACTGTTCAAATGGGTACCGCGTCTGGTCCCTGAAAAGTCATTTCTCTTGGTGAAAAAACCCTTTAGGAAGACACAAAGGTTGGTAGTTAGGAACTGGTTTTTGGTGGTTATTAAACCCAACCAAATATCCCACCCGTTGCCAACAGACCCTTCTCTTGGTAAAGTTCCTTTTCATAATTTCTATTCAACTGATATGAAGGAAATGAACCTTAAAATTCCAACAACTTCAACTAGATCTTCAATCCAACAAAGATCCTAACAAATTTAGGACTGAAATCTTATGAGATTATAGAGAAATCACAAACTCTAGATTAGCAAAACAAGTAGAGTTGATAATCGAACCTTAATTCATCAAACCAAAATAAATCGAAAATTGTTGAATCTAATTAAAAAAATGCCTAAATGTCTATCAATAAAAATAAGAGACCTTGGATTAAATCACGAGAATACTCTGCATGAAAGGAAGAAGAAAAAATAACCTTATGAACAAACAAAAGGAACAAGAAAAAAAATGAAGAAAAATCAAACTGTAACCCTAATTACCAGAGGAAATTTATAGAAACAAACCCAATGATTTAATCAAATTGGAAAATGGGTGTTTCTTTTAATTTATATAGAAATAAACCCTAGGTTTAAGAGCAATTACCTAATTGATTTCTTCTGGGTTTTTTTGAAGTTTCGATTTGGTGGATGAAGAAGATGGAAAAGAGACCGAGAGAGCAGATGACTTAATTGAATTCTTCTGTTTCTTTTCAGATTCGATTTGGTGGATGAAGAAGATGGATAAGAGACCGAGAAAGAAGATGGTTTAATCGATTTCTTCTGAGTTTTTTTTTTCCATTTTCGATTTGGTTTTGGTAGATGAAGAAGATGATAAGAGGCCGACAGAACAGAAGAATAAAGAAAAAATGAGATAAGATATGGGGAGAGAGAAAGAGTTATTTATATGTTCGGTTAAATAATAAAGAATTATCACATATCAAACGGTTTCTATGGGTCGCGGGATCAGCAGCAGATTTAGGACAAAATAATAATTATTCGGCGACCGCTATTAATCATCTCTGATTTTTTCCGCGTTTTCATAATATCAGATACCGCTATGCGTGGTCAACGGTCCAACTACCATCATTGAGGGTCTCGGATGTGGGTTGTTAAATTCCCATTTTCCACTAGTGTAGGAACGATGGACACCTCTACTACAATTTCCCAAGTGGGAACTACTTCGAATACCAGGCCTTTTCTATTGGGGCTTGCTCACAATCTGCTAAAAGTTACTTGGAACGCAAATTTGAGTCCTTCGCCAACTCTACCCGTAATGATCTGATCAAAGATGAAGTCTTCTCAATTAAGGAAACTTTACAAGGAGAGAAGCTAACAAGCTCAATCTGCATTGTTGTTGTTGTTGGTCTTGAAGAGGATTTGCACATTTTGGATTAGAAATATATACAAGAGTTTATCGAGTTGTTAGAGATAAGGGAAGAGGCTCCCGTGCAAGAAGAAGCTGGTCAGGATGGTGGTGCATCTATGAAGGAGGACATGAGTTCAGAAGTGCCTCCTCCATCTCTAATGGACATTGGAGATCTGTAAGAGAAGCGGTTACATTTCTTTGAAGTGGTGCATTGCATTACTTCGATTATACAGAAATTTTTATAGGTATAAACTGAACTCGGATAACATTGTTAGTAATGGGTAACATCTTTGTTCAATGCATACTTAATGTATCTTTCTTTGTTCAATGTGCAATTGATGTCTCTTTTAGTCAATTTTTGGCCTGAAAATTTTCCAGGGAACTTTTGACTAGGTCATCTGATGATTGACTTGACTTTTTTTTTAATAGTTGCAAAAATTTAGCAACGTCCAACAACTGTTGCTAAGTTTAGAACCAGAATAATAAAACCGGGTCCGGCTAAGATTAGCCGTTCTAAGTGTTTTTGGTTCTAAATTTCGCAACTGCTATAGAGCAGTTGCGAATCTTCCATTTAGCAACTGCTCGAGGCTGTTGCAACAAGAATATAGCAATAACTGCATGATGTTGCTAAACCTATTCGTAACGGCTGAAACCGTTGCAAATCCAAAGAAAAAAACAGTTAGCTGAACCGAAAACCGTTGCGAAAAAGATTTCGCAACGGCTTAAGAGCTATTGCAAAAAAAAATGCAACGCCATGTTTCACAATGGCTGGCTGCTATTGCAAGTCCCTTTTGCAACTGCACGCATCCGTTTCTAATTCCGAAAAATGGTGTAGTGGTTGTCGTTGGGAAGTGGATTAAAAGGTGACTTGCTAGTTCTGGGTCACTGTTACATCTAGGACAAATGTCTGAGTTGGTCAAATGGATGTGATGTAAGAGTGACAAGGTTGGTAATCCTTCATTAATGGTTTTCCACAATAAAAGCCAAATTTTTGGTGGACATGGTAAAGTCCATAAGAATTTGGTGGGTGGCAGAGGAAATTGAGTTGGCTGATTTTGGGTTAGACATTTGTATCCTGATGAGGTAGTGTAGTTACCAGATTTAGAATGTGGCCAGATAATTTTGTCCTGAGGACTATGTTGGGGGAGGTGGATGTTCATGATTTTTTGGGTTAGGTAATTGGTAAGAGAGTTTAATTTTTCATGATTCCAGGAGTGAAAGATTGGGTCGATGATATCTGCTACCATTTGGAAGGGTTGGTATTGTGATGGGTTTATGTTTGTTCAGTGTGGAATCCAATTGGATTCTATGGGAGTTGATAATACGTTTCCAATACGATGGAAAATCAAATGTTGTATGGTAGGGAAAATTGCTTCCAGTTGTCTCCACTGAGGACTGGAGGAGGAAGGTATATCATTAATTCCCTGAAGAATTGGTTGTTGATTGAAATATTTTGCACTGAAAAGGCTTCCGCGAATAGAGTTAGGTTGTTCGTGTAAATTCCAGATTCTCTTCATGAGAAGTGCCTTATTGTGATCACTGTTTTTCCTTAATCCTAATCCTTCTTCGGATATTGGTTTAATTACTTTATCCCATCCTATAGGGTGAAGATTTTTAGTGGTTGAGTCATGTTCCTAGAAAAAATTCCTGGTGATACGATCAATTTGTTTATGAATATTTCTGGGAAGATTTTGTGTTTGCATAATGTGATTTGTGGTGGGAATTAGGGAGGTTTTGATGAGAGTGAGTCTTTCGGCTGGAGTTAAGAATTTTGTCATCCATCCTTTGGCTTTTCTGTCTAGTCTTTGTAGGAGGGGAGCAAAAGTTTGATTGAATGTTCTTCCTTGTTTGAATTGGATTTCTAAATCGATTGGAGGTTTTGAGGTAGCCGACATATTAAAGAATTGTTTTAGTTCGTTTATCTTGATTGGGTTTAGTTTTTGGTGATGGATGATTACTGATTTGGAAGTATTAATTATCTGTCCTGCAGATGTGCTATAAGAGTGTAGTAAGGTTTTAAGGTGATGGTTACTTTGATCGGAAGCTTTATAAGTGATTAGAAGATCATCCGTGTACATTAAATGAATAATGGATGGAGATTTTTTTGATATGTTAAGTCCCCGAACTAAATTTTGGTTTTGTAGGTTTCCTAGATTTGTAGATAGGATTTCAGCACATATAATGAAAATATATGAAGATAGTGGGTCTCCTTGTCTGATACCTCTAGTTGGAGTGATGTACCCATGGGGTGTACCATTGATTTTGATTAAGTATGTAACCGTTGTGATACATAACATAATATGGTCTACAAAGGATGATGGGAATTCAAGTTTTGTAAAGGAGGTCTTGATGAATCCCCAATCTAGGCTATCATAGGCTTTCTGGATATCTAGTTTAAGAGCTATTTTTGGATCTTTGGTGCGGTTAGAGGTTTTGATATGGTGGAAGAGTTCTCTAGCAATTGTTATGTTATCGTGTATTGATCTTTGTGGAACAAAGGCAATTTGGTAGGGGCTTATTAAAAATGGGATAAGGGGTCTAATTCGGTTGACTAGAATTTTTGAAATGATTTTATAAGTGACGTTACAGAGTCCTATGGGTCTGAACTGAGATGGTTTTGAAGGATGGTCGATTTTAGGTATTAGTGTTATGTTTGTGTGATTCATGAGTGGATGGATATTTAGGTTATTAAAAGAACTTTGAACCATTTCTATTAATTGTTGGTGTGTTGCTTCCCAGAAAACTTTAAAAAACTTACTTGTGTAGTCGTCTGGACCTGGAGCGCTTTCTGAATTTATGGAGAAGAGGGCTTGTTTGATTTCCGATGCAGTTACTTCATTTGTAAGTAGGTCTGATTTCCTTGGAGTTAATCTTGGTCTGATATTTGTAAAAAGATCTTCATTAATCAATATTGGTGGGGCCGTGTATTGTTGAGTATAGTGATCTAGAATGAGTTGAACAACGTCTTCCTTCTTGTTAATCCAGTTGTTTTGTGGATCTTGTAATTGATGTATATTGTTACAGGCTCTCTGAATGGTGGATTTAGCATGGAAAAAGGTTGTGTTGAGATCTCCGGATTGTAACCATTGAATTCTAGATCTTTGTTGCCAGTATGTTGCATGCCATTGTAATAGTTCCAAATGTTCCAATCGTAGTTGTTTTTCTTTATTTAGCCAAAAATCCAGGTTGCTGCCTGATTGGTTAGCACATTGATGTTGAGCGTGTTTTATGTTGGCTGTCGATTTCTTGATCATAGTCGGTAGGTGGCCAAAAGTTTCCTTGTTCCACTCTATGATGGTTTGTCCAGTTTTTATGAGTTTTAGTTGAAGATCAAGGGTAGGTTCAATATCTTGTTGTTCCTCCCAGGCTAATTCGATCACTTTTTTGAGTTGGGGATGAGAGAGCCGCAAGTGTTCGAATTTGTAGTTTTTTTCTCCATTCCATTTGATTGCTTTCTCTTGCATTAGTATTGGGGCGTGGTCAGATGTTATTCTTGGAAGATGAGTAATTGACGCATGCAGATTTGTTGTTCGCCAATGTTGGGTTGCCAGTTCTCTGTCTAATCTTTCTTGAATGTTATCTTTCCCCATTTGGTTGTTTGTCCATGTGTAGGGGTCTCCTCGGAATCCTAAATCTATAAAACCCATCTGATCCATCATGGTGAGGAGCGGTTGAGATTGAGCATACGTAACTGTTTGTACCCAAAATTACTTTTGGGAACGAAACACAATGAATGGATTGTTTAGTGTGTTTTTGGAATTAGGGGGCGAATCGATGAACAAAAAATGAAACACAAGTTTTAACGTGGTTCAACATGGTTAGCCTATGTCCACGGAAGAATCCCCTTGGGGATAAATGTTTATTGATTTTTGTATTACAGACTATGTTTTTCTCTCTAATTGGATACCTCCCTCTCCCTGATTTATGCTCCTCCCTATTTATATAGTTTTACATCTAATTTTCAATATTCACTTAAATGACATGAAACTGCCCATTTATGCTCCCATCATGAATTCTGCATGAAACTGCCCCTTTATGCCTTCATCATAAATTCTGCATGAAACTTCCCCTTTATGTTTCTATGATAAATTTTGCATGGATGAAACTTCTGGAATTCAATGGCTGAAACTGCTGGAATTCAATGGCTGAAATTGCACATTTATGCTTTCATGATAAATTTTGCATAAATGATGGCTGGTAGTATTGGTGGACATTTGCTGGCGGAACAGCTGGCTGCACGGGTAGGGACTGGATTGATAGTTGACAAGCATGATGGCTGGCAGTGTGGACGGAAGCTGGTTGGCAGCATGGTTGGGGACAGGTTGGCAGTGTGGAAGGATGCTGGTTGGCAGACTGGTTTGGCTGCATGGGTAGAAAACTGGATGGAAATGTGGGTGGAGGTTGGCTGGCAGTGCGGATGAGTTTTCCGCCGAGAATTGGTTAGCAGCATTGCTGGCTACAAGACTGAAAATTGGCTAGGGGTGCGACTGACTTCGATAGTTGACCGAGGGTTGACTTTGACCACATACCGACAGTTGACTTTGACCACTGACCTTGACCGAATGTTGACTTTGACCATTGACCGACTTTGACCATTGACCATTTCGTGCAGACTGGTGGGATTCCTTGGTTGACTAGTTAGTGGGCTTGGATGAGGAACAAAAGATGATTCAAGTGTCGATTCCGCCCATTAAGTGGTATTTTTAATTATGGTACAAATAATAACTTGTCTTCCTCATTTTTTCTTGATTTAAGATGTCATTAAAATCACCTAGCAAAATCCATGGTATGGATGGACTGATGTTGTTGAAGACTATTGGAAATTCTTGCCAAAATATTTTCCTTATATCCGGATGTGGTGGACCATAAATACATGTGCAAAGCCAAGGTTGTTCAGGGAGTGGTGGTGTAACTTTTGCATGGATGTAGTTTTGTGAGTGAAGTAATATTTGGATATTTAGGATACCCTTCCACATTAAGCATAATCCGCCTCGCCTTCCAATTTTTGGAACGGAGAAGTAATTATCGAATTGTAGGGATTGGGATAGGTTTCTCATATGGTGATCATTAGCTAGAGTTTCGGAGGGAAATAAAATGTTAGGTTTGTATTGAGAGACCATCCCTTTTAGGTGTTGAATGGAAGGTGGTGTGTTTATGCCTTGACAATTCCAAGCTAGAATAGTTATTGTGAAGATTATATGAAATAGTTAAGTGGGCCAAGCTTCATGAAGGAAGAAAGGGATGTGTAGAAGGAATGTAGGATTAAGTTGAAGGATGATTTTGAAGCAGACCTTTATACTTGGATATGGTCTAAAAGGTTTAAGTGTTGAAGAGGGTTTTAGAGAAGGATAGGGCAGCCACAATTAAGGATTCAAAAAGCAGCGAAATTAACAAGTCTAAATGAAAACCATTATAAAACAATGAAAGTTTTTAATGTAGGAAATTTATTGGGGAGAAGGAAATAATGAGCGGATGTCTAGATAAGGAAGAAAAAGTTTAGTAACTAAGAAGTGATCAAAAAAAATATGAAAATGTGCAAAAACCAGTACAAATAAAATTCCAAAGAAGGCTGCAAGGTCAAGTTAAAGACGAACAAAAGCACATAAAGACTAAAACTCTAAGAGCTAAAAAGACAATATATGTGAAACCAAAGAGCAGACTTACTATATGTATAATAATTACTATAAAGATAAAAATATATAACTATATTACAAACATAAAGAGAAAGCAGAAAGGTTGTAGACACCATCTTAACCTAGAAATTAACTGAGGACTTAAAGAAAACTATTAAACCTAACTAGATGGAATATTAACAGAGAGTGAAACCAAAAAATTGAGTAAGAACTAAGATATATCCACCGGCCCTTCGGATGAGTCTTTGTTGCAATGAGTGTGACTGAGATTGAAATGATGTTGGTGTTTTCAGTACATAGAGTCTGCAGGTGCTGCCGGAGTTGTTGGTAAGGCTGAGATTTCATTAATGAAAGAAGTGTTGATGGATCACACAAGGGGTTTGAAAGATGGTGTACAGCCTGGTTGTGCTGAAATATCAGGCTTGAATCTTTTAGCAGGCTGATAGAAGCTGGTCCATTGATCATACTCATCAGTAATGAATTTCCTTGCAGAATTTGTTTCCGAAGATGATCCATTTCCAACATTCTGTAGGTAAGTTTGTTGTTCTGGATTGAATCTTTTGATGGATGGACTTGGTCTGTCAGGATATGAGAAGAGTTCTGGTTCTTCAATATCATATACAAGTAAAATTGAAGGACTGAAAGGTGGATGCTCTTCAGAATGTTGATGTGGAGGCACAGGAGGAGGCAATGAAGCTTGCTCAGAGACTATATTTTCAAAGGTGTTGTTCTCTTCCACTAACCACTCTTCGTAGATGGTTCTTGTTGAGTCTGAGGAGTTCGAGTGAAATCCATCTTGCATATAACCCTCACCCTTATAAAAAGATACGGTAGAGTTGTCTTGTTTTGAGGAAGCAGAGGAGCCAAAATAGGGGAGTTCCCAATCACTCCAATCTAAGTCAGGTTCATCAATGTCCACATTGTGTAACATCTCTTCAAAATAGGCATCGTCACGTTTTGGTTCTATAAACGGTCCCAAATCTTGCAAAAACTGCTGAACATGTTGAGGAGAAGCTTGAAGGGGATCTTGAGGTAACATTTTTTGATGGTTGAGTAAGAATACATCAATGTAATCTTGATGAACATGGCCTAGTCTGTGGCAGTAGTTGCAGAAGAATTTCGGAAGTTCTTGAAACACAAAATAAATCCATTTGACACCCTGTCTATCATTAGGAGCAATGGTGCTAAATTTAAGAGGTTGAGATATATCAATTCTAAGCCTTATCCTGATGTTGATGTAACAATTGTAGTAGAGGATGGGGTCATCAAAATCAACTAGTTCACCAAACTCATGAGTGTTACTTATTACATTAGGGATTATAGTTTGCTCATGGTATAGTTTGTGGAGGGTTAGCTCAAAAACTTCAGTAGTGATATCAAAGTTTTCAGGGAGAAAAGTGAAATTGCAAATTTGAAATAGGAAGGTATCTCCACAGATCACCCTAGTTCCTTGCCTTAGAACATTAAACATCTCATTACAAGATTCAAATTTAATCAAGTAGAAACCTCTACCTAGCTTGCTAACAGAGAGTTCACCAGATAACTCCCATCTATACTTTAAAGCATTTATTAAATAAAAGGAGTTTTTATTCATTTTTGTTAAAAACCAGCCAACTAGACGATTTTGCCATTGTCTAACAGGAAAAAAGGAATTCCTAGCATGAGAACCAAACTGAAAATTGAATTTAACATCTCTAGAACCACGAGAAGACATAGATAAACAACATATGAAATACCAGAACTTAAATAAGAGAAAAGTAACTAAAGGCAAGGAACTAGTGAGTAAAAAATGAGAGGGATGAGGGTAACAAAAAGGTTTGTGTTGTATTTATAAGTGAGGATAGCAAATAGAATAGGTTAAAAAATCATCATGAGATTGGTAAAGTTTTGGTTTTGATTAAATGGATTTACAAAAACAAGGATATGAAATTGCAGAATTGAAAAGGGTTACGGCAAGATAAGGATCAGTGAATACATGTAAGGTTCTCCTTCTGCCACCTCAAATTTCTCTTCGGATTGAAAATAAAATTAGCTCTGACATGACATAAAATCAATCAAATTATGAACAATTAAGTCTTGGAATTTGTGTTGAGGCCTGGTGCTTCTTAATGACGAAGATAAAAAGGAGACTTGAGATGAAGTTGAACTTTAGGGAGGCGCAGATGACTTTTGTGAACCAGTCTCAATCGAGCATAAATTAATCGATCCATCCGATCAATAAGATTCAAATTTTTAAAAAAATTGATATCCAGCAATCAATTGATAGAAAGTACCAAACAAAGACCAACAACACCAAGAGAAAAGGTTAACACAGCATCATCAATAAATTAGGTTTAAAATAACACCAACATCGAATCAGTTCACACCCAAATCTAAAAGGACTACATCATGAAAGGATCGGTGGATATAAAGGTTTTAGTTAGAAGTAATTTAAGGATCCATGGTTGAGAAGGTAGACATTAGGTTTGCAGAGGTATGGTAGAAGAGATTTTTTATTTAGATGCTTATTTATGGGGTTTTATATATGTGGAAAAAATAACAATGTTTTGCTCATGTACCATCTCCAATGGTCCAGGGTCTTATTTTTAAGATTAGTTTTTGGATAAAGAAAAAAAGTGATTTATTTTTTCCTATTTTTTTAGAAAGATTTATTTGGAAATAATAATTAAAAAAATTGTTAAATTGATGACATGGAGGTCATTCTCAAGGTCTAAATAAGACTTTCTATAAGACCTTCGTATTTATTTTCACACCCCTCCTTTTTGGTAGGACTTACTATTGGAGATGAATTTAAGGAAAATGGGGGTGTAAAATCTTACGTGTCATGAAAAATAAATAATTTCACCCTCTATTGGAGATGCACTTAGAATAAGATTTTTTTTTGGTTTTTATAAATTTTCCTAATTGTACATGATTTACCCTCATCAATTCCAATACATTTGTCTAAGTAATATGGAAAATATGAATATATCCCACTAAAGTATTTAGAAAATGTAATTGTTCTTGGGAATTACTAAAGGTATTAACTAAGTTTGTGAATATCATACTCTTTAATAAGGTTATATAGGGAAAAAATCACATTGGGAATAGATATCCGACTATTTAAAGAAACTACTAAGGGTGCACAGGAACCGAGCCGGACCGATGGACCGTCCCGGAACCAGTAGAACCGTACCTGGTTTTGTACCGAACCGATGAAGAGGGTACAAATACCGGTCCAAAAAATAGGAACCGAGCTCTGGGGTACAGGTACACGGTCCAATACAAATCCTGCGCCGAATAATACCGACTGTACCAATCAATTGTGGACACAAATCCTTTACAAAATATTTGAGGACACAGATCCTTTACAAAATACTAAATGTATCCCCATTTCTTAACCACAAGACAGGGTCTAAAGACTCTAAACAAACTAATCCAATTTGAAGTTCATATATGTAATCTGCAAACCTAAATTTAAACATAAAAAAAGATGAGAAGTTGATCGATCAACTGGGAGTATTATTGCTCGATAATCATTAATTTCCAACAAAAAGTTAGTGCATAAAATCACAGGCTATGAAATGAGCATCTCTGCCATACTCTTTTCCATTTATTTTAATAGTAGCTTCCTTAGCTTCAACTAATTTTCGAAGTTTTTCTTGTAATACTCAAACCCTAGTTTCAGTAGCTCGAAGCTTTCTCCATCTATATCCTGCCCAGCAAGCAAAACCACCATATACGAGGATATATGAAGCCCAAACATAAGGATATTCTTCAGTGTGTTGTTTGAGTTCTAGATACATGTTTTCTAACCTTCCCTTCCAATCAGTACCGATTGGTAGTGGTACCGTATCATGTACCGTAATCGAGGTACAAGGTACAAGTACCGGTCCAAAATTTTGGAACCGAGGCGGGGGAGGTACAGGTAATCGGCCTCGGCAAGAACCGAGCTGAACCGTACCATGTGCACCCATAGAAACTACACTTTTTAACTTCTCCGCCTATATAATAGGGACGGAGGGATTACTAGTCAACAATGTTATTATTTTCCTTATATTGGTGGTATATCCGTGTTATGGAACCTGCTCTTATCAATCCCACCAATGTTTTTCCGGTCATAATGAAGTACGATTCTGATAATTGGAAAGAATAAATTGAAGATGGTCAACATACTGCTATTATTCAGAGGATTCAACGGTTGTGTAGAACAAGCTCAGAGAATGCTAGATCTAAGCCTTAAAAGGATTGCGATATACAACCATATTTATGAAAAGGGTGTTTGGTATTATGGTGAAAGGCTACTTATTCTGTTGCAGAGAAGAACAGTGATAGCCATCAACCTCTATTCAAGTGAAGAGATTTCTCAAGATGACCGGGAGAAATTGATAAGGGAAGATCATCATTAGGAAGAAGCTGAAAATTTGATCCAGGAGTCACTACACCAAATCCAGAATTTAGTAACCCAGATTAGCAACAAAAACTGTATGTTGCTAAAGTTTAGCAACAACTAATTTTTGTCGCTAAACTCGCAATTGCTATGGTACTGTTTATACTAGCAACAATGGGTAGTTTAGGCATGCAAGTCACATGTGTTCCTGGTAACACTTGTTGCTCTTATCTCGCCCATATTTTGACCTTCTTTGAAGTGTATTGGGACTATGTACACCCCTTGAACTTTTGACCTACTTACACTGAAATATAGATATTTCTTCACTTAGTTTTATTTCATTTGTTTGCTCAGATCTCCCAGCCTTGCGCCTCTTTCCTAATCACAAAATCCATATCTCATAAACCTTTTCAATCTCATAATAAATCGGTATCATGAAAAATCTCTCTCTCACAAAAAATCGGTATCATGAAGAATCCCTCTCTTCATCTCATGAATCTCATCTCTGATTTCTATCTCTTGAACTCGTTCATTCACCTTTTTCCTTCACAGAGTTCATGGTATGAACCCTAATATACCATAAATCAAAACCAGAAATCAAAACTAACCTATGACAAGAAATCTACAACCTTATATTGAGTTTGGGTAACCTAATCTCAGGTAAGATAACTCATTTTACAAATTTTTTATACTTCGATTTTAATTTTATAAACTCTAGAAATTGTTTTCTGATTTTTGATTTTGAAATCGCAAAAGAAGAAGATCGAAAATAATTTATATTTTTTGTTTTTGCAAGTTGTGTTTGGTTAGTTGATTCATGGGGTATGTGCCTGATTTCAAATTTATGAAGTGATTTCGTTGATAATCTTGTGTACTCTATGTTTTGCAAGTTGTGTTAGTTTTTTTTTTTAGCTTGACAAAAGTTGTTTGATTATTTTTCTCTATGACTGGTGGTTATATTGTATAACTGAAATAAACTTATGCTGAAGTTGATAATTTCAGATGACTTTCTTTAGTGATGAAGTCTAAAAACAAAGTCATCTCATGTATAAGCCATAACTCTATTTTTTGTTTTTGATTTTAATCTTGATTTGAGTTTTATTTTGCGATTTCTATGTTTGCTTAGTTGAATTGCTATATTTTTAAAGCACGAGTACATTTGTGATTTTAATTTTAAAGCGTGGGTATGTTTAATTTTGATCATATTTGTGAAAGTTATGGTGGTGATGATGGTGAATCTTCTTCATGTGAGTCAGATGATATGCAATGTGGGTCAGGTGAATTAGGTAATAAAGATTCGAAAAAGTGAAGTTGAGTCAGATGATATGAATTGTATGGGACTCACTTAAACTTAATCAATAAAACTGACTAATAAATGACATCAAGAAACAAACGAAGGAAGGTGAGATAGTGAATACCTCATTGATTGTGAACCTATATTGGGTTATTTACATAGAGGGATGGAAAAAATAGCGGAAAATCGAACAATTATACAATATTTGCCTTATTCTGAACAAAACTGACTACCTATATGGGTTTAACACTATTTTCAAGCTCAATAGTGTTATGCAACCGCAAAATTAGGGTTGGATGGATTTCCCAGCTTTTGGTTGGATGCCACTTGGTGATGAATTTCTTACTTTCGAACCTCCAGTAGAGACGGAAGACGCATTTGCATATCCTACTCAAGTGGATTCATCGTCGATTACGCTACTGTTTTATTGGGATGTACATATTCTATTCACCATATTTGGACAGATTGTTACTGATCCAATTGTTTCTAGTGCGCTTGAACGTACTTATCCATACTGGGGGGGTCAATGCTACACCCGAGCAGTATCAAAACTAGTTGAACGATTATCAAGCTCTACTACAGGGATTTCAGAGATTCCACTTGGATGAGTTACAAAAGTGAGGGACAACATGATGTTTGACACGAGCACATGATTAATTTCATGATGATACATGTACAAGTTATGGTGGTAGGGGTATGATTCCTACTAGTAGAGGCATGAGTCCTGTTATTAGTAGATTCATGAGTCATGTTGTTAGTAGAGGCATGAGTCATAGTGTTGGAGTTCATAACATACGCCATGACTACACCATCTTTTGTTGTCTTCAAAAAATTTGGTATGGGCTCTAATTTTTAGTTCTTCAGTTGACAACCCATGATGATCCCCTTTTATCATCCACATAATTTGCGTATACTTTCTCCAATCGTTATTGATGAAACAATAATGATTTTGAAGACACACATTTTTTCTTCTTGAGTTTATAAGACTTAATGTCATAAACCTCCGAAATATAGTGTCCCATAAGTTGAAAGTCTCTAAATTGAAATCTCTATCGCTTGCAACCGAAATCCAACATAGAATTATAAAAGCATCTTCTTCTCGAGTGAAGCGAGTACTAGCCACTTCGGTTATGAGATCACTAGGCATGTTGAAATGAATTTGAGGTGGAGATGGTGTGAGATGAATTGAATATTTATAGGGGGGAATTATAGTCATTAGATAAACAACCAATGAACGATGATCACCTCGGTGAGCGACCATGACTATCGTTGGCGCTTGAATAACTATCGAGCAATGATTTCACCGTATAAGAATGAACACTATATCACTCGGTAGACACTTTGTTATGTATGCCTAAGTGGTTTATTAATTTGACACTTGACAAATATATTTGCCACTTAGCTAGGCATACCCACAGTGGGTGCTAAAGTGATAGAATCAGCTGCTTGACGTGAGCATAGGAATAGGCCTACGAGATATAACTGCAAATAGGCCTACGAGATATAAATGCAATGAAATTAAGAACGTATTCGCTTTAACCTAAACAGATGTGTATATGGATCTATATAGAATAGAATGAAGGCTATACATCGTATGCCTTACATTGTTATAAGTAATAACACACAAGCCTAATTACAAAAAAAATCAAGCTGATACACACCTTCACTTCTTTTCACAGGACCGCCGAACAAGGCCTTTTAACCAAAAAATTACAACAACCCCAAAGACAAGTTGACCTCTAGACCTTCATATCCAAATAAACTACATAGTGCATCGCCCTTTTGTTCGGACCCTATGAGTATCTCCGCGCATACGCCTACCCTTCTCCCTTAGTTTTTCTGGAGTACGATTAGGATGGAAGATGTGAGATCCCAATCTCAATATCTCAGTCCATGGTATACGATTTATTCCTTGTCTTGAGAGCCGACCAACCCTTTTCTGTACCAACAAAAAATTGTTAAAGAATCAAGATTTTAAAAACTAAACTGAAAAACGGTACGAATCAAATCTTTTTTTTTTTTTTTGATAAGAAGGAAGAATTTAATAGAAGAAGATAATGTACATAGGGTCTACCAGAGGTAGAAAAAACAGACAAAAAAAGAAAAAGCTACCTTACAAATAGTAAATGTTTTCCCAATTAGATACCGTGTGAAAAAAATTAACATGATCTTGATTCTTTTTTTCAGCAGACCAAGAGAGAACCAAAGCTTTTGCATCTTTGCATAAGTCAAGATCAACCTTGAAATCATAATTCTTCTAGAAAATTCTACAGTTACGTTCTCTCCAAATAATCCATTTAACAGCGGTAGGGATTAAATCCCAAACAATTCTTCCATGATCAGAAAGATGAGGATGAAACCAGCAATTAGCCAAGTCTTTAAAATACCGCGGAAAGACCCAAGACCAGTTTGAACCTTCCATCAGCGAACACCATACTTTATGCGCAATATTGCAATGCAAAAAAATATGTTCTTGTGATTCTTGAACATTCCCGCAAAGTACACAAGAGTTATATAGATGAATACCCTTCCTATCTAAGATATCTATGGTGTTAAGCTTGTTTTAAAATAAACACCACATCAAGAAGGTAACCTTAGGAGGGATAATAGATTTCCATATGAATGATCTTGGGAAGTTGTCGAAACCCACATTAGCAGTTAATTTAGAATACAAGTACTTTACTGTGAAGATACCTGAGTTATCTACCCACCGTCTAGTATCCAACAGATTATCAAGAGGAGGAGGGGTGCTACCAATAACAACCAACATTTACGCCAAATGATTAGCTTCCATATTATTGGGAATACGTTTGAAATCAAAATTCCAACTCCCATTCCCAGTGATCATGTCAGCCAGTTTTGAACTCTTGTTTCTGATTAACTTGTATAGGCTACGGAAAGAGTTATCCAGGATAACATGACCAACCCAAGGATCAAACCATAAATAAATTTGCTTACCAGAATGAATATTTATATTTGAGTTAAAACTAAGTAGAGAACTTTTTTCCGCAATGCTTTTCCAACATGAAATACCAAAGGTGGTATCCACTTTTCCCGGAACCCAGTAAGACTGATTGTCACCGTGCTTGTCTGCAATTAACTGACGCCATAATTGATTTTTCTGAGACCCGAACCTCCAACACCATTTTGCCAGCAAACATTGATTCAAAATAGAGAGATTTAAAACACCAAGACCACCTATGTCTTTAGAAGCTTGGACTAACTCCCAATTAATAAGATGTGAAGCTTTAAAGCCATCTCCATGTTCCCAAAGAAAATCTCTCATCTTCTTTTTGATTTTCTTAATGACGGACATATGAGCTTTGAATAGAGAAAAGTAGTATATAGGCAGGGAAGATAAGATGCATTTCAATAAATCCAGCTTACCTCCTTTTGAAAGTGTACCTTGTCTCAAGGAATACAACCTAAAATCAAACTTTTCAAGAATTGGATCCCATATAGATTTTGAATTAGATTTAGCTCCAATAGGCATCCCCAAGTATTTGAAAGGAAGCTTACCTGTATCACAACCAAATTATTTAGCCCAAGTGTTGATAGATGGAACATATCCTATAGCAATAAGGCTAGTTTTTGATGGATTAAATTTCAGGCCAGATATATATTCAAAACATTGTAAAGCAAATAATAAATTATGCAACTCTTCCTTTCTATCATCAAGAAAGAAAATAGTATCATCTGCATAGTGAAGGTGATTTACTGCAATACTTGTATAAGAAACCGAAAAACCAGAGAATAAGTTTAACCGAGATGCTCTGTAAAAAAACATGGAAAAACCCTCCATAGCTATGTTAAAAAGTAATGGAGAAATATGGCAACCTTGCCTAACACCTATACTACTTTTGAAATAACCAAAACGAGATCCATTAATGAGGACTGAGAAGGAATAATTAGAGTAACAAAACCTCATCCACTTGAAATTTTTTAAACTAATACCCATTTTTATCATTACAAATTCAAGATAGTTCCAATTAACCCTATCAAAAGCTTTTTCAAGATCAATCTTGCAAATGATACCTGGATTGTTTTCTCTGATTCTTGAGTCCACCAGTTTATTAGCAATTAGAATGCCATCAACAATCTGCCTACCTTCAATGTAAGCACTTTGTACGAATCAAATCTTACCTTTACAGTGTTTGTTTCTTTTTTAGTCCATGCAATCGGTGGGTTTTTTGTGGATACTCTACCTTGTTGTAGTTCTTCTTAATTTTCTTTCCCATTGTCTACCTCATTGTCTCCCACTTGTCCCTCCTCCTATGCCTCACTATCCCAAACTTCTCCTTCCTCCACCTCAGTGTCTACCACTTCCCCATCCTCTTTACTATCGGATCCCACTTCTCTTTCACCTTCTACCACCTCCTCTTCATCACTGTCCCTAACTTCTCTTCCCTCCTCTACAATCCCCTCCGCCTCAGTGTATCCCATTTATCCTTCCTCTATCACCTCTGTTAGTAACTTATGTTCATATTTTTGTAGATGTGCAGGTGCATCGGTAGTGCGTCTTTATATTGCTTTCTGCTGA
Organism: Papaver bracteatum; assembly: GCA_023529315.1. NCBI lineage: Eukaryota > Viridiplantae > Streptophyta > Magnoliopsida > Ranunculales > Papaveraceae > Papaver > Papaver bracteatum. The sequence continues at coordinate 897,524 of JAJJWX010005105.1, forward strand.
CATCTTTGCCTACTTCGTTTTTCACGCAGTTGTTGATTCCATGACTTAATTTTCTTGAAGCTGTGAAAAATAAAGGGTTATATTGGCTTCACTAGCTATTGTAAACTTCTGATGTTAGGATTTTTTTACATTAGACGTAAGATAAAAGAAGAGTATAATTTACATAAACATAGGACAACACAAAATATAAGTGCATGGTACTGATCATTTCTCTCTGTATGAGCTATCCAAGATTATGCATTAGAGGACGTACTCACGATTTCAATATTCATCCAAAACAGCCCAGCAAAAAAAGAAGGAAAAATCACCCAAAACAAAAAGTTCGCTATAGGGAAGCCGCCCTTATAGACAAGCGAAATTGTTGTAATGCATTTGCACCTAAACATGTGAGGTAGCAACAACAAACACTACCATTTGAACAACCAAATAACATCCATGGTAAAACCCAATCATCAAACTCATTTGTAACCTAACAAAGAATGCCCATTTTGTGTATCCATTTTTGTTCAAAATCATGCTTTCCAGGGAGTTTACACAAAAGTGTGAGTGAAAAGTCAAGAAATTCAAAATGTGTGACCAAATTTGAAAACCTTCCAGAAGTGTGACCATGACCGGTCAACGGAAAAGTATGCCCCGGTATTTTCTGAATATACCCTATTTTGTCCTGTTCGTACGCTTCATATGTGCACATCCGATTTTTTTAATTTTTTTTAATGTTAAAGTAAGTTTATTTTTTACTGGGACCCCACCATTTTTTTACCGACACCACATGGATGTGTAGTAAGGATATGTGGACATCCATTAACTAGGCATAATATGATTCTGATTTGTGTAGACACCAAGTTTCTTTCTTCTACACATCGAACACTGTTCATGATTAACAAAAAGATTAATCATGATTAACAAAAAGATTAATCATAATAACAAAAAGATTATACGATATTGTATAAGAATACATGATTATACATTTTTTATAAGGGATTTAAGAAGAATTATTAGGCTAATAGTAACATTAATTTAACAAAAAGATTATACGGTTTCAATTCTATATCTTCGACTTCGGCTCTCCCAAAGACATAACTCTTTCTTCCACAGAACACCTTCGCAGGACTTCTATCTTTCTTATTATTCCTCTTCCTTTCTTCCTAAAGTGAAGATCATATATAAGATCTACTTAACAGGTATGGGAAATACCGTTTTTCAGAAATCAAAATAATGTTTTATTTTGTAAACCCTGGAAATTCGATTTCTATTTTTTTTAGATTTTGAACTCCATGTAGATCGAAAATATGTTCTGATTGGAAATTAGGGTTCTCCATATAGATCGAAAATAAGTCTTGTTAGGTTATGATATAGTTGATTGTGGTATTTTGTCGATATTGATTTTTCTTTAACAAATGATGATAATGTAAAATTGGATAAAAAATTTCATTTTGATTTCATGAAATAAGTTTCAAATAGGGGTTAATAGGAAGTTTCTTAGTAGGTTGGATACGGATTATGATTTTGTGAATGCTACTGTTTGATTTTGGTAGTGCGGTTTTTAAAGATGATTTAAGCAGAACACATACATTAATATCATTGTGGATCACTGTGTTAGTCTGTCTCCTGAAATGGCAGTCTCAATGTGTAAGCACAATTCTGTAGTTGTGATAAAATAAATTTGGGTTATCTTCAGTTCAAAATGAAATTTTGTTGAAGTAGTTATACAACACCCTTTTTTTGCACCCTTTTCTGTTATTGAAGTAGTTATTGAAGCCATGTCTACTTATTCATTGGATGCCCTTATTGGGGTACTAGTCATCTCATAATTTGGAGTGGCACATGGCAAAAATAATAGTGCGCAAACTTGTGTCTTTAGTGCCATTAGCAAGACCAATTCATTGAATTTGCGTTCCTTCGGTGCAATTTTCACTTTTCTACTGTATATTCAGATATTGTAAGGGTTGTATTGAACATGTTTCAGTTGCAGGTGTTTTTGTTTGATGCCTGATATGAAATTCCATGTGCACTATAATGGATATTGGGTACGGAAAAGCGGTAATGATTCGTATACCGGGGTTCATTTACAATATCTGGTTTTCCATGAAATGTTTACTCCAGAGGCTATAAAGAATCAAGCAGCGGGTCTACCTGGTTTTGTGCAGGGATCTGATTTCAAAGTCTATGGTCTGGTACTGGTTCCAATTACAGGGTGTAGACAACGATTATTGATTACCGGACAAGAAACCTTGAACTCTTATGTGGAGGAAGATTCAGGAGTTCCATCTTTTTTCATAATACCCACTCGGAAAGAGGCATCTCAGCAAGTAACAGTAGATTGTAATCCCACAACTCCCTTTACCAGTAATGTTACTCAAGTGTGTTCAACTGGGAATACACCTTCAACCCCATTAGATCCTACCAGCGGTAGCAGAGTGAATTCCTCCGACAATGATAACTCCATCATTGTACGGCGAAACCGCCCAAGTCATACTGGCAGTGGTAATAATTTTATCTGCTTCTCCCTCTAATTTTTATACTGTTATCATTTCCAAATCTCTGTATCCCATCCTGTGGATCTTACTGTATTTTCGTTGTAAAGAACACTCGTACCTTTGTTATGTTGCTTACACAACTTGGTAATAGGTATAAATATGTGTATATATTTTTACACACGACACTAAAATAGGTATGTATTCCTACATTATCTAGTCTCACTAATCTCTATTGTGTTTATGAGTTTATCTATTTCAAAGACTGAATATGTTTCCAAAGCTATGAGAAGCCTTGAATCAACTTGGGACACACCATTTTCCATCGAGTCACCCCGCCTACATGATGCTCCGTCTAATCCAAAACCTGTGCGGAGTTCTCCACCTCCCGAAACCTCCAAGAAATTGCAGTAGTATGAGCTGTGTGAGAAACAAAGATTCAAAACCAAGGATCAGCTGAAACTTGCTTTTGGGATGGTCCAAATACTGGACTTTTTTTAGGCCAAGTTTTCAGTTAGTAGGCTACATTCTATGAACTTCGTATGTAAGGATCCCACTAATCAGTGCAGGTGGGCTGTGTGGGAAAAAAAGCTGCCAGAGCTTACCTTGTGGGAAATCACTAAAGTCGCAGCTCCACACACTTGTTGTAGAGAGGAAAACTTGGACCCCGCATTCAGTAGAAAAGCAAAGGCTCGTGCAATGGCCAAACTCTTCAAAAAGTCATTTGCCAAGTGTGACTGTGTGTATACACCCAGAAAACTGATTCAAGACATGTGGAGAGATCATGGTATCACCATAAATTACAGTCAGGCGTACGCTGGTTGTAAGAGGGGGACTGAAGCGGTTAGGGGTTCTCCCGACGAATCATACCAATACTTGGTGGGTTAAATCCATATGATTGAACTACACAATGAAGGCACAAAAACGGCGATTCATACCGATGCAAATGATGCTTTTATGTACTATTTTTTTGCACTGGGTGCATGTCTACATGGATTCAAAACTTGGTGTAGACTCGCATTTGCTGTAGATGGTACGCATCTCTCTGGGGGCCGCGGTTGAACTCTGCTTTCGGCAGTAGCGTTTGATGCTAATAATCAAATGTTGCCTATTACGTTTGATATTGTTGATTCTGAGAATAAGGAATCCTTTGAATGGTTCATGCAACAGTTATTCGATGCGCTTGGTAAAGACTTTTCATCAAGAGAGGATCTATTTGTGTGTTCAGATAGATCGCAAAGCATCGAACACGGGGTTTCAAGAGTGTTTACCAAGGCATGTCATGTTTACTGAGCATACCATCTTAAATGTATTTAGCAACAACACTTTACGGTCGAGTTGCATTTGTTAGAAACTCATCTCCCTTAACCCTTCAGCTTATCTTTAGCTTTATGTAGCACTAACCTTTGGATAGTCTCAAGAGCATATTACATTGGTTGTTATTTTCTCACAATGCAAAGAATATCAGAACGAAGCATCACAATGCCATAGATGCTACGACGTTTATGAACGCTGCGCTAGCATACTGTTCTGATGATTACAGGAAGTCTATGGCAGAAGTCAAAAAATATCCAAAGATTTTAGCCTTTGTACGGGAAGTTTCAGAAAGGCATTGGTCTAGGATTCATTGCAAAACAGACCGTTATTTTTTCATGACAACAAACCTCTGTGAGAGTTAGAATGCCCTTCTTTTGAAGGCTAGAATGCTACCCATCACCCATTTGGTCGATTGCATACGGTCACAAATCATGTTGTGGTTCTCTGAACGTAGAGAACTAGATCATAAAGGTAGGTATGCTTTGAGTGACTTTGCTAAAAAAATAATTAGAGATCGGTGGGATTTGGCGCATTCGTTTGATGTCAAGAAAATATGTGATGATGAATTCCAAGTGGATGAGGTAGTTAATACTGATCAGCATTATGTGAATCTGAAGCAGAAGTCTTGCACTTGCAAGGTCTTTAACTTTGAGCATGTGCCATGTCCACACGCCATTGCAGTAGTTATCACCACGAAGAAACAAAAAAATAAATTATTGACTTTGTTTGTTAACTGGTCCGCTGGATGATGTAAAAGTGGGGCCCGTTTTAATTTAATTCTCAAAACACCGGCGAGTTCATTGTAGCAAACAACCTTAAACCCAACATCTGGTTGTCGTCTATGTTTTTTGGTCGGATCTCTTGATTTTTCAGTGTTGTGTCTTTAAAAAACTAAAATCAATTAAAGGTGATTCTTTGACTTTACTCATTTAGTTGTCTCTTAGAAATACTACGAAATGAAGGATCACTTTAATCTTATAGCACATGGGAGGTGTTGAACTTTTTTTTTATTGTACTTGGTTTTTTTTCTTCTCAGGAAATTAGTTGTTTGTTTTTTTTCTGCATCTTCCAACAACTGCTTTTGTTTTGTTCCCCAACATCTGGGAACAGAATCAAAGATTCTCATGCCCCAATTCTCAACAACTGGATGTGGTGTGCCCCTTTAATATATTTCATTTTCTTTGCAGCAACAGGGCCAAAGGGAAGGAAAAGGAGAAGCCCACAAGAAGAATTGACGAGGACCATTGTTATACCGATAACTATATTCGGAGTGGTTATTCTAGTATGGATTTGGATTGGTCTTTTAGTGATCCTAGTGATGATGAAACCGATAGGTTAAAAATGAAAAAAATCCACATTGGGGAAGAAATGTTGAGGGAAATAGTTACGAGATACATTACAAGTGGGATAAAGTGTAACACCAAAAGCATTAGGAAAAAAATATTCAAGCAGTATAAAGTTCAAATCTCTACAGCAAAAGCACGCAAAGCACTCCATGACTACCTTGTACAGACGTATGGATCCTATAAAAACAGCTTCAGGTAACTCTAAAGCCTTGTATGTATGGTTTGTGTTAAGTTTTTCTACTTGGTAATGTGTATGTTGTTGATATAATTCCTTTTTTCAATTGTTTGAACTCAGTTTAGTACCTAAGATTTGCCGGCAGATTGTTGAAACTAACCCAGGAAGCATTGCTAGTTGGACCATCCACCCAGAGACTAAAGAGTTTGAAGGCTTATGTATTGCGTATAGGGCATCCATTGATGGGCTTAATGATGGATGCAGACCAATTATAGCATTATATTGGTCCCTGCTAAACAGTATGTATGGTGGAACAGTTTTGTCTGCTACCTTTGTGGATGGTAACAATGGCATGTATCCCATTGCCATTTGCATCTGCAGAGAGGGAAGAATTAAAGAATGGGACAACTTTCTCTCCATCATCGCTCCGCTCCTGGAGAACACCAAAAGGGAAATTACATTTTTTCACGACTTCTCAAATGGTGATACATTGTAATATCATATCTATCAGTTATGTATATGTTTTTGATGCGTCTCATGTGCTCGAATGTTGTCCTTACAGGCATCGATATTGCTGTTGACCAGAACTTCCAGGATGTTAAACATTTTCATAGACTATGTGCTCGTAAGTTTTATCAGGATATCCGTATTGGGTTTGATGAACCAGAATATCAGAAAAAAGCATTAGATGCATCAAAGTCTTACAACCTTGTTGACCACCAAAGGAATCTAGTAAAATTTCCAGAGCTTGAAAGGCATTGGGTTGAAATGTGTGGGAAATCAAGTTGTGCTAGGCACTCGTATGAGCCTTCTGCCTATTTTCCTCAAATGGTAAACATCTTTAGCAAGGCGTTTGATCAGTGGATAACTGGGCTCAAATGTTTGCCCATATGCCAGTTAGTAATGGGTTTTGAAGCTAAGCTTATTCAGCTGTTTTTGACAAGGAGAAGGAATGGAAGACTTTGGAAGGATAAACGTATCGTTCCGAGAGCAAGTGAAAAATTATGGGATCAAATCCTTCTTAAAGACTTGTATCATGCATCATCACGTCCAATTTGGCGGCGCAGCGACAACAACACTTTGGTGACGAATATTTTGGACAGGCCAAGTAGGAATGTTCATTTGTTACTGAAAACGTGCGAATGCGGCAAATGGAAGATATCAGGTGTACCTTGTGTGCATGCTGTAGCAGTTATTGCTCAACGTAGATCACCAAACTATGAAGAGTAAGTCATCATTCATGTGCATTTTTTATTATATTACAGGTTATGTACTAACACTGTTCTCATGGGTTCTCGGATTTGTTCACAAGTATTTCACTGTCGTCATGTACATGGCATCGTATGCTGGCATTATTCACCAATCTCCCGGCATTACCGAACCACTGCAGGTACCCAGTATCAACCCACCACCATTAAAGAAGATTAGGCGGCTTTCCTAGGACAAAGGTCACACTGATAAGGTAAAAAGTTGAAGATGAGGCGACCGGCAGAGAACCGATCGTCAATCTTAGGTTATTTATTTTGGGTATCTTGAGGCTACCTTTTATTATGGGTATTTATTTTTTGATTTGGTGATTCTCAAAAAAAAAAAGACAATTATTGGATGATCTCGTTTTCACCAACATTGGCGCTTAGTGTTATGTAAAATTGAACAAGATTAATTATTTATCCGCATGAACAACATTATGAAGTAGGGTAATTTATCTACAACTTGAACAATATTATCATTGTTCCATTTCGTAGTAGTACTGATCATTAGCTTTATAATACACTTCACCATCCAAAACAATACAAACAATCAAAACCAATGAAAGTGACTTGTAAAATGCTCAATAACTTAGGATTTATGTTCTGAAAAACTTTAGAACATCTGTCCTTCCATATAGTCCAAGATGTAATCATAAGCAATCTGTTTATATCCTGCCTATCAATAACAAAAACAATGCACCTCAATCTCTGGTTTGTATCTAGACAAATGCTCACCAGTTTCAGCAGTATAATTACAAATGCTCACTAGTTTCAGCAGATAATTCCAATCTCTAGTACCAGCAATGAACAGTCAGAGACAGTATTAACTAGACCATCAAAAGGCCACATATTTTGAACGAGAAGAGAACATCTCGTTATGAAGAGACATTAGTATAAGAGGAAGTATTAACTAGACCTTCAAAATACCACATATTAATCTCCGCACATTTCATATTATAACACAGAACCGAAGTTTTCACAATAATGTCTTTGTATTTTCACAGTAGGTGTGGTTGCTTTAAGAAAAACAATTACCACAAGAGAGCCTACCCTCGTATTCATTGCCATAATATAATTTACACATCCAAAATACCAATGACCTGCATCCACCCGTGTTCAGGTCAAAGATGCCTATACAAACAGATAAACATGTTACTTCAGCAGAAGAACTCTTTCCTGTGGAACTGCACAGCCATCTCCCGACGATACTGGAGTATTTTTTCTTCATCTATAATTTTATAATCCGTTCCCCTAATGAGATGATCGATGATCTTCAAGGAATAAACCCCGCATGAGTGTCTATTGTATGCATAAATGGAGACAGATTGGATCATAAACGTAAATGATTATATATTTTACTTGCATCATAACACGATTTTCATCAAACGATTAATACAGTGATGATTCACCATATAGGAACAACCCAAAAGATGGGACGCAGAAACAACAACAGTCTCAAACATAGATAACATGATATGGTAAGCAAGACTGTGGATATAACTGAGCTACCCCCAAACCTGGATTCAACAGATACACTTTTGAGCACATAATCTACCATTTATACTCTAGAGTTGGAGAAGGAACTGGGGTGCATCATGCACAAGTTCTAACTCAAACTGGACATGCTCAGGGATGGATAGAGAGACATGAGTAAACTCCAATTTCAGCACATCAAAATAGTCCAAGAGGACTTGGGAGGCACACAGTTCTAGTCCTAGATTGGGTATTCTCATAAAAGTTGGTTTTACAGAAACAGTATCATGCATATATCGAGAGGATCACAGTGAAACAGTTCTCAGGTAGGCCAAAATGTTATTCTAACCAAGGAAGCTTTAGTGCGTAATTCTGGGAAGAAGGATTTAATTAAATGGATATATAGATTATGCACAGAAAACAGACTTTTCATGCACAAAAACACATTGTCCTGCAGAGATTGATGGGTTGTGATAACGATTTCAGCAAAGAAATGATTTTACTCAACTGCCACAGTGACACAGACAAAAATACCAGATGTTGAAGGGTTTATAATGCTATGTGAAGTACTGGCTCAGCAAGCATTCATGGCAATTAATCAAGGTAGAGCATCAATCAACCAGTTTTGGCTATCAGATAACTAAGCAATGTGCAACTTAGGGAAACAAGTAATTATACTCAAGTAATTGTGCATTAATTGCACAGGTAAAGATTAGTTACCTATCGGATTGTTGAGGGCAATCCGATACGAACTCGACTCTCCAACACCCGTCGTACCAGTTAGCCTCCAAATAGTCCGCCATCTTCCTGATATCTTCATGGAACCCATCTTTACTAACATTCCGTTTCGGTCTAATGGAATCATAAATAAGAATTATCTGCTCAGCTATGTCGATACTTATAGCGACCCAGTGGTTTTTTTCGACAAGATGCACCACACCATATACCATAGAGACGGTTTTCCAAGTCTTAGCCCCACCTTTCGACCTAATCCCATTCCTATATTCTACCACATCTTTTGTCCTCTTCTTTCCCCCCTTCATAAGAGGCTAAGGAAAAAAAAATCAAAGGTTAGTTACCAGTTACAACAATGCTTTACCATTAAAATTACAAATAATCTACAACCCGAGCTGTGTTCTTTTGGCACATAACATACTTCAAAGTAACTGTCAATTGTTGTCCAATCGCCATCTACGCCCAGGGTTGACTCGCGCATGAGGCGCAACATGACGTTGATATGATGCATGACAATCCAAAACACATAAGTTGAACCATATCACAATACTTATATTAATGTTGAAGTTTAATGCAAATTAACTTACATCCGCCCCCAGAGGCTCCCTAGCCTTAAGTAATTTCTTAAAATCCTCACAACCTAATAAGGATCCGTTTGCACCGTCATCCCTATACCAAACAATAACAACACGATACTCTAGAGTTACTTTCTAAATAAACAAGGACACCCAATAATATAAAGGATAAGGATATACCAGGGACACTCACCCTTGGTCTATGAAATTATTCACACCGGTTATTTCAGCCGGCGTTACCATCAAGCGATCATATTGAAAGTTATTGAAATAATTCACCGGAGCTTTGCGTTTCTTCGCACCTCTCACACCGAGACCTTTAACATCGGTTGCACCATTTGTTGAAGTGCTACACCCATTTTCCAAATTCATGGAAGCCTTTCTCTTACCATTCTCCGCATCGACGTCATCTCTGCACAACTCCACCATACTAACCTTCCTCGGATTTGACTCATTAGCGGAAACAGCGTCAGCGGCGATATCAAATCTCTTCTTCAGTATCCCAGCATCAGGGATTTTAGGAGTAGTCTCTCCGCAAGTAATAAATGGTGACTTCACCTGAGGCCCTAGCTTCTTTTGTCTCACAACTTTAGAAATATTTTCATTGTCATGATGTTGACTATTTTTACTACTCTTGATTTCGTTAAACACATTGGCCTACATATACAGAGGGCCGAAAACATTGAAATGGAATTTTAATTAGAGACAAACAGGTTATAGAAAAATACACCAGGATTAACAAGCCATACCATACTCCCATACCCAAATAACTAGAGGATTATATTTGTCCCACAGAAATGATGCAAGAAATACTTACCAGTGAAACTTCTAGGCTATCTGTGCTTATTATTTCTGCCTCGCGTTGACTATTTTTATTACTCTTGATTTCGTCAAAAACATTATCCTACATATACAGAGGGCCGAAGACATTGAAATGGAATTTTAATTAGAGACAAACAGGTTGTAGAAAAATACACCAGGATTAACAAGCCATACCATACTCCCATACCCAAATGACCAGAGGATTATATTTATCCCACAAAAAGGATGCAAGAAATACTTACCAGTGAAACTTCTGGGCTATCTGTGCTTATTATTTCTTCCTCGCTGTTCCCAACTACAGATTCTACACCAGTATTAGCTTCACAAAAATCAGCTGGTGATTCACCATCAAAATCATTAATAAAATGTTTATCATCATCTCGGTCGCGGAATCGATTACAATAGTCGTCAAAAGTCTCATAATGTTCATGTTCTGTGTTACGGGGATTTGCCTCCAATTCCTGTGCAGGATCCTATTAACATGAAGTTTGGAAATGGTTTTTAAACAGTTAGATCTATGCGGGTTTGTCAATTTTCATAACAAATTAATATGATTTCTGAAATCAAATCAAATCAAATCAACCCACATTAGGTCTCCTCGACAAGAGCAATTCCCCTTGCATTTTGAGCATCGCCATCATTTTCGCCATCATTTCATTTTGCAGATTTTCCCGAATTTCCATCTCTTTCATTTTACGCTTTAAGTCATTCACCACATCAACTAATTGAGCTACTACATGATTCTCATCATGTACTCCTTTTTCTCCGCTCTTCGCCTCCAAATCCCCCTCAACAACCTCATTTTCAGTCTGCCATTGCTTTCCTAACTTAATTTTGGTCTCGAGATCCTCCAGTTGTTGATAACTGAGGGGGTCTCCTGGCTACCCCCAAAATTACTAACAGTTCTGGATCATTATGATACTGCATCATTGATTCAGTCACGTCCGAACGAATCACCGAACAACATAGCTGACGATGCTTAATCTTTTCCGTGCATAACACGTCAAGAATATGAGGGCGCCACCCTTCAATACTAATATTTTTTTCCCATATCTCCAAGCACACCAGGGAATATCATAAGGAACCAAACCTAAAATACACACAAAAACTATTAGAAACACAATCAGAAGTTACTGGATATGCAAAAAATATAATGCCTAAACATATGAATTTTTGAAACAGAAATCAATTCATATTACCACCAATATTTGTGACATTCCTTTTGGCTTGATAGAAGATTTAAATGCATTTTTACATTTTTGTAGAGTGGCCTCGTACACCCTTTTCGCCCATGGGTACCTGTTTAACTCTGAAAGGTTGTCCACCAAGTCCAAAAGATCTTCTTCTATCCCATGGATGTCTTTGTGCCCCAACAAGAACATGTTTACCACATAGACTAATGCCACCTTCACCCTACAATTACCTTCACACTGAACCGTTTCACCCCCTTAACATATCATGCGACGCTTCAACATTTTATGCGATACTTTTTTAATGGCATTACTGGTTTCTCCGACAACCTTTGAGACTGTATTGCAAAAAAGAAAGTCATACAAGTGCCCTCCGGTGATTTTGTTATCAGCTGAAAAATACTTATGCTTTAGCCTTGACATCTTCGGTGGAGAGTCAAAATCGGAATGTCCATCCCTCAAATCCCGGAATCTAAGTCCGGATATCAGAGAAAATTCGGCTTTTCCAAACCACAATTATGTATCCTTAACTCTAAAAAGGATCTCATCATTCAAATATTCTCCAGGTTCGACTTTGATCTGCCGACTCATCAGAAAACAAAATATGGCCTTAGACCATCTTTGATCTCGTGGAATGTATGTTAAATGCCCTATTGCAGTTTTCTTGAACAAGGCCATCTCTTCTTCAGACAACACACTCCACAAGTCTGATAGTGTAACTAAGCTGGAGTATGTGCTTGCCTCGCTGGTTCGTCCCCGGTACTTTTAAGGGTAGACAAAACTACTGTGAAACACAATATAAAGTTGAAAGAAACGTTGAAAAAGTTACTAATAATTATTAGACAAGTTCTCAAAACTGCAATATTGAAAAAAATTATCTGAGCGCAATAAAACTTCCTTGTTAGTATGTCATATATACCTGTCCTCTTTAGGACCTGCAGATTTCGTCTCAAAATACATAGGTTCTCCTTCGACGGCCTTCAAATTCCCATCATTCTCACTCATATTCCCATCATCCTCACTCAGATTACCATCATCGTGCCCCTTCTTGGGACATCTACCAGAACCCATTGATTGTACCTACAATTTTTGGATTTGTTACTAACTTACGAATGCTTACTTACAGAGGATTAGATACAGACTAGTTGAAACAGATTAGTTGTGAATCACCACAAGCAGGATTACTGAGTCCAAGCCATATTTTTCCACCCAACACACATCAAGAGGACTCTGTACTGAGATTTATATATACCGTAAATAACAATTTAAAAAAAAAGTACTTAGGCTTTTGGATTCTATCACAAAGAATAACAAATTGGCGAACATATGTCCCAATAAATATCAGAACACAACAATTTACAATCATCATTTGGAGGATTTTGCATACTACACTTATACTTCTAGATATACTTTTTAGCATCAGTAAATATCATCTCAAGCCTCTAGAACTAGTAGTTCTTCCTAGTTTAGGCTCTTGATGACTTAGAAGACATTTAATCTTGTAGGTTATATCACCATGAAGTTAACTGTTTAGACTCAATTTTAAACAAAATCCATCAAATTAATTGGTAAAAAAACTTCAATTTCAGTGTATCCATCTGTAAGTTCCTTCTCCACCACACTGGCATGAAAAATATAAACCCTTTTCATCCATTAAAATCGAAAACTAACAGAAAACATAAACCCCAAATTGTATGTTTCATGACTCAAACATGACATTAAATAAAACTCAAACTGAAATCATGTCATAAAAGATAAATCGAACACATACCCAAGCTTTAAGACATCATGATTCAACTAAAAAACACATACAATTGCAAATTCAAGATTGATTTTTCTATTTAGTAATTACAAATAGAGATAAATGACAAACAAGGAACCATCTTAGAGTTTATACCTTTCAATCGAATCTTCCAGTATTTACACTGATTCTTCTCCTGCGATCATCATCAAATCTAAGATTAGAATTTAAATTTCTAGGGTTTAAAATTCCATTCTGAGATTAGACTAAAAGGATGGCGTTACCTTCGATTAGATATGAAAGATTGATAAGTGAGTTTCGAAATTTCTGAGTTTCGAAATTTTCTCCCAATATTTTCGATTTTTTGAGAGGAGTTCGAAAATTTCTGAGCTCAGAAATTTTCGCTGAATAGTTTCCGACCCTTGAGTACTAATCAGTATATCTTACTGCGTATTGGGTGCATATTGAATTAGGGGAATACTAATCTATATTGTGGGGTGTATTGAATTAGACAAAAATACGGATACGTATTTTTGGATGTCCCTATTAAGATGTGGACATCAAGGGTCAAAGGGTATCTTAGCCATTATCTATTTTCAGTCACACTTTTGGAAGATATTGGGGATCAGTCACACTTTTGGAAGATATTGACTTTTTAGGCATTTCCTGTGATTTCCACTCTATCACATTTAGTGTCTGTTCATAAGCTTGAACCTAATCAAAGGTCTGTTTTCTTTAAGTCTTCAAAAATAATGAACTATTTCAAAAAAAGACCAAGCAAATGCAGATGCACAATCAAAAAGCTTATCAACATCCACATACAAAGTAGTCACTATGATTTGAATTGTTCATGAAAGTCGTGTATTGTTGTTGTTAAATATATCCAAATGCAAACCACGTACCTGTACTCAAAACAGATAGCCACGCCACCAATGACGAGGCCTTTATAGCCAATTGCATCCATCATTTTACGAGCCATTACCTATGTCACCAGAATAAGTCCTTAGTACTTAGGAACCAACTAAAACGTGTATAAAGAAATCTATGGCTAAATGAATATACATACAATGGAGGGAAAATCAACGAATGCAATTCCACCGTTGGAGTTAGAATTCTGTTCTTTGAGAACTTGGATATTAAGAAGAGGCCCCCATTTCGCCTAATAATGAAATCATATATATTGGAAGGTACATAATTAGAACAAAATATGTTTTTTTTTCCAAGATACACATAACTGCTTCCTATCGATTACAGGTTAAACAACAAAATACAGAAAAACACTGGAACATAATCATAGTTAGAAGATGTTACCATGATCCGATAAAGATCTCCCACAGTTGTTCTTTCTGGCAAACCAATCACCTTAATTCTAGCAGATGGAACCTGCAAAGGAAAATATGGTAGTTCATTTGTTCAATTCAGCAAGTTAAGATAAATAAAAAATTACACAGTTTCAGTCAGAGACTCAGAGCATACCACTGAAGAATGTTTATGGTTTTTTTTATTGTCATAGTTGTCCTCCCTGTGGCTTCGGCTGTGCCTGCGACCATGAGGAGACCTTGATGTTTGGCGATAGTCATGTCCACGAGACCAAGAACGTTGTAGTCTCCTACCTGGACATTGATCTATATCCCAACTCAAACTTGGTGTATCACCAACATGGTCGCAGATCTTCCAACTATCGTATCTGTTAAACCTTCTGAAATCAGAACCATAGATGGATCGGCCATAATTGGAATTTTTGTCATGGATATCCTCCCTACTTGGAGAAATACAATGCTTATGATAACTATAAGGTGGAATGTTATCATCATTACGACCAGCAAATATTTTAGGCCCATGATCAACCTCATGATTACGGTAGCTATCAACGAAACGATACTGACTTGCATAGTTCTCCCTACCATGTATCTGTCGGTGAAATTCATCCCTAGGGTAGATGATGGCCTCCCTTGGGAAGACCTCAAAGTACCTAAAGACGGGAAGTAAGAAAAATAATTGTGATACAACACACTATAAAAACCTAAAGATAGGATCGAAATATACACACATTATTCAGGACTAATTAAACATCTCTAAACTTACATGCCACAAATTTTAATAAGAAACTAAATGCAAAACAACCATATCAAGAACATGCCATAATTATAAAACAAGTATAAGGCACTAACCGATTGTCTGGCTCATCGACGGCATAATACCCCTCTAGAGCCTGTGCATTAAGAGAGTTAGATAAGTTGATAGCTAATAATCATGTAACAGTTAAGCAAAGTAGTAGAAACTGCACTTACATTGGTATGACCCCGTTCATGTTGATGTACATAATAAACTCCATGATCCAATTTATAACCAACATTTATAAGCAATTGGTATAACACCCTGCTCAATTTGGAACACAAACAATATTCCAATTTATAACCAACATTTATGGTTAAAATATGACAAAATTACTTAGACCCTCAATCATCTTCACATGTTATTATTAATTTACTGAAGATACTACTCCTTGTGAATTTATGATGCTCCCCAATCATGAAAACGTATATGATAAGACCATTAATGATGTGATGTATTTCATGTAATACATGCAGATAGGAAAAGAAAATATAATATTGTCTCATTAAACACCTAAAATACATTTACATTAAAGTAATAAAAAGTATTTCATGAAATATATGCCGATACTAAAAACAATAATGTAATATTGTTCACCCAAAGATGGTATACATTATCTTTTCAAAAAAATTGGTTTATCATGTCCATGTTTCAGTTCTATTATGCTAGCTCATTGTTTCATAGATTGCGCGCCAAATTAGTTGAGTGAATTGAGCAAAAGTATGTTGTTATGCAACAAATTTATAAAAACGGTGTTCTATTATATTTATTTGTCAATTGAGTAATATATGTTTACTTTTTTTTTGAAGCATGAATATATTAAAAAGGAACTAAATAGAGATTACACGGGGGAAAGTAATTACAATAGAGTCACTTAAGAGAATTTGATTAAGAAAAGGCGGGTTTACTTGATCCCATATCGTTGTCGAATAGTTTCCTTCTTCGCATATATCTGCTGCAAAGTTTGCTATACCATCAGCTGCTTGGTTGCCTTCTCTATAATTGTGATGAATGTGGCAGGAAGGTATGCGACGCATTCTTTGTTTGATTTCTGCAATCATTTGTGATATATACCAAGGATCTTCCGTTGATGTTCTGATAAAGCGCATGAGATTCTCAGAGTCCGTTTCAATTATCACTCTTGGACATTGTCTTTCCATCGCTATTCTAGTTGCGATTACGGTAGCCCATGTCTCTACCGTCAGCGTAGTAGTTAAACCTATAGGTTATGCAAGAGCCATAATGGGTTGTGCATTCGAGTCCATGCAAATGAATCCCGCTCCTGCCATACCTAGATGGCCTCTAGCAGCCCCATCTGTGTTTATTTTTATCCAACCCAAATCTGGAATAGACCATCCAACTTGAATGATTGTATTTGTTCTTGTGATGGTTGTTGTATTCCCTGGAGTTGGATCTCCAAGTAGCACCGGTGGGGAGATTTTTCTTGCCCATTCAAATTCTTGTTGTGTTATAGCTGTCCTCAGTATATTTTCTTGGTGAGATTGGTATTGGTTGAACACAAGTTCATTTTTGGTTGTCCAAAGCGCCCAGAAAAGAAAACAAAAATATGTGATGGTGGTTATATCGGTAGAACCTTGTAGAAGATGCAATATGCTTGTTTGAGGATTTAATGTGATTGGTTGGTTGTTATGTTGAAGATGGTTTGTTGGTATGCGATTTAAGAGGTTGGTCCACGCCGTTATTGCCACAGGACAGTGAATAAGCATGTGTGTCACCGTTTCTGGGTAGAAGTTGCATCTGGGTCACATGTTTGAATTAGTGAGGTTGATGTGGTGTAATAAAGAGAAGGTTGGTAAGCCTTCGTTGATATCTTTCCAAAAGAAAAGATGAATTTTTGGAGGACATTATAAGGTCCATAGAAATTTAGTGGTTGAGAGGGGGTTTATGGTTGTATGGGTATCTTGTTGGGCTAAACAATTGTATCCAGAAGCAGTGGTATATTTTACGGATTTCGAATGTGGCCAGATTATTATATATGGGTTATTTTCCAGGGGAAGGTGAATATTGATAATATGTTGTATTGCATCAGGTGGAAGGTTGTGTAGCTGATCATGTCTCCAATTATGGGTAAGAGGGTCAATTAGATCAGCCACACACTACAACAAAACACACGTTAAGTGACAAAATTTTATGTGACCAATAAAATTTTGTCTACAAATCCAGTGTTTAGGGAGGAATATTTTTTTGGTCACCATAAATATTTTTTTCACGAAAAACGTTAAATTTCATCTTTAAAGTTGTCACTGAAATTTTTTGTGACCAAATATAGTGACCAATCCTGTCTCCGTCTTTATATTCTTTTTTTTGTGACAAAATATAGTGACCCTCCGTATCTAAATATTTCTTTGTGACGAATTATTTCGATCGTAGAATTGGTTTCCAGCGACAAAGGTATAAGGGATGCCATTTGCTTCCATTGTGGGCTGGAAGTGGAAGGAAAAGTGATCATACCGTGAAATATTGGTTGTTGTTTGAGGAACTTCTCTTTGTATATACCGGTGCAGATGGAATGTGGTTGATTGTGAATGTTCCCTAGTCTTTTCATGAGCAAGGCTTTATTGTGATGGCCACTCTTTCTTATCCCCTATCTCTACATACCCTCTTGTAACCTCCATCAAGCTTTATATACCTATCGGTTCCAAACTATCACGAGATTAACTCCAAAATCTTCTCGCAGTAAAGATAATATTCTCGAAATATTTTCCATGTGTGCAGGTGTAAGTTTCGGGATTTTTTTCCCTTTTTAACTCTTATATGCATCTTCTGCAGTCATACTTCAACCTAACATGCTGAATGCTCGTAGTAGAGTGAGTCCATCTCGTGTTTACTAAGCAAAATCCCGAGAATAAAAAATATTTTCCTGTTTTATGAAATCTCCACGACAGCCTTTTTATTTGAACCCAAGATAACTGCCAGTCCTATTTAGCCAAAACAGGTTTCTCCCAATTCATATCTTGGATAAAATCACGCCAAATCACTCCAAGGTTCTTCACAAATTATCGGGTTTTCAAAGAAATATTTCCTGCCAAAAATGCTTCTTCACGAGGATGAAGATGGACAACCCTTAGCCAAATCCGGTGTGTGAATAGAAATAGGTGCTGAATAGTAAAAACAGGTTCCCAACTGAGGTGCCTCTTATCCAAAGTGAGGGTGCCTTTAGTACTTTTCTCCTAGAGTCTAAATAGTACTTTTTGTGCAACTTTTTCCACACAAGTGTATTTCTCCAAAAAAACCTACACAAACATAAAAACACCAAAATAAGTACAAAATCAACCACTAACAATAGAGACATTGAGGACAATTCAGACACAAAAATGTGTCTATCAAATACCCCCAAACTTATTATTTGCTAGTCTCGAGAAAATCTAATCTAGAAAATAAAATGACTACACTTAGCACGTGCATCAAGCCATTAAACCGCTAGGTGGCCCTAGTGGTGGAGTGTTGTCTTCGGAGGGTTTACTATAGGTGTACCCACAAAACCTTTACTCCAGACCCTAGCTATCTACGCAAAACCTAGGAAGGCACTAAAGAATCCTTGGTTGGCATACTTATTGACTATAGAAGGAAGTATCCTGATATGAAATTCCAATTGTTGTACACGAGTTTGCACTCAAGCATACTATAATTCATATAAAGTGACAGATCTCTACTTAGACAGTTTCTGGACATCATAAATGGGAGTCAACCAATCACATGGATAGATTAAGAAGATGGATGTAGAGAAAAACATGGATGATGTTGACTAAGTTGAACCTATCCTAATGGACTGAGATAATGGTCCGGACTAATATCAACGCACTGACATATACAAGGGAACCAATGGTCGATAATCCTAATTTAGGTCAACTCAGCTGGCATATACAAGGGAACCAGTGGTCGACTTTATTTAATTTATATTCCGGTTGGTCTAATGGTCTGGTCTCAATTTCTTTTTATCTTTTTTTTTTTTTCACTTTTTTCACTTTTTTTTTGGCATCTCAGTCACTCTATTTCACCCTAGCCATGGTAAAAATAAAATAAAAGAAGTGATCAGGATTCTTTTGATGTTTCCATCACTAGTATATGGAGAAACTACCATGTTTTCTTTAAATCGAACACCTGAGCTCTGTGCTTTTATGAATAGAATATTCTAGATGTTTCCATCTAATTAGATTGGTTCCTCAACTCCTACAACCAAAATGTTTCCATCCACTTAGATTGGTTAGTGCCGGCCTTAATAAGCATAAATTTCTAGGCTCTAAAGTTTATTTATTGCAACTAAAAGCTAAAAAAAAGTTTCTTCTCCACCCCCAAACTTAAAGTCCTCAATATTCTAAAGATGAAATTAAAAGCATGAACTAGGAGAAACTGTTACCACTTGAAGAAAATAGTAAGGAAAGATATTGCCGTGTTGCATGAATGGGTTACCTCCCAAAAAGTGTTAAGTTTAAAGTCTTCAGCCAGACATTGGAAGAGATTAGTCACCTCGAAGAATCATAAAGCAGCAGCCGGAATAATTGCGGATCATCTTGATCAAAAAGTACTAACCACAAGAAGAGGAGAATGCAACAGACCAGTAAGATATCCAACACACCCTTATCTATTTTTTTGTTTAAGACAACTACATCTAGTTGTGGTTCTGGTTCAGGTTCTATAACTGGGTCTAGATAAAATATTTCCATGGGTTGCATTTCCTCATAAGTTAGATTCGAATGTTCAGGTTCTAGAGTCTGGAGAAACTCAAATAAAAACTTGAAAGAACATAATAATCACCTAAATATTTGAGGATCCTTAAAGTCAATCGAATTTGACTTACACAACTGACCAAAAAGATAGTACTGGTCTTCCTTAAAAAACTGTGTCGACCCTAATCTCCTAAAGTAATTAGGTTTAGTCTTAAAATTTAATATTTGACACATTTGATTTTCATAAGTTCCCACAATTGAAGAAAAAGTTTTTGGTGGGAAAACAAAGCCAATCGAGGTATCGTAGCCTGGAATAACCACATTAACCAGATGATGGGTTTTTAACAACTGAACTTCTTTCTGGACATCATTAGGCTCAGCAAAACATGTATGAAGATAATATTGTAAACCTTTTTTTTTTTTTTTTTTATTGTAAATGGTTGAGGCACATATGTCAAGTCCCAAGTGAGGTACCTTTCTAAGAGTTAAAACACATGGGGAATAAGGTATATTTGCTGCAATTTCTTTTTAATCCTCTCCCTGCTGATACTTTTAATGTTTGAGAAATATAAGTAATGTTTAGTGTGTTCATTTTATCATATTGCATATTCCTTATGTTGATATTATCGAGTACTTAGTTGTATATAGATCTTTCGTATTGTAATTTTTTCTAAGACTATGCCTGGATTAAGGTACTCTAGTTTTGGGTTACTTTCTGACAGTCCAGAATCACATGAAGTTTGATATTTATTATTTAAATTATGTAGCTATTGTCAGCAAACACAAGCTGTTGGAATCGTACTTGGGTTAAGAACGTAGTTTCCAGTTAAGGATAACTACAATGGGATAATAGGTGATGACTCGAGAGTACCCTTAATAATATCCTTCATGTGGAGAATCTCTTCTTTCAAGTGCCAAGTTATTTCCATAGTTTGGTGGCCTTGTAAAACTTGTTATTTATTGACTCAAGTATGTTGTTCTTCACTGCCTTGTCGTACCTTGGAAGATGAACTAGGTCCCTTATTTTTTTGTTTGCAAACGAAGTTACTGAGTTTGACCTTGGTATACAAACTACTCAAGTATACTCATACAAGGTAATTTTATTTTCCCATGTACTTCATACTGATCTCATAAGCGTACTTTTATTCTATTGATTCATCATGAAAATAGTGTGTTCCTTCCATATGGATAAATATACAGATTTTATAATTTAGTTTATTCTTTTAAGTATACATATTTTTTTAATTCTCATTAAAAATTCTACAACGGATATATTGGTTTCTGAAATTAGCCGAAACATTGCATCATTAATTAAAGCAACGCTTATATACGTTGCTATAAAACAGATAAGCAACGGATGAAGCAACGTTTCAGGCGCTGCTTTAATTAATTAAAGCAACGTATATGTACGTTACCAATAATTTGTGACGACGTGTGGGGAACGTACATAAGCGTTGCTGAAATTATGAGCAACATTTATAAACGTGGTAAATTAGTGATTTTGGTGTAGTGTATCATGCTAAGTTTGAAGTCAGAACCCTCTCAGAGCTTCTTGGTTCATAGTTTGTATGTAGTTATACCACATTTAAAGTTCGAATTGACACCAAGCTTCATATTCATCAGTTTCGATGATGTATCATGCTAAGTTTGAAGTCAGAACCCTCCCACAACTTCTTTGTTCATATTTTGTATGCCTTTATACCACATTCGAAGTTCAAATCAACACTGGAGTTTCATGTTTATCGATTTCGATGATGTATCCTGCTAAGTTTGAAGTTACTTCATGACGTGTATGACTGGTCTAAATTACTTAATGCCCTATGTAACTAGTCGAAATTCAAACCAGAAGCACAAAGAGAAAGCACAAAAAAACACACCAGTTATCGAATCCATTTTTCATTTTCCCGATTCATTCTTAAATATTTTTTGGATTTTTTTATATCAGAATGTCTATAACAATGTCCTAAATTTATTAATATTTTTTTTGGATTTTTTTTCGTGTCGAAATTTCATAATTAAACCCAATACATGAATTCGTATTAGCACAGAGAGAAACACACATGCTTAATCCGTATGAGCATCTCAAATACAATATCAACCGTCAAGATCTTTTGTTAATCCATATGAGAGGATTAAATGAAACGTGGTTCGTCCATCATTTTCATTCGGATTCACTTTTTTTTTTCGAAGTATTTTCTTACTCTCTCATTCTTGGTTGTAATGAGTTTCTGTTTTCTTCTTTCTCATTCTCTTTCTTCGTTTTTTCTTTCTGCTTCTCCTCTGTTTCTCTTCCTGATTTTGGGAGATGAAATATAGTTATGAGATCGAGATAAGAAAAGTTTGATCATGAATTAGGTGATGGTGGAAGTGATGTTGTTGTTTGAGTTTAGGAGGAAAATGAATCGAGAAGTCAGTGAGTTAGGGTTTTATGAAGCTGGTTTGCTTTCTGAGTTGGTGTAGAACGAGGATGATTTCGAGTTGTAGCAACTGAAAATTAAGAGGGTTGTTGATCAATTGATGAGATGAATCATTTCTGCTGATGAATCGAATAAAAAAGGTAAATCAAAGATTTAATTTAGGGTTTCTTTAATTAATCTATGTTTTTTGTGAAATTGATGTGTTGTTTGATCTTTAGTAATGGGTTTGTTTTTTAACTGAATTGTAGATGGATGTAATCAAAACAAACAAAAATAAACAACCATATTTTTTTGAAGAAAAAAAACCCTAGATAAATAAAAACACTTTCTCTTCTTCTTTTATCCCCAAAGCCAGATAATAATGAAGCGGTCAAAACCATCTGATCCAACTCCTAGAACTAACGACAATGTTGTAAGTCTTTCCTCCTTAAACCCTAATTTCAATTTCCTCTCTTTCTCTCTTTGATCTTCAAAATCAGGTTTTTTTTAGCTCAAAATACTGTTGAATTCATTTTTTGAAAGTGAAATACTAGTAATTAGGTTAATAGGTTAGTAAAAGATTTGATTTTTATTTCAATTTTACCGTTAAAGGATGTTTTTTTTTTGGTGTTTCTAACTTTGGGAAGATGAGATATTGATTGTTGAGCTGGTTTTTTTTATTGTTTTGATAGTAATAGACTTGTAAAAATTCAATTTGTTCGCAGTTCAAGGATAAAATAATAAATAGGATTCCCTTTTGATTCAAACAGGAAGGAACAACCATCAGGGGAAACAAAATTAGATGTAAAGAGAGCTGAAGAATATCATCAGCATGTTAGAGCTTTAAACAAGCAATTCGTGAGGTTTGTAATTTGGCACGATCTTCTTGCTATTGCTTGTGTGTTTTTCAGTGTTCAAATTGATCATTCCTTTATTTTTTTATAGTAGTAATGTGTGCTTATTGTGTGTGAGAAGCTGAGTTCAACAACAACTACAACATCACCCAGATGAACTTTGGCAAGATGGAGTCCACGACTATATTACTCATGCGATGGGCATTCTGGTACAATCTCAATCAGTTCGGTTCATTTATTTTAGTGGTGGAAGGAGGGAGTCGAGATGGGTAAAATTAATTCTGAAGTTCAAGGATTATATTGACAATCTTAAGGAAGAAAAGAAGAAAGACGCTGATTAGGAAGTTGTTTTTCCTTGTCTTCTCCAGATTATGCCGAATTGTGTTTTTAACAAGAAGTACCCAATTGTTTTGGGCGTGGATGTTCTGGAAGGCATCCTTAAGGTACACTTATCTCTCAGTTCTTACCGTTCCTTTCAACTGACCGACCCGAAGTCTTGTTCTTTTGCTGATGCAAGTCATAAGAGTCGGCTATTTCTATATGATGGACTTTCCCATTGTATGGTATTGTTTAATTGGTATTTTGTTATATATAAAGAGATACTGATTTATGCATCTTTATCACATTGAGTCCAGATTGGGACTCCTATCTACATTCCATTAAGGGATTTTATTGATATTGGCCGGATAGCGTCTATAGAAATTAACCACAAGCAAGTTGATACTTCCAAGAAAGGGCAGAAGGTTTCCATAAAGGTAATTTACAAATTCGATTAAAATTTACATGATAGACATTCCAAGGATTCTCTTGCAATCAATTAACAAGGTATTCTTTGTTTTTATATGTGCAGATAGCTAGAGGCAATCTTGAGGAGCAGCAGAAGATGTTCGACGTGCATTTTGAAATGGAGGATGAGCTTGTTAGCCACATAACCAGAAAGTCCATAGATATTTTAAAAGCTAACTATCGGGTAAGTTATACTTGCTTCTCTTTGATATTTCTCCTTTCCTTTTTGTATCCAAGGATAGTAAACATAAATTTGTAGGATCTAAAGTCCACTATCTTCTCCCTGCCCTTTATCCTAAAATATGTAGGAAGATCTGTCTATTGATGAATGTAGATTGGTTGTAAAGATGAAAAGGCTCTTCGACATACAATAATTTGTAAGTGCATATCTTATCAAGCATGTTGCTCGTCACCAATTCACCATTTTTATCTGTATCTGTATTGAAAAGAGTGTACCCTACACTAATATTTTAGATATTTCCATACTAGCTTAACTGATTAGAGAGGCTAAATGTTTTCCAAGATAAAAAAGAGACGATAAGTAACTTTAGCCCCATCGATAGTCATTAATTTATGGTATGTACCATTATCTTTTTTAATTCAGGTTGTGCACCAATTTTTGTGTGGCATACATTTTGAATATTTTTAAGGATATAAGTATTCAACACTGAATTCTATACCGTGGCAGAGGTTGTTTATGTATTTTGTTAACAGTGGCCATTTAGATCTACAAGTTTATTGAAAGGCCCATTTTTTATTATGTTTGTGTATCAACTTTTTTTGGTGATAGAGTCTCACTTTTCAACACGAAAATGTTTATGCTTCTTGTTACAATTGTAATTTTAAGTACTCGTAGTTTATCTCTGACTTGCAATAGTACCAATTTTTTTCTCATTTTGAATATTTTTAAGGATATAAGTATTCAATACTATGTGTAGGACCACAACACGAAAATGTTTATGCTTCTTGTTACAATTGTAATTTTAAGTACTCGTAGTTTATCTCTGACTTGCAATAGTTTTTTCTCACAATACTATGTGTAGGACCAAAATATTTCTACAACATTTCTCTGCGAGATTAACAACATTTCTCTGCGAGATTAACAACACTTCTCTGCGATCATCACCGCAAGATCTTCTACAACACTTGGAGAGTGTTACAAAAGAATGACGTAGTGGCTGACGATTGAGGAAAACATGAAAAGCGTGTTTTTCCCGCGATGGTTATAAAGCCAACGAGAATGAACATTATAATTACCGCGATGAGATCGCAGAGTAGATCCGAAATAAGGGAAAAACTTAACTGTCATCCACTATGTAATTTCCTATATAAAGGGTTCGAGTAGGATCAGAAAAGGATGATGTATTTTTTTGAGTTGAGAAAGTCTTGAGGAGAGAGGAAAAACTAAGAAAGTAATTGTATTCTTGATTTCTTTCATTTCTGTAAACATTTCTGAGAATTGAAATAATAAAGTGTTTCTTTTAATCTTCAAATTTGTATTGATTATTATAGATTCTTATCATGGGTGTGGTGTAGGATTTCCTACAACTACATTTTGGCGCCAGAAACAGGGACTGAATCAGTGAAAAACATAGAAAAGACAAAGTAGAAGATAAGAATTATTGAAGATTAAGAAGATAATTGAACAAGTCGGTGGAAATAGTTGAAGGAAAGATGATTATAATTAAAGAGAATTATAAGAGATTAGAGTGTGATGTGGTAACAAAAACAATGGTTGATAGATTCCATGAAAATATTAAGGGGAAGATACATAAGCGGGATTTTGAAGGAAGGAAGATTATGACGGTGGAGAAAATATCATCATTAAAGGATTGGGAAAAGCAGGAAATCACATTTACAACAACGGAGATACCAGAAGAAAATTTGAACCATACATCTCCTTTGGTAATCACGGTATCCAGTATACCAATGAGAAGAGAAGAATCAATAAAATATATAGAAGAATGGTCTATGAATAGAACTTTGGGGATGCAGGAAGTTCTGTAGACATAATATTTTATCGTACTTTTAAGAAAATGGGATATAAGGATGAAGAAATGTCTTGTTCAACATATCATATTCATGGCTTTGAAAAATCTTTAACAAAACCAAAAGGCGAAATAATGGTACGAATTCCGCTAGGAGAGATTGAAACACAAGTAACATTATGTGTGATAGACATAGAATCACCGTATAACATGATATTGGGAAGACCGTGGATACATGAAATCAAGGCTGTAACATCAACATTGCATCAATGTATCAAATTTCCTATGCCCAGTGGAATTGGATAAATTAGAGGAGATACAGATTTCACGAAGCTGTGCTACCAAATTGAAGTAAGAAATTTTGAAGAATGTCCAAAGCTGTGAAAAGCTCGCAGAAAATGGGCGAGAGAAGCAAAGAAGGAAGAAGAATTTAAAATTTACATGATAAGAGCAAAAGAAGGAAAAGGAATACCCAGGGAAATCTCGCGAGAAGGAAATGAACTCGCGAGAGCTATGGAAACACCTACACCAATGGGAGAACCAGAATCCAGTTACACCGCAGCAGAACCAACAAAGGAAATAAATATTGGAAGTAAAGAAGAGCCTAAAATACTGAGAATTGCGACTAAAATGGAAGCAGATGAAGAAGAAAAAACTATAAATATCTTGCGAGAATATAAAGACATCTTCGCGTGGAGCATGGATGAGATGCCAAGAATAGATCCTTCAATAGCATGTCATAAACTAGAAATTAACAAAGATGTCACACCATTTAAACAAAGAATAAGAAAAATCGCAACAACATATCATTATCAAATAGAAGAAGAACTACAAAAAATTCTTGATGTAGGAATCATAAGGCAAGCAAAATATCCAGAGTGGATTGCAAATATGGTGGTAGTCCCAAAGAAAAACAAGGGGATACGAATTTGCATAGATTTTACTAATTTAAACAAATCTTGTCCTAAAGATAGTTTTCCATTACCAAATATTCCACAAATGGTTGAATCAGAAGCGAGAAATGATAGAATATCTTTATTATATTGGTATAAAGGATATAATCAGATCCCTCTCGCTGAAGAAGATCATGAACATACAACATTTTTTGCTCCAAGAGGGTTATATTGTTATACAAAGATTCCCTTTGGCTTACGAAATGATGGTGCAACATATCAAAGAATGGTGGAGAAGGTGTTCGCGAAGTGGATACACAAAACATTAGAAGTGTATGTGGATGATATGTTGATCAAAGGTAAAGAAGCTAAAGACCATGTACATGATTTGAGAGAAATTTTCGATCAAATGCGACAGTTTAACATCAAAGTGAACCCATATAAGTGTACTTTTGGAGTAACTTTAGGGAAATGTTTGGGGTATATTGTGTCAAAAGAAGGAATACAAGTTGATCCAGAAAAGGTACAAGCAATTCGCGATATGCTAACACCAGCGACAGTAAAAGATGTTCAAAAATTGAATGGACTCTTAGCCTCACTAGGAAGGTTTATCTCGCGATCATCAGACAAATGCAAACATTTTTTCTATATACTCAAGAAGGGAGAAAAATTCAAGTGGACAGATGAATGTGAAAAACATTTTCAAGGGGTTAAAGAGCATTTAATGAACCTAACTATTTTACAGAAGGCTGAACCGGGAGAGGAACTATTGATTTATCTCGCGACAACCACATACGCGCTAAGTGTGGTATTGCTGCGAGTAGATGCACGGGTAGAGAAGCCAATTTATTATATCATCAAAACATTTAATCCTACAAAGAGAAATTATTCAAAGATTGAGAAGTTAATTCTAACATTGGTTCATGCAACTTTTAAACTTTGTATCTATTTTCAAGCCCATAAAGTGAAAGTATTAACAAAATTTCCAATTGAGTCAGTAATGAAAAATTAAAAAAGGTCAGGCAGAGTTGAGAGATGGAATGCACAAGTAGGAAACTTTGATATTCAATATGAAATTTTATCCTCGCCAAAATCACAAGTCATAGCATATTTCTTAGCTGAATTTCCTTTAGAAGATGATGAAGCTGTGGAAGAGATGATGGATGTAGAAGAGGAGCATGGGGATCCAAAAGAGTTATTAACAGAACCAAACAGATGGGAAATAATAGTGGATGGATCATCAAATGGAGAAGGAAATGGAGTTGGAGTTGTCTTTATTTCGCCAGAAGGAGAAAAAACAGCTTTCTGATTTAGATTGGAATTTTCATCCACTAATAATGAAACAGAATATGAAGCTGTGATTCATTCTTTAAAATTTGCGATAGAAATGAAGCTGGGAAATGTTAGAATCACCAGCGATTCATAATTGGTCATTCGCCATATAAAAGGAGAATACACAACAAATGAACCATCCTTGAAAAAATACAAAAAACTTGTTGAAGAATTATTTGCGAGAATTCCAAAACTAAAATGGAGACACATATCAAGGAAAAATAATAGGCTTGCAGATGATTTTTCTTTCATATCCAGTATGATGACAAATCCAGCTGCAAGATGCATAAAAATTCAAACACTTTTATTACCAGCGATAAACAAGGAAGAAGAAGAGACAGATGTGATGATGGTAGAAGATGACGAGAAAGTATCAAAGAGCAACATTACAGATTGATGAGAAGATCTTCATGCATACTTGGCGAGAGGAGAAATCCCAAGAAATCGATTAGAGGCACATACATTAAAAAGTAGGGCAACCAACTATGAGCTAAGAGATGGGGTGTTCTATCGCAGATCTTTTAGTGGACCATCGCTAAGATGCTTTACGAGGGAAGAAGGAAAAAAGGTGTTAAAAATGTTGCATAGTGGTGATGCCAGTAATCATAGTGGGGCCAGACTTGGGCATATAAAACAAAAATGCAAGGCTACTAATGGCCATATATGCATGAAGATGCAAAGTAACTTTCAAGACATTGTGAAGATTGTCAGCGATATGGAAAAAAGATACATGCACCAGGAGAACCATTATCATCTTCAACAAGTGTATGGCCTTTTGGGAAATGGGGACTAGATATTGTGGGACCATTTGTTCCCGGTTCTGGACAAAGAAGATATCTAATTGTCGCAAAATATTATTTCACAAAATGGGGATAAGTGAAGGCAGTAAAACATATCCGCGATAAAGATATTTTTACATTCATATTTGAAAATATAATTTGCAGATTTGGGATTCCAGCACAGTTGGTGTCTGATAATGGAAAGCAGTTTGAAGGGCAGAATATAGAATTGTTACTCAATGCATTTAAGATAAAATGTGGAAAATCTACTCCTTTATACCCACAAGAAAATGGTCAGGCTGAGGCAACTAATAAGACAACCGCAGACATCTTAAAAAAGAAACTAGAAGGATATCACAGAGCATGGTGCGAGCAGGTGCATAATGCAATATGGACTTACAATACAACTAAACGAGAAGCTACTGGAATGTCACCTTTTTTTTTGACATATGGGGTTGAAGCTGTATTACCAACAAAAGTTGCTATTCCTACAACAAAGAGAGAGGCATGGGAGAAGAATCTAAGTGCTGGCATGATTTTAAATAAGTTATTTGAATTAGAAGAAAAAAGAGAAAAGACTCTACAACATATGGAAAATTACCAGCGAAGATTAGCTCGCAATTACAACAAACGTTTAAGAAATGTGAATTCCAACCTGGTGATTTAGTTCTGCGAGAAACACCAAGTTATCAGCGAGAAAATGGTGGAAACCTGGCGAGAAAATGGGATGGACCATACATCATTAAAGAGATAGTTGGAACGGGGGCATACAAATTAATGGATCCTGAAGGGAGAGATGTTGGACAAAGACTTGATAGACTATGAAATAGACTATTTCTGAAAAGGTATTATCAATGACAAATTTCGCAAAGATTAATAGAATGAGACGAACATTTATGGCGTTCACCCAAGTCCGCGAATAAAATTTCGCAAGAGGAAAATGTAAGACCTAATAGCGCGTCATATAAGGGGGTATCTCTTTACATGAATCAGTGATAAGGTTATACCGATGTTGGAACCTGAGTTATGCAGATGTTGGGGTTAAAGAAAAACTATCCAGGAGAGAGATCTTGGATTTCCAACTATATAAGGTTATACCCTGGTTGGACGACTGAGAATCTCTTCTAAGGAGTGCAGAGTATGACCAAGGCGCCGAGGTACACGGTTGAGTCAAGGGTGCCCTGGGCGTACGAAACTACCCTGTCCATCCTTGGCAAGTCTTGGCTATGATGCACTCATCCCGAAGAAAACCCCACTTAGGGTGCAGTCTTGTAACTATAAGCCATATAGGCATACAAGACAAGAGTATGCGAAAACAACTGGTTTTTGGTAAATACGAATGGGAGGAGCTAGTCTTGTATGGACGATGTGCCCTCCTTGAAGGGGAAACCAGGGGGAGATAAGGGCGGCACCCTCTATTAGGGATATGATAAGTGTCTTAAGACGACAATGTCATAGGGATTTATGATCGCAAGAACATTTAGGCTTGTCATATTGTCGCGTGACAAAAATTATACAGAGGAAACAAGCCTAAAGAAAAATGTTAAGATGAGATCAATGGGTTTTTACATGATAGTGTAAGGACGTACTTCGATTTCATCGCAAGAAGGAAATGTCATAAGGATTAGTTCTCGCAAGGGAGCTTAAACTTATCATATTGTTGCAGAGATATTGAAAAATATGGATAAGACAATATCAAAGGGTTTTTACATGCAAATGTTAAAATATCCCGCGATTTTGTCGCAGACACAAAATTTTGGCAAAATAAGACCTTTAACTAGGAAGGAAAAATAAGACCAACAGAATAATTTTAAATATTAACTATTTCATTTAAGAATGCATGAAATTATTTCATCACATAAAGAAGATTACTTCGGAATATGTTCATCACATCGCAGGTCTATTCTTAATTTCGCAAGAAAGATAATGAAGGGCAAGTAGGGGAGTGGATAAATAAAATCTCATTATCTTCCTTGAGAATATTCAAAATAATAGAAGAAAAAGTTAAATTATAAAGTTGAATAAAGTTACATTGCTCGCAAGAAAGATGAAGGAAAAGAAAACAAAATAAAAATTCAAGCTTCAGCGTTGGCCTCGCCAGATTCATTATTCTTGCCAGTATTGTCAGCTTCACCAGAATTCTTTCCATTGAGAGTTTCGCCTTCTTTTAATTCTTCATCATCGATCGCTTCACCACCTATACTTACTTCTCTAGAAGGACTTCTTTCTTATTCATCATTTTCTTGAGTAGTATCTTCTTCGCCATTAGAAAATTCTAACTCCTTATCCATGGGAAGAAGAACTTCATTATCATCAACTTCTAAAGGAAGAACAGATAAGGTAGGGAGCGATTGAGAAATTAGAATTTCATTCACAAGAACTTCAACACTGAGATAAACCTTGCGAAGGTAACCTCTGTCACGGTTTCTAATCTCTATATTTTTGAAATATTCGATATAATCAAGTCTTCTCTCTGCAAGGACGTGAGATTCTCCAAGATCAGAAGTGAGAACCTTGCTTTCTTTGCGAACTTTATCCAATTTATCGGTCAAATCAGCAACATTAGAGTGAAGACTTCTTTCAGATTCTGCGAGGAGCAATGATAAGAAAATTTTCAGATAAAGATCTCGCAAGAAATATAACAGAGAAGTTAAATAGAAAAATTAATACTTAAGATAGTCAAATTGACTACCTTCTTTTTGAGAGGTTAAGTTTTGAATTAGTGATAAGCAACAATTCTCCCACTGATTCATGGCATCATCAAATTTATCCCCGACTATACCCTTCAGCGAGATTTTATATTTTCTTTTTTGGTGAGGAGATACGAATTTTCCTTCGCTAGTAAAGTATAAGATTTTTCTAATTTGGAATATTGGTCTTGAAGCTTGCTGGACTTTAAACTAAGAGTTATTCTACCCTTGATAAGTTTATCCATCTTAACGGCAGGTGATTCAGTTATTTTCTTGAGCTCATCTTTAAGAGAACGAAGAGATTGCTCTTGGATATCACATATCCTTTGAAGATTACTCAACTGTTGCGTGGAAATCGCCATCAAGCTTGAAAATTTATGTTTTTCTTGAGATAAAGTTCTATTTTCGTCTGATAAAGATTCCATCGCCAAATTATCTTCGTCAACAAATATGAGAGGCGAGTAACTTCGCTACTTAATAAATTTTGGTTTAATAATAATTGATCATTCTCATTAGTGAGATTATCTATTTGGTCGATCAAATATGTATAGAGATTATCTAATCTATTAAAATAGTCCATCCAAGAATCTTTTTCAACACGAGCTTCTTCAGCGATGGATTCAAATTTAAGTCTCTCAATGAATCGGTTCTGATTCAAAACTAAATATACAAGCCAAGAATTTAAGAAATAAACTTAAGTACAGAGAAGAAGAAGAAAACTTGCTAGAACAGAAAAACAAAAAGACAGGGGAAGGAAGATCATACCTTTCAACTCGCTATTTCATCTGCGAAGATTCTCGCAATCAAGTGAAGATTTGCGAAGCTTTTGGTGAAGAACATCACATTCAGAAGTTTTTGTTTGAAGGCTTCCCTTTAGAGGTTCTACTTCATTTTCCAAAGATGATCGTGAAGCAGTACAGTTAGAGACAAAATACTTGAGTAGAGTCTCGCAAACTTCATGTTTCAAGGAGTCAGTAGAAGATTGTTTAGCATCATCTAAAATGTTAGATAAAACTTTGAAAGAAGCATCGACTCCTACTTATGCTTCATTAGATGAAGGAAGAGATGTAGAGGGTGAAGTAGTAATAATGGCAAGCTGGAGATTTGAGTTATTGTCGATGGTTGTATTATCAGAAGGAGGAGTTTCTGGAAAAGTAACAATTGAAGGAAATAAAGGACTAGAAGGAGTTTTAGTCACAGAAATTTTAGGAGTTTGGTTTTTCAAAAACTCAGTAAAGATGAGATTATTAACAGCGAGGTTCTTACATATAGAAGAAGGAGGATCCAATTGCGAGGGTGCGGGAAGAGTTCTCGCAGATGTCAACTCAGGAATGGAGAAATCAGCCTCAATATTTTTAAATTGGCGAGATCGTTTAGTAGGTCTAGCGATATTCTCGTCATTCTGCGAATAATAACTTAGATAAGAAACAGAGGAAACAATATTGTTATTGAGAAATAAAATATGTTTCTTACTACCTTATCACTCGTAGAACTCCTCTTCTTATTTTCAGTTGGCCTTTTACGAGTATTAGGGTTTTGAATCACACACTGGGTGTTAAGGATAGTTCCACTTAAGAGAGAACATAATAAGAATTATGAAGAATCAAATAAGGAAGATTGAAGAACATAAATAAAAATTAGTTCAAATAGATGTCATAATTGAAACACATACTTTGATGCCTCCATTAGAACAGTAGCAGAAGAATATGAAGAAAAAGAAGAGTTGCAGACAGAAAACAAAATAAACAGATGAAGAAGATAGAGAAATAAAAGAAGAAAATTATTTTTGTAACTTAACTCTACCTTTTATAAGCAAGAGGGGAATGACCTGTTGAGTGGAGACGTGTCGGTAAAAAGAAGAATTACAAATACGTGTAGGCGGTTAAGCTAAATTAACGGAATCTTGTCGAGAAGAAAACTTGGAAAGAAAAGAAGATGCGAGCGCTATGATGAATTGGAAGTTCACATATGTTCTCTTCTTCACAGAAAAGACATGAGAAGAGGAAAGATGTAGGACCAGAATATCGCTACAACATTTCTCTGCGAGATTAACAACAGTTCTCTGCGAGCATCACCGCAAGCTCTTCTACAACACTTGGCGAGTTTCACAAAAGAATGATGTAATGGTTGACAATTGAGTAAAACATGAAGATCATGTTTTTCCCGCGATAGTTACAAAGCCTGTGAGAATGAACATTATAATTACCACGATGAGATCGCAGAATAGATCTGAAATAAGGGGAAAACTTAATTGTCATCCACTATGTAATTTCCTATATAAAGGGTTCGAGTAGGATCAAAAAAGGATGATGTATTTTTTGGAGTTGAGAAAGTCTTGAGGAGAGAGAAAAAACTAAAAAAGTAATTGTATTCTTGATTTCTTCCATTTCTGTAAACATTTCTGAGAATTGAAATAATAAAGTGTTGCTTTTAATCTTCAAATTTGTGTTGATTATTATAGATTCTTATCAAGGGTGTAGTGTAGGATTTCCTGCAACTACACTATGTTTTCAGGTACTTCTACTGCTCCTATTCACATGGTGATAGTAGACCAAGGGATATCTAAAGAGAAGTTATTTGGTTCTTTCATCAACATTATATTGCAAATTCTCCTTCTTGGATCAATTTTTGGGAAAGGGGAATATTCTCAAAGGGATTATTACTTATGGTGTATTATGAAGCTTTACAAAGAATGAGAGTAGTGTCTAAGATGTTCAGACAAAATCTAAACCTTCCTTTGATTTGATTTTCTTTAATCTTTCGTATTAAGTCAGGAGATCCAACCCAGCACTAAGTCTACTACAAAATTTAGTGATGTTAAGGGAGTTGATGAGGCCAAAGCTGAGCTAGAAGAAATTGTTCTTTATCTTCGTGATCCTAAGGTAAATGAAATATAACGTATTAAATTTAGAGCATGCTGATGCTTGTTACAGATCCAATTATCAACTGCTGCTCCAATTATGATTTTAGAACATGAATCTTGTTTCTCATTTCTTCATGTATGTTGAGAAAGTTGCACATTTTACGCCAAATTTCCAAGAATGTTACAAAATATTTTCTTTCCTGTTATGTTAAACAACATGGTAAAAAAAAAGTGGAGACTTGGCTCAACTTTGATGTCTGAAATTAAATGAATTAATACCACTGGGTGTGTGGCGAAGGAGTCCCAGTGCATTATACCTTATAGTTCATGCATTACTTAGCTATGTTACTAGCTATTGGTTTGGCTCTTCGTTCCATTTTTTCTAAGTTTATTGTAGTATAACATAGTTCCAAATCAATTCTCTAGGTATACGATTCTCTAGTATAACATGATTCTGGCGCCACTATTTACTATTCATTATGTAACTCTTTAATATTTATATTTGGTTGTTATCTTGGTATACTCGATTAAATTTTCAGTTTTGCTTTACAGAGGTTCTGCCATTGGAGATGAATCTTGCAGTAACAATCTCGCCCATAGTAGGATTCGAAGGGTTAAGAGTTGATTTTTAAAGCTGAGAAAGAATAGCTAGAAGGGTTTTACTAAAATAAAAGTGTTATTAGATTATTTATTTTAGTGTCGAAGTTCTGTAAACTGATCTTGTAGTAACAAACAATGCTGATTATCATTAAAGTATTACAGATTTAATTTTGTATTTAAATTCTCAATTTTTTTTTTCAAATCGAATATGTACCACAACTCAGAATTAGAGTTGTCAAAACAATGACATGCAACTCTTCCCATAGTTGCCAAATAAGTGACATACAATTCAAACTATTGTTGTCAAAGAAATGACTTGCAACTCAAATCAAAGTTGTCAAAGAAGTGATATATAACTCAAACCATTGTTGTCAAAGAATAGACATACAACTCTAACAAGTGTTGTGCAAACTTTATTCATAATAGTAATAAGAGTTGTTACATATTTCTACAATACACATCCTAGGTTGTCTAAAAGAGACCTTCAACTTATACAAGTGTTGTGTTACATAATTTTACCATACGCATCCTTTGTTTTCCAAGATATTCCTACAACACAAACAAGACTTGTGTTAGGCTTTCAAAAAAAATCAAAAGAGAATCACAACTTTGGGAAAATATTGTCGAACCATGAATCACATCACACTTTACAACTCTTAGTCAAGTATTGTAGAAAATCTTGGACTTTCTACATTACCCCACCTACACAATGCATAAAATAGCGTTGTCGTAGGGGTAATACAACGCTAATAAAGTGTCGTCAATGATAATTTTTCCCGTAGTGGTATCTCTCCTGGATGGGCTTTATTGACCCCAAATCTCTCCATGACTTAGGTTCCAATGGCGGTGTAACCTTTTCGCTGAGCCATGAAACAGGTTCCCCCTTCTATGACTCACTTTAGGTCTTACAGTTTCGTCTTGCGAAATTATGATTTCTCGAACAAGGGTGTACTCCATAGTAGGTTCGCCCCTTTCTGATGGTTATTATGTTCTTCTTTGTTTTTTTGTGTTTCTTCGCGAAACTTTCGTATATTCTCATTCTACTTTTGATATTTGCAATTTCACATTTACATTTTCTTAAGAGTTTTGCACACGTTCATCTCATTTCAGTCATACATTATTTCACAATCTAGTCTTTCCAAAAATCTCTTATGGGTAATATATTTTTAGGTATAATCTGTTCCATGGTCTATCAAGTCTATGACCCACATCTTTACCTTCGGGATCTATCAATCTATATGCCCTTGTTCCAACTATCTCTTTAATGATATATGGCCCATCCCATTTTTTCGCTAGATTTCCACAATGTTCTCGCTGATATATTGGTGTTTCTCGCAGTACCAAATCTCATGGTTAAAATTCACGCTTTTTAACACGCTTATTATACTTCCTTGCTAATCTTAGTTGGTAATTTTCCATATGCTGCAATGCTCTTTCTCTTTTTTGTTCTAATTCATCAAGCTTGGTTAAAATCATATCCGTGCTAAGATTTTTCTCCCATGCTTCTCTCTTTGTTGTAGGAATAATAACTTTTGTTGGTAACACAACTTCAACTCCATATGTTAAACAAAAAGGTGACATTCATGTATCTTCTCGCCTAGTTGTGATGTAATCCCAGACTGCATTATGTACTTGTTCGCACCATGCTCTATTATTCCCTTCCAATTTCTTCTTCAATATGTCTGCGATTGTCTTATTTGTTGCTTCTGCTTGTCCATTGGCCCGTGTATATAGGGGACTATACTTCCCACACTTTATCTTAAATGCATTGAGCAATATTTCAATATTATATCCTTCAAAATGTTTCTCATTATCAGATACCAATTGTGCGGGAACTCCAAATCGACAAAAGATATTTTCAAATATGAATGTAAAGATATCTTTATCGCGAATATGTTGTACTGCCTTTACTTCTGCACATTTTGTGAAATAATCTGTAGCGACAATTAAATATCATCTTTGTCCAGATGCTGGTAAAAACGGTCCCATAATGTCTAAACCCCACTTTCCAAAGGGCGATGCACTTTTTGAAGATGATAATAATGCTCCAGGTGCATGTATTTTCTTTCCGTGTCGCTGAAAATATTCGCAACGCCTTGATATTTGCTTCACGTCTTCATGCATATATGACCAATAATAACCTTGCATTTTTTCTCTGTATGCCAAAGATCTTCCTCCACTATGATTTCCATCATCCCCACTATGTAACATCTTCAATATTGCCGCTCTTTCTTTTCGTGTTAGATATCTGAGTGATGTTCCATTTAAGAATCTTCGATACAATACCCCATCTCTTAATTCATAATTTGTAGCATGGCTTTTAAACTTGTGTGTCTCCAATATATTCTGAGGAGTTTATCCTTTCGCCAAATACGCATGAATTTCTACTCTCCAATCTTCAATATTAGGCACTTGTTCCTCTTCTCCATCTTCTATTATCATTACATCTACTTCTTCCTCTTCTTATTTGTTTACTGATGGTAATTGAAGTTTTTGTATCTTTATGCATCTCACAGCTGGATCTGTCATCATACTTGAAATAAAAGCATAAATATCCAAAAGTCTATTATCTTTCCTTGATATGTGCTTCCATTTTATTTTTGGGATTTTCGCTGACAATTCTTCAACAAGTTTTTTGTATTTGTTCAATGATGGTTCATTTGTGGTATATTCTCCTTTTATTTGGCGAATTACTAGCTGCGAGTCACTGGTGATTCTCATATTCTCCAACTTCATTTCTATTGTGAATTTTAGGGCATGTACCACAGCTTCATATTCTGTTTCATTATTAGTGGATGCGAATTCCAACCTAAAAGAAAAAGCTATTTTGGTTCCTTCTGGCGAAATTATAACAATTCCAATTCCATTACCTTCCCCATTTGATGATATATTTACCAATATTTCCCATCTATCAGGGTCTGTCAATAGATCTCTTGGGTTTCCATGTTCTTCTTCCACATCCATCATTTCCTCCACGGCTTCATCATCTTCTAGAGGAAACTCTGCCAAGAAGTCTGCGACAACCTGTGATTTTGGTGAAGGTAATATTTCATACTTAACTTCGAAATGCCATACTTTTTCATTACATCTCTCCACCCTTCATGACCTTTTTGAATTCTTCATCACTGATTCAATTGGTACCTTTGTCAAAACCCTTGTTTTATGTGCATGAAAATATATGCGAAGCTTAAATGCTGCATAAACTAATGATAGAATTAGTTTTTCAATTTTTGAATAATGTTTCTCTGCGGCATTAAACGTTTTGTTGATGTAGTAAATCGTCTTTTTAACTCTTACGTCAATTCGCAATAACACTTCACTTAAAGCATGCGAAGTTGTCGCAAGATAGATTAATAATCCTTCTCCTGGCTCTGGCTTTTGCAAAATAGATATACTCACCAGATGTTCTTTTATTCCTTGAAAAGATTTCTCACATTCATCTGTCCATCTGAATCTTGTACCCTTTTTGAGTATGTTGAAGAAATTTTTACATTTATATGATGATCGCGAAATAAACCTTTTCAGCGAAACCAAGAGTCCATTTAACTTCTGTACGTCCTTCACCGTCGCTGGTGTTGGTATATCACGAATTGCTTGCACTTTCTCTGGATCAACTTGTATTCCTTCTTTTGATACAATGTAGCCTAAAACATTTCTTGATGCAACCTCGAAGATACATATCTCTGGATTTACTTTGATGTTAAAATGTCGCATCTGCTCAAAAATATCATTCAAATCTTGGACATGATCTTTTGCTTCTTTACTTTTTATTAACATCTCATCTACATACACCTCTAGTTTTTTGTGTATCCACTTCACGAACACCTTTTGTACTATCCTTGGTATGTTGCTCCAGGATTTCGCAAACCAAATGGAACTTTTTTATGACAGTATAACCCTCTTGGAGCGAAAAAACAGTATGCTCTTGATCTTCCTCATCGAGTGGGATTTAATTATAGCCTTTATACCCATCTAGATAAGATATTCTATCATTTCCCGCTGCTGATTCAACCATTTGTGGAATATATAGTAATGGAAAACTGTCTTTCTGACAAGCTTTGTTTAGATCAGTAAAGTCTATACAAATTTTTATCCCATTTTTCTTCTTTGGGAC
Organism: Papaver bracteatum; assembly: GCA_023529315.1. Lineage (NCBI taxonomy): Eukaryota > Viridiplantae > Streptophyta > Magnoliopsida > Ranunculales > Papaveraceae > Papaver > Papaver bracteatum. The sequence continues at coordinate 936,720 of JAJJWX010005105.1, forward strand.
CACAACCATGTTTTCTATCCACTCCATATATTTAGATTGTCTTATGATTCCTGCCTCACGCATCTTCTACAACTCTTCTTCTATTTGAGGATGATACATTGTTGCGATTTTTTAGATTCTTTGCGTGAATGGCCTTGCATTTTTATCAATCTCCAACCTATGACACGCCACATACGGCTCTATTCCAGGAATCTCATCCATGTTCCATGCGAAAATATCTTTATATTCTCTCAATAGACTAATAGTTCTTTCTTCTTCATCTGCCTCCATCTTAGTCCCAATTTTTAGCATTTTGGGTTCTTCTTTGGTTCCAACATTTATTTCCTTTATTGGTTCCACCGCGGTGTAACTGGCCTTAGGTTCTCCCATAGGTGTTGGTTCTTTTATCACCTTCGCAAGTTCATTTCCTTCTTCCAAAATTTCATTGTGTATTCCTTTCCCTTCCTCTGCTCTGATCATGTAAATTTTAAACTATTCTTCTTTCTTTTCCTCTTTTGCCATTTTTCTGCGAGTTTTTCTCTTCTTTTCTCGTCCTTCATAACTCTTCACTTCAATTTGATAACATAATTTCGCACTATCAGTATCTCCTTTTATTTCACCAATTCCGCTTGGCATAGGAAATTTGATGCACTGATGTAATGTTGATGCTACGGCTTTAATTACGTGTATCTATGGCCTTCCCAACAACATGTTGTATGTCGATTCCATATCCACCACACATATCGTTACTTGTGTTTCAATCTCTCCTAATGAAATTTGCACCATTATGTCCCCTTTTGATTTTGATGTAGATTTGCAAAAGCCATGGATATGATATGTCAAATGAGACATTTCTTCATATTTGTATCCCATCCTTTTATATGCATGGTACAATATTATATCCACCGAACTCCCAATATCCACCAAAGTTTTGTTTACCATCCATTCTTCCATACTTTTTGCTGATTTTCCCTTTTCTTTCAATGTGATTATTGTGATTACCAAAGGAGATGTGTGGCTAAAATTTTCTCTTGGTATGTCTGCTGATGTGAATGTAATTTTTTGATTTTCCCAATCTTTCGAGGGTGATACTCTCTCCATCGTCATGATTTTCTTTCCTTCAAAACCTCGTTTATGTATTCTCCCTCTGATGTTTTCATGGAGTTCATTAATCATTGTCTTTGTGATTAAACTACACTCCAATCTTTTGTTACATTCCTTGATTTTTATTTTCTTTTCCTTTACTGATTCACCGACTTGTTCTACCATATTATTGGTTTGAATAACCTCAATAACAATCTTTAATTTTGTTTTACTTGAATTTTCAACTTTCAGTCCCTGTTTCAAGCTCCATTATGTAGTTGCAGTAAATCCTACAATATATCCCTCATAAGAATTCATAGCAATCAACACATTCCTTAATTAAGATCAATAACGACACTTTTTATTAATTGAATCTAGAAATTTTACAAGAAGGAAATGAAATAAAAAATACAACATTGTTTTGGACTTTCTCTCTCCTAAAATCTTTTTCAACACTCCAAAAATTATCTCTCCCTTCCTTACGCATACTCAACTCTTTATATATGATATTACATAGTGGATGATAGCTAAGCCGTCCTTTATTTTCGTGTTTGTCTTGTGATATTATCGCGAGTACACAAGTGTCAATCTACGCAAACTTCCTTATTTTCGCAATATCATCACGCTTTTCTCTTGTTTCAGCTGATGTCACTTGTTATGTCGTTTCTATAATCATTCTGCGACGTATTCGCAATATGTCATTGGTCAAGATTCCGAAAATGTGTTGTTGGTGCGATATTCTGATCCTACAGTAACCCATGGTTTTAAATGCATGATAAAAAAGAATATCCACTAAACTTCCTGTATCTACCAGGATTCTATCTATTGCCCATATCCTCTTCTTTCGCGCATGATCATTCTCCCATTTTGTGTGTTCTCCGAAGTTTAAAGTTATCACTAATGGATCTGTGTGCAAAGCTCCTCTATCTGGTGCATCTGCTGCTGAAAAAGAAATGGTTATTTTCTACCACTCTTCCAATGTCTCTTTCTTTGCTATGCTAAAGATTTCATTCCCTTCAAAGTCTCTCTTGTGTACTCTCTTTAGCACATTAGAGTGAAAATTTTATATATTTTTTGCTGAATGAATGATATAGTTATAATTTAGTCTTTGGGTTCCTCTATAAATTTCAATCTTGTAAACTTTTGCCTGATTTTGATTGTAATTACGAGGTGGTGGTGGTGGTAATGGTCCCGTATTTTCCAAAAAATGTTTGAGTCTTCCCTTCTCAATTAGACGAAGTATCATGCGTCGGACATTCCTGCAGTCACTCGTGTGATGCCCATGGAAACGATGATATTTGCAGAAGTCACCGCTCCTTGCACTTGGTAATGGTTCCACTCCGAAGTTAGGTGGGTAAGGAATTTCTTCAGTTAAAACAATAGCTTCCCAAACCTTTTCCATTGTTGTGTTAAGTTCTGGAAGTGCTACATATTCAAATTGGGGCATTATTTCCCCATATCGCTGACCTGTTTTGTAACTTCATTTACTTCTTGAGTTGTCATCTCGTGACTCATAATTCCTTTGCCTCGGCTCATTATACCTCGGACGTTGTTCAATCCACTCCCGATCTCCACTTGACAAAGCTACCAACTTCGTAGGAATTGTACTCAATGGGTTAGTCTCTTCGTATTTTGCATCATCTTCCACTATATTTGCCATTCTTGGTAAAAGACGTGAATTCCACACCTTGGATTTTATTGGTATTACTTCGCTGACTTCCTTATATTTCTCTTCTAGCGCTAAATATTCCTCCTGATACTCTCTAAGCTCATTCATCGTTATTGAATAACGAATTATGAATATTTGAGTCTATAAGAGATTAGTTGGGATCAAGGCGTTCACAAAAGCTAGGATAAAATTCCTCTCATCTACTCTTCCTGCGAGTTCACTGCATATTGTCCCCCACCTCGTTATCATACTTCGCAAACTCTCTCCAAGTTTCCTCCTCAAGTTAAATAGAGTTTATATCCCTAGTCTCAGCATGTTATTGGTTATGTAGGTTATTAAGAATATCCTTTGAAAGTCTCTGAATGACGAGATCTACCCCTCAGTCAACCCATAAAACCACTTCAAAGCTTCTCCGGTTAGACTGGCGGGGAAATACTTGCACAACACAACCTCATATCTCGCCCACTGCATTAAAGAAGGGTACATTATTTATATGTCCCTACTTTTGACACCCAATAAATATATCCTTATGCAACAATAAATATGTCCCTACTTTTTTATAACCTTATCCATTTAATATTAGATTACCTTAATACCCTCACTCATATAATATTCTTCTTTATTTCAAAATACAATAAATTTCTTCCTCCACCACTTCACCACCACCAACATTCAACTATCATTCCACCACCACCACCACCACCGTTCAACAACCACCACCTACCAACCGCCACCACCACCAATATTCCACCACCACTCCTTCACCGCCACAATTACACCACCACTAGTCCTCCTCCACCACTATTTTGTTGCCGCCACCACCACAAATTCGCCGCCGCCACCACCACCGTCACCGCCGCCGCCGCCACCACCATCGCCGCCGCCGCCACTGGTTCAAATATTTTTGTATCAACAAAAAGTAGTTGATCCATTTCAGTTGGATCAAACAGTGGATGTTTATCCATTGCAGTTGGATCATCAGTAGAAGTTTATCCATTGAAGTTGGATCAACAGTGGATGTTTATCCATGCTGATGGAAAAATGCTACCACTTCATCAGCTGCAGTTTCTGATCCACCAACAAAACCATCAACAGTAGAATTTTATCTAGTTTATCCAAGAAAAAAGGATCAACGGTAGAAGTTGATCCAATTTTAGTGGATCAACAATGGAAGTTGATCCATGTAAAATTGGATCAATAATGATAGTTTATCCATGTAAAATGGAGTGAACTTGGAGTGAGTCGAACACGCATCATTTGACATGGAGTCACTCATGCTACCATTGCACCACAAGTTCAACATTGGGACAAATTTACATGATTTAAACTACAAAAGCATGAGTTCAAAGGATCAACAACAGTAGTTGATCCCATATAGATGGATCAACAACCATAGTTGATCCAAAATATATGGATCAACAACCATAGTTGATCCAATATCACTGCCTGATTCAACTTAGATAACCACCATATTTCATTACCTGATCATTACCTGTAGCTTCATAAACACCAACAGCTCCAAGACCAGCTTCAAAACCAATCTAGACAACTAAAACAGCCGGAACCACCATTATACTACTATTTCCATGACTAATTTCTCATTAGTACCTCTCCACCATTACCGCCACCAACAAATCACACATATCCAGCACCAGCACCACCACCAAAACAACTAGAACCAAAATCCAACAACAATTTCATCATTCCAACCAAAACCAACAGGAGTTGATCCAATAAAAAATTGGATAAACAACAGGAGTTGATCCATATTGATGGATCAACAACCATAGTTGATCACATAAAAACATATAAACAACAGCAATTGATCATCACCTGTAGCTTCATCTCCTTCATTGTAGTAGCCACCAACATCTTCTTCTGCTTGCTATAGTTCAGCCGCAACAAACACCACTGCAACACATAGATTTACAATACCAAAAGAAGGAGGAGGAGAAAAAAGCAAGAAATTTTATTGCAAGAAAAAAACGGGAGGAGAAACACCTAAGCGCAACAAGAGAAGGCAACCCACCACATGTGTGGCTGCAACATATAAGCAAATAAAGCAAAAATACAATAACCCAGCAACAGCCTGAAGATGGCCTAATACTTCTTCTTGGAAGGGAATCCTTTCACTGACCCAAATTCTCATTGCTAGCTACTAGACTCCCCATAGCTAGACCCTGACACCCTGTTCCAGTGAAGTTTAGAACGTTCTTTGTCTGATTTTGAGGTCCTGTGCATATCTACAAGACTACAATGCCTCCAAAGATGTTCTTCACATGATCATTTTCTGTACGTCTAGGCTCCCTGAGAAACTAATCAGAAACTTAATTAGTATATGTTACACATACCATACCGTCCATACCTCAGAACATCAGGATTGCGGAGTGAGGACAAGCACTCGAGGACTAGAATGATAACATGTTCTTGATCATGAAGTGAAGCTTGTTATGGAATAAAAAAACATAACTCATGTAGGCAGATCAAATCAAATCAGTAAATAAAAACAAACCTCGCCTCGCATAGATCAATTATGGAAGCAGACACAAAACCATCAAAGCTACAAGATAGGTTATAACAACATCTACCACTGGAGCACTGTGTTAATCAGTACACAAAAGAAAGTCATTCCAAACTTCCAATAGACATTCCAGTGTCTCTTTTTCGAAATCAATCAACTCGCTTAGGTGTTTCTCCTCCCGTTTTTTTCTTGTGAACTTGATTTCAAAATCTAAAAAATCAGATCTCGATTTCTTTGGATTTGATTTTAAGAATTAATTGATTATATAAGAAGAAGGAGGCTTCACCTGTTGTTGATACGTCTCGATTGTTGGTGTGCTGGCGATGGAGATGGTAATCCAAATTCAAAAATCGAAACCTAAAAACCAAATCAATCTCTGCATCTGGTTTCGAAATCAATCCCTAACCAAAGATGATGAAGAACAAATTAATAACTAACTGAAATTAGTTGAAATCGAAACAAAATTAGTGTTCAATCTGTTGGTAGTAGTGGCGGATGCGGCAGAGCTGGTGGTGCTGGTTTGTGGTGGCGACGATAGAAAAGAAGAATGAAGTTTCTTCTCAGAAGAAGATGAAGTATAAACACATAGGGCTAAAAATGGAAATCATCAAAATAATTTTTTTTAATAAAATTTCCATTATGCCATCAGGGACATTTATAAAATCTGTTAGGGATATTTGTGAAGGCTAATCAAAAGGAGGGACAAAAGTTCAATTACCACATTAAAGAAAGAGTATACTACTTCAAATGTTGCATTGCACTTCCCGTTCCATTTAATATGCTTCCAAAGGTTGGTAGTTAACATCTTTCCGGGATTCTTTCCTCCAATATTACACGTGTAAATGGTAATTTTCCATCCTCTATTATTGCCTCAGCTAGTTGCACCCTTATTCCTCTTCGAGAATTGTTAATCATGGATCTCATATCTTGTTGTAGTTGCAGGAAATCATAAAACTACACCTTTAGTATAATTCATTAAACTTTAAGAAGTTCTTGATGAAAAATGACAATTTACTGATTAATATTCTTAACTCCTTACAAATAAATATGCTAATTGAACTTAGAACAGTTACAACTTTTTCTGTTCTCTCTCCTAAGACCTTTTCTAATACTCACTTAAAGAACCTCCCTCACTCTAACATTTGAACTACTATTTATAGTGAAATCTGTACAACTGTATATAGCTTGCGAAGCATCGCAACCTCTATTCGTAAGTTTATTCTATATTCGCAAATCCTTCACACTTCTCCAGTGTTTCTTCCATTATCACATTATCTTGCGATACTTTTCTCTTATATTTGTTACTATGTTCGTAACCCAATATCTTGCGATATTTTGTCCCTACATCTTGCCTCTTCTCATGTCAGTTATGCGAAGAAGAAATGTCATGAGAATCATTATACTCGCAAATTTAATATAGTTATCATCACCTGTTATATTCGCAACACGTATTTTCTCTTTCATTAAATCTTCGACACGTTCTTTCGTAACCGTCCTTCTCAACCACTCATGTCTAATCGCATTGATGAGTTTCTATCTTTATTAAACTCTTTTTTATATAAATACTATCTTTAATTCCTCCTTTTATTCTTTTATCTTCTTCATCTTCCTCATTACGTCTGCTTCTGCAATTTCTTCCTTCTTTCTTCTACTACTATTTCTTGCCTTTTTTATTTCTTTTCTTCTCTGTTTTCTATCCTTCATCGAATGGATCCGAAGAAGAAAAATATGGAACAACTTAATGCAGAGCTTGATGATAGAAATCTCGTTCTTTCTGAGATTGATGGTCATACCAATAAATACTATCTCTGTATGGAACTCTTTATTGATCTCCATTGGGATGATCAAGTAGTTTTAGTCTCACGAGGCCAAATCCTCGCAGGTCTTCCTCTTCCTCTTTATGATGTCAATTTTCCTTTATTCTATGAGATTATTTCCCACCCAAATTTCTCACGAGCCATCTATCAATTGACTGGGGATTGCATTCGCATTCTGGTTGAGTTCGCAAATCGTTCTTATACTGGACAATCTTTATATCCAATTGAACTTAGGAGACCTATATTTAGATATGTAGAGATTATCGCTGCAAATTATACAATCGAGAATTTCTTTAAAAATTACACATTAATTCCTGCGAAGAGGGAAGATAAGCGTTGGGGTGTTCGTCTTCATCGTAAAACTGATGTCGCAGAAGCTGATCTTCTTATGCATGATATTGATTATGGTTCTGGAAATAATCAAACCCCTCGCCATTCTCATGATGAAGATTGGTACAATTATCCTCTAGCATTATCGGGTTCTTACATCTCTGGGATAGTAGATCTTCCTGCGAATATTCATGATCGTAACTATCAACCTTGGGTCTTTTCTTGGCCTAATAGAGATAAAGATGTATGTATCTCCATCTCCTTATCTTCTTGTTATTTTTCTTCTTTTACTAATCCTTTTGTAATATTTTTCAGGTGAATGAACTTAAGGAAAGTTACCTTAAAACTGGGAAATCCAGTACTCGCGAGGATTTCAAACTTTTTTCAAATGAGGTAAGAAACATTCTTATATGTATTTTAAACAATATATTGTTTCCTCTGTTTCTTATCCTTATTTGAATTTCTAGGTTCTTCCTGACTTCCCTGGGGCTGTTGTGAGTAAGAACAGGAATTCAACTTCTTCTGAAGTGCTAACTACGAGACAAAAAACACTTCGCTCTGCGAAAAATACCAAGACTTTAGGTAATAAAGAAGATGTTCTTCGCAAAGGACGAGGGAAACTTAAGGATATTGTTTCTGCGAAGAAGAGGAAGAGACTCCCACCCAGTGCCTACTCCGATGTGATCTCCTCTAGCAAGTATGTTGACGAATAAAAAAATGATGAAGATGATAGGATTTCTGAGGAGGATCTTAGTTCTAATTATGATAGGAAGAATGATGATGATGATTATGAAGATGATGAAGACTACATCAACGTGGAAACTTTTGAATCTGCAATGACTCGATTGTCTGAGGCTTTTCTCAACTCTTCTCGTGGATTAGGAAACTCTCCTACTACGAATGCTCATAAGCATATCGCGAAGGCTTGCAAAGTTCCCATTGTAATCAACAATAATTCTCTTAATGGAATTTCAAGATTTATTTCTCCTGCTACATTATACTCTTTGGGGAGTATGGTAAGTTTCTCTTATATTCCTTGTTTATTTCCCCTACTTTATTGATTTCTAATCCCTTTTATTTACTCAGGTTGGGAGGATTAGCTGTGCAGCTGCTTCAGATTGGGAAAGACGTCATGCAATTGCTGAGAAGAAAACTTTAAGTCGTTGTAACAAACTGGAGGTTGAGAATGCAAAACTTCTCCAGAAGATAGAGGATTTGAATATTGATAATGCAGAATGAAAATCCTGCTGCGAAGATAATGCGCAATCTGTGAGTATCGCAATTGGAAGTTCTTCTCTCCTTGAGAAGAATAATCAACTAGAGCTTGAAGTCACTTCTCTTCGTAATGATAAGAAGCAATTAGAAGGTAAGTTCGCAAATCATGATCACTTTAACTCCACAATTTGCTAATCAATTCCTTAATTTCTTACCTTACTCTTTATTCTCTTATTTCTTACTTATCCTTTTTCTTTGTAAATGCTGAAGAAAATTATACGAAGAGGATTGAAGAGCTGGAAGCTACTATTGTTGCTCGTAAGCAGAAGATTTCTAATTTAAAGTCTCAACATCAAATTTCTCAGAACAACCATGGATTAAACATCAAACGCTTTCGAGCTATGATGACTCGCAAGATTTGTGAAGACAATCAAATTTCTCTCACTAAGTATCAGACGCTCCTTTCTGAAGAAATCCCTGATGATACCCCAGATTTGGATATCTCTGACAGTGAAGCTGAAGATGATATCTCCGAAGAAGAAAGAGAAGATCATTTTGATGAAGATAAATCTCCCACAGAGTAGCTTTATTCCTTCCTGTATATTTTCTTTAGTTCTTTTCATCCTGTCTGTTTGAGTACAATATTTTCTTCTTTCCTGCACTTTTAATCAACCAGCAATTTTCTTTTCGCAACTTAATTAGTACCAATGTCTTAATTTTGCGATGATGAGTTGATCTTTCTTTAATTGAATGCATAACTTGATTATATGAAGAGAAATAATATATTTTCATAACTTGATCATATGAAGAGAAATAATATATTTTGAAGACCTAGCTTAGTATTCCTTTTCTCCTTGTTATTGCTCTTCAGATGATCAATTGTTAGTGGAAATATTAGAATACTTGCCTCAGTTTTGTTACGAAGTAAATAAGAAATCTCCCCCTTGAAGTATAAGAAGTATGAAACCTCCTTGAAGAAGTATAAGAATTATGAAACATCCTTGAAGAAGTATAAGAAGTATTCAATCCTTGAAGAAATATGAGAAGTATTCAATCCTCGAAAAATTTAATGAGTATAAAATATCCATCCTTGATTGCGAATAAAATTGCCTATTTTGGTAGGAATTGTTGATATATATTCTTGTTGAGAATATAAAGAATATCCAATGATATTGATGGAATTGACTTCATTAGTTTCTGTGGTCTTATCATGCCTTCCTAAGTAAAGGTCTTACTTTGCCACCTCTTTTGCGATAAAGTCGCAGGACGTTGATGCATTCGCATGCCTCAACCCCTTGACTTTATCTTAACAATATTTTTGTGTTTGCGATAATATGACAAGTATGAATATACTTGAGAATACACAGCCTTGTGACATTATCTTCTTGCGATGAAATCGCAGGACGTTATCACACTTTCATGTAATAACCCATTGATCTCATCTTAACTTATTTGTATTTAATTCTGAGAGTATATATATATATATTTTTTTTTTCACTCACAGAAATACGATTGTTGCACAAATATGACAAGCCTTTATGTTCTTGCGAACAAAAAGCCTCGTGACATTTGCATCTTATAGCACGTATCATCTCCCTAATGGAGGGTGCTGCCCTTTATCTTCCCCTTGGTTGCCCCTTCAAGGAAGCGTACATCGACCATACAAGGTTAGCTCTTCCCATCCGGTTCTACAAACAACCATCTTTTGTTCGCAACCTCTTATCCTTTTTGCCTATAGGGATTATAGTTACGAGGTTGTACCTTATGGGGTATCTTTGGGCCAAGTGCATCATTTTCCAAGACTTGTCAAGAATGGCAGATGTGCTTCAAACCCATCCAGCACTCTTTACTCAACCGTGTACCTCGGCGCCTTGATCGGTTTCTGCACTTCTTGGGAAAGACAATATGCCTTAGTCGCCCAACCTAAATCATGTTACATCGCAAGATTAGGTTGAGAATCCAAGGTGTCTTACCCGGATAGGTACCCCATTTTTGGGTTATGTACCCTGTAATGTCCATGTACTTAGGTTCCGTGATGGTATTCTGTTTCCCCTGACCCATGCTTATAGGTACCCCCTTAAATGACGTACTTTAGGACTTTGCCTCTTGCGAAATGTTGCTTTGCGAACTAGGGTGTACGTCATAAAGCTTTGCCTGTGTAAATTTTCTGTGGCTCTCTTTCTTTTTTGAAAGATGATCACAGTTTGCGTTTTTCATGTTTCGAAATATCTCATTTCATTTTCTTGTTTTTCAAAATACATTTTGTTATATGTTGCGAAAATATACTGATTACCTTTTTGTTTCATTACCTTTTTTCTTCATTCTCTTTTCTTCGCAAACCATATCCCTTTTCTATCATCGTAAATTTCTTGTATGCTTAACATTGTAACTTTATTCCTTCATGCCTTAGTCCTCAGTCATTAAATTTTCGCTTCTTTTCACAGCCTTTGCTCTTTTTCTCCAACTTTCCTTTTCAACAGCTTTTCCTTCGCAAACTTCTACTTCTGTATCGTAACATTTTTTACCTTCTGCCCAATCACCTTTGATAACTCCAATACCCTTTGGATGAGGAAATTTTATGCATTGATGAAGAGTTGAAGCTACGCCTAGAATCCCATGAAGCCAAGGTCTCCCTATCAAAGCATTGTATGGTGATTCGACATCAACAACGCAAAATAGAATTTCAGTTCGCATTCCACTTAAGGGAATTCGCATGCTTACTTCTCCTTTAGGTTTATTAGCAGTTCCATTAAAGCCATAAATCCTGTAGGTAGAAGGTATTAGATCTGCTTCTTTTCCCCCCATGGTTTTGTAAGCATGATAGAATAGAATATTGACAGAACTTCCTGTATCAATTAAGATTCTATTAAGACCAAATGATTCTTCGTCTATATCATCTTATCTTTCTCCCATATTCAGAAAAATTTCTAATCTCACTACCAATGGATTATCATGTATTTCGCAACCTTCTGGAATTTATGTGGCTTCAAAGGAAATTTCATGCTTCTTCCAACCTTCAAGTCGTGAAATTTTTGCGATGTTCATTATTTCCCTTCCTTCACCATCTCTCGCATATACCCTGCTTAACACATTATCATGAAAATATTCTATGGTTTTATATGAGTGAACAATAGAATTGCAAAAAACATTCCTTACTTTTGGTCCCACTTCTATGTGTAAGGTCTCCTTTCCCTTTTCTTGTATTGTGTTCACCATGTGAGTTATCACTGGAGCCTGTGGTAATTGTTGCGACTGTGCTTGCTTGAGTAAAAAGTGGTCCAGTTTACCTTGATCAATCATTCGCAAGATAATATTTTTGATATTATTGCAAGTATTTGTAGAATGTCCATGAAAGTGATGGTACAAGCAAAATTCATGACTTCTTGGACCCATTGGAGGTTCTTTTCCTATATTCCATGGCATTGGTATATTCTCCATCAAGATGATTGCTTGCCATATCTTTTCTACACTTGTATTCAAAGGTGGCATCTTTATTTCTTCTCTTATCATTCTTTGACCTCCCTGTCCATTGTTATAGTTTTGGCTATGATTCCCTTGTCCAAAATAGTTCTGACTTTGTCCTCCATAATTTTCTTGTTGATGATCTAATCTTGGGATCTGGTTATTTCCTCCTCGGCTATAGAAAAACCTTTCTCTATCATACTCTTCTTGATCCTTGCTACCATTTTTGTCAATTTTCTTCTCTTCTGATATCTGCGAAGATTTTTGCGAGGATGTCTCCGAGGTACCTGCTACGAGATTGACTATTTTAGGAAGTAAGTTTGCTCCTGTATCTTGAGTGTTGGTGTTTGTCACTGGATATGACTCCATATTGTTTTGTTTTTCCTTTAATGTAATGTACTCCTCTTGCAATTCTCGCAACTCTGTCATCATAATGGAATTCTTTATTCTGAAGATTTGAACATATAATTGTTCAGTTGCGAACATCGCATTTACAAAATACAAAATCAGGTACCTCTCGTCCACACGCCCTGCCATATCACTGCACATAGTTTTCCATCTTCTTACCAAATGCTTCAAACTTTCACCAATTATTTGTTTTAAACCAAACACATCTTCAATACCAAGTCGCGAGGAGTGATTTGTGATATATGCTCCTAAGAAAGTTGCTTGTAGATGATTAAATGATGTAATAGTGTTCTTCGGAAGTCCTTTGAACCATTTTAGAGCTTCTCCTGTTAAGCTTGATGCGAAGTACTTGCCTAATACAACATCGTGATTCTCCCATTGTAACATGCATCTTATATACGCTTTAATGTGCTGAATAACACATGAAGTCTCGTCAAAGATGCTGGTTAATGTAGGCAGATTGCATTTTGGTGGAATCCCTCCCAATTGCACTTCTATAGAAAAAGGAGTCCTCGTAGCTTCTTTTATTGCTTCATATAATTTCCTTCTATCTCCTCCTCCTCTATTGTTTAACATTCCTCTCATTTCTGCTAATTCTCGAAAGATCCGTTCATTTGCCTCGGAATTCTCATCCATTGGTCTCTTCAACGCAGCTTCTCTTATTCTACGTTCTTGCATTTCCTCTTTTGCGATCCTTCGCATTCTATCATACTTTTCATTAATGTTTCCATTTGTACAATTTTGCAAATATCTTCTTTCCATATTGTCACAATTGTTTTGTCGCAGAGCATCTTGAAATTCTTGTTCTTCCATTTATGTTCTCCTCATCCTTCTCATGTGAATATTAGGATTTTCTTCTTCTTCATTTCTCCTCCTTCTGTGATTTACCTCTCCCTGATTTTCCTGAATTCTGACTTGAAGATTTGGTTCATTCCTTACTATTTCTGTTCGTTGATTTCCAACTCTCCTCTGAATTCTAACATACTCAAGATTTTGATTGTTGCGTGCCTGTTCATGTCTTTTTACTCCATCCTCGTAATTGTTTTGATGCATTGCTTGTTGCAGTTCTAATTCTTCCATCTCCATTCGCAATATTTCTCGTTCTCGAGTTAAACGCGTTCGTTCTGGTTATTTTCCCTTGGAAATGGTTCTGTTCGTAAATTTTCCACGTTTTGTTCGTTATTCGGTACTAAAATGAAGCGATTCTCTTGATTTCTTTCAACCAGATTCTGTGCTTGTCCTTGCATAGCACTTTCACTATTGATTGTTGGATAATTTAGTTCTTCTATCTCTGGTCCAACACTTGATCTCGCAGCACTTTGAGATCTCCTCCTTTGTAACATCTCATTTTCCCTCCTTAATTCTTGATTCCTTCTTGTTAAATTTGCACACTCTTCAGCTTCAAACCTTTGTTCTTCCTGAACTCCTTGTCTCCATGTTTCTAATGCCTCCATTTCTCTTTCATGAATTGTTCCTCCCATACATCTCCCATTTTCTCTGATTTGCGGTTCTCTATAAGCTTCTACTGGTGTATCAGTTCTCCAAGTGTGTATACTCACTTGATCATGATCTATTGCTCTTCCTTGTGTTACTGTTTGTTGAGTTTGATTTCTTCGATTGCTACTTCTACTACTAGGTTTTCCTGTTACGTTTGCTTCTCCACCTGCGAGTCTTACACTTCTTCTTACTGCAGTCAATGGTTATGATATATTTCTTCTTCTAGCCATTTCTTTGATGCAAAATTCTTTAATTATCTGTCTATTTCTTCACAGATTTCTTCAATATTTCTTATAGAGCACACTTTCAGAACATCTTTATGATCATGTTACATTCTTTTTCTTTGAAATCTTCATCTACTGGCTTTGTCTGATCTTTAGATTTCCACAACTTCTTTAAATTTATGCTAAAGCAAACTTCTATCCCCTCCTTCTAGCGCCAATTATGTAGTTGTAGGAAATCTTACAACTACACTCTCAGTTGAATTCATAAAACTTTAAGAAGTTCTTGATGAAAAATGACAATTTACTGATTAATATTCTTAACTCCTTACAAATAAATATGCTGATTGAACTTAGAACAGTTACAACTTTTTCCGTTCTCTCTCCTAAGACCTTTTCTAATACTCACTTAAAGAACCTCCCTCACTCTAACATTTGAACTACTATTTATAGTGAAATATGTACAACTATATATAGCTTGCGAAGCATTGCAACCTCTATTCGTAAGTTTATTCTATATTCGCAAACCCTTCACACTTCTACCGTGTTTCTTCCATTATCGCATTATCTTGAGAAACTTTTCTCTTGTATTTGTTACTATGTTCGTAACCCAATATCTTGCGATATTCTGTCCCTACACTTGTAATTCGTTCATAACTTCTTTATTAATCTCACCTCTTCCTTCGTATCACTCGTGTCTTCTTTTTATTCTATCTCGCCTGTCATCTTCTTTCCTTCTTTCATCTCAACGTCGTCTCTCTTCTTCTTCCTCATATCTTCTTTATTATTCTCGCCATTTTTTTTCGTGCAGTCTCTCTTCTTCACAAAGTCTTTCTTCTTTGCATATTCTTTCTTATTCTCGTAATCTCTTTTCCTCGCGAAGTCTTTATTCTTCGAGTGTTCTTTCTTCCGCAAATCGCCGTCTTTGATCTTCCCATCTAGTTTCTTCCAATGCTCTTTTTAGACATCTCTCTTCGCTACTTTCTCTCTGGCATCTCCTCCTTCGTTTTATTCTTTCTTCTCCTTGGTCATCCTCCAATATTTCTTCCCTTTGACGCGAATTCTTCCCTGTTCGCGTTTTTGTTTCTTCACCTCGTGGTTCATGAACATCTCTTTCTTCGTTGAGATGGCGATTCTGCTGCATCAAAGTGTCATTATGTATCATGAGTATGGTTCTTTATTCCGCTAGATATACCTCTCTTTATCTTTCTTGATGAAGTACCTCCCTGATATTCTCCAACATCATGTTCTGTTCATTAACATTCTCTTCTCTGCCTCCTCCCATTAGTTCTTCCTCCATCTCCGTTTCCGTATTATATGTGTGGATCGACCCTTCTCGATAGCGGTCATCGTTTCTCTGACAGTTTGCACCACGCCTTCCTCCCATAGTTGACATTTCTCCCAACTCCATTCTTCCTCCTCTTTTTTTCGCTAATCGCTGGTTCCTTCTTGATGCAATGATGTGCTATGCTCGATATGGAATTCTTTCCATCAACTAACTTCTGCTGAATTAATCTTTTCTCACCAATTCGCTGACAAACTCCTATTAACCGGATCTAGTTTACTCACTCTTAAGATGAATGTTTCCAATGAAAAGTTTCTAAGATTATTGTTCAGATCTACTCTTTTCACTTAATACCACCACAATCTCTAAATCACCAACTTCAAACTTTATGGAAAGAATAACTCAAAAATGATCTTGATGAAAGAATTTTAGAACGATTTCAACTCTCTCGATCTATCCCAAGTGAGAGTAAACTCTCAACATGAGATCCATGTTTCTCGGCGCCAAAATGTAACTACGTAAAATCCATAGTTACACCCAATTACTAATTTCTACTACACAAATATATGAACACATACGAAATGAAATCAAGTATTAATTTATTAACCAAACTTATGATAATCAAAGAACAAATGATTCATATTTCACTCTTAAGAACACACTCTTTTTTCTTCTTACAATGAGTTCTCACTCCCTCAAAAATCCAACCACCCTTACAATGGACTAAGTCCTCTATTTATAGGGAAAATTATATAGTGGACTACAACTAATTTTACTTCGCAAGAAGTCACACAATTCACGTGACTCCGCTTTTACTTCGCTCGATCCATTTTCAATAAAGTTTTTGCTTCCTTTTCGCCTTAAAATTCGGTTGTTGTCGGGGACATCTGTCCTATTTCTTGCATAACAATCCATACTTCATGTCTTTTACTTCGTATAATTCCTTTTTTTCGTGAAATATCTTCCTGTGCAAGTCATCGTTATCTCGCTAAATAATATTTCGTTAACTTCAGATCTAACTTCGCAGATCCAATATTCGTTAAAGTAAGATTGACACTTGATTTGACTCATCACTAATATTTTTCTGGGAATTAGTAAATAATATCTCGTCTCACGATTTATTTCGTGAATTCGTTCAATCTCGTTCAACCACGTGGCGAGTAGTTTTCCATACAAAGAGAGGACCCATGGTATAAGATCTCGGATGACTTCCGTTGTATCCCGGTGTGTCTAGAATTAATCGTATTATAAAAGTAAAATTGTAAGCATCGTGGGCAGTAACTCCGGACCGCGTGAACTAGTGACTTCAGAGCCACCTGATCTGTTTAGCGTTGGATCGGAGCTGTGAATTACTTCTTGGTTGGATGGATGGGACTGCATATATTTAACTCGTCATCGAGTGCCCTAGCTACTCTATCATGCATCTAGTGTAAATAACCGACCATACATATTTAATACCCATCGACTTTCCCATTGGAAGATAAAATAAGTAATGTGCCAATATCGTTTTGTATAATAGAAACAAGTCTCTGTCTTCCCAGCTTACCCACATTCGTTCTTGCTCTAATGGGACAAGTCCATAAATAACCGACCATACATAATACATAAAGTTGTACAACTTGTTTTAGCAGTCCTATAAATCATACTAGATATAGAGATATGTCTAGTTGATCACGAGCTTCCCGTGCATTACTCTTTTCTTTTTTTGTTGGAAAACGCAGGCATCTTTCATCACTTGTGAAAATTATATACTACTAGTTGTTGCGCCTCGTGCATGTTTTGCAGAGAAAATTATATACTACTAGTTGTTGCGCCTCGTGCATGTTTTGCAGAGAAAAGTGCGTATCGGTGCCTGTAACCTTTTTGAAATTCAAAACTTAGAAAAATAGGCAATAACAACTGTAAAATATGTTTAAAGTAGTCAATTAAATTATTAAATTATTGAAAAATAATTAAATTTAACATGAAAAGAATTTATTGTAGTTCAAAATATAAAAGAAATTTCTCAAAATTTTGCTGTCAGGTAGCATAGCACAACTATCACTTTGTTGTCTTTCTTTTTTCTAGGGTTATTAGGGATAAATCTGATAGATAGCACAATTACCATTTTGTGTTTCTATCTAATTTGGGTTAGTATTTATACGACTAACTTCAGTGTTAGAGTATTGTTCAGTTGAACCCATTAAGCGCTGGTATGTTAAGGTTGGGTCGCTTGACTAAATGGACTAGAGTCAACTTCATTTAGGTTAGACTAGATAGTTTAGGAATGTTGAGACATACAAGTATTACTCTAAAGACCCAAAGATCGTGAAGACGTATCGACTACAATGAAGACATCATCCTTCCAATTGAGGTATAGTGACACTGACTTGACTTGTTCCATTCCTATCGTTGCTTTCAAGTCGTTTAAGATTGAAAACATAGCATGTGAGGTTATATTTAATACTCTAATATTACACTTGGCATTTTAGAATGATCAAAGTGTCAAAGAAAAATATTTGATTACGAAGTATAATGTTAATCTTTTGAACTTCGTAAAAAATCTCTAAAAGATATTTTGAAATAATTTCGGTTGGTACCTAACCTTAAGTATCAAAGAAAATATTTGAACAATAATTATTTGTCACAGATGGCGTAATATTACATAGTTTGAAATTGATGGTAGAGTTAGCTTTCCCCCTACGAAGACATTAGCCACACTATCCGCTTCAGCTCCCTCGGTTTTGTTCCTCGTGAGGCTCGCTGGTAGGCTAGCACGGCAACCTGTTCAACTTATGTAGTAGTACGCTGCTTGAAGCTTAGCTTGTTAGACTTCCAATTAGTTAATTATGTAATAATAGTAAAAAGTAATAATAATAAATAAAATAGCTTAGCACATATTCAAATACATTACGTCGACATCTTAATTCAATTTTATAGCCTTTTAGCTTCTTTTAACCTGGGATACAAGTTAACAAGACCTATTTTTACGGGATGTTCATCATGGATGAATCCCTGGTGTGCTAACAATTAGCGAAAAAAATAAATTATATCTTTTGTGTATGGTTGATGTCTATGCGCCCATTTCAATTTTCAATTAGCAAAACAGTAACTAATGGTAATTATCTAATCATTTACCAATCAACACGCAGCTAATCAAATTTTGTATATCCATCCTTTGTTAGTTGCACCAAACCCACACCATGTGCGACCTAGCAAACAATTAATGGAAACCACACAAGCAATTAACAACACCAGTCACCATTTCACCTATCAATGCTGATATATAGCAGCATACCCGAAATCTTCAATGGATCATCCATGTGACTCACAAAAGCACACACGCAACATTTTGTGAAGTTTTGGCTGGTAATTCAGTAGGTCCTTTTCTTGAGCAAGAGGTCCTTCTATTAAGAGAATTCATGGAGACTGTTGTTTGTACCAAAATTACTTTTGGGAACGAAACACGATGAGGGATCTATTTGAACAACAAAATGAAACACAGAGGTTTAACGTGGTTCGGCATGGTTTGCCTACGTCCACGGACGAATCCCCTTGGGGAGTGATTTTGTATTGATAGTAAAATTAGATTGTATATTTTTCTCTCTATTGTCTACCCCCCTTTATTGGCCACCCCTAAATGATTTATGCTCCCCCTATTTATACAATTCAACATCTAATTTCAATATAAACATAAATTGCATTAACTGCTCATTCATGCCTCCATCTTCAATTATGCATGGCTGAAACTGCTGTAATCAGTACTGCATGGATGAAACTGCTGTAATCAGTACTGCATGGATGAAACTGCTGTAATTAGTACTGCATGCCTCTATCTTGAATTCTGCATGGAACTGTTTGCATGTTTCTTTGAATAATTTCTGCATGCTGGCAGACTAGATTGATGGTTAACAAGCACAATGGCTGGCAGTGTGAATGGAGGCTGACTGGAAGCATGTGTGGAGACTGGTTGGAAATGCAGAAGAGTTTTTGGCTGGGAAGGTTAGCCTCATTGCTGGATAAAAGACTAAAAATTGGGTAGGGGTGCGACCGACATCGATAGTTGACCGACGGTTGACTTTGACTGTTGACCGGTCGTTGGCTTTGACCATTTAGCTTGACTGGTCTGTGCAGACTGGTGGGCTTCTTTGGTTGACTGGTTAGCGGGATTGGATGAGGATCAAAAGATGATTCAAGTATCAATTTGGCTCATTAAGTAGTATTTTTACTTATGGTAAAAACATCGCCCCCTCTTAACCTCCAACTTGTTGGGGGTTAAGAAAATTCCGTTTTCGTCCGTCAATGATAAAAATCTTCCCCAAGTGTGGATTATTTATGTTGAGGTGATTGGTTAACTTCCCCTGTTGTTTGTGGAAATCACAATCAAGACGCCCCCAAGTGAGGTTATTGTGACTGGGAGATTGACGGGAAATAGTTGAGCATGAACCATTGTTGTATATAAAATCGGTACTAAAGGTTGAACTGCTCTGTAACGGGAGCATGATGCTTTAGTGGAGTGGTGTTGTGAGTGATTGATTACTGCATATGTAAAATTGAACCGCTGTTGTTGCGTAGGACTTTTCTGCGACGGCCACAAAAAATTGTATTTTATAGTAATGAGCAAAAGTGGTTTGCAGCAGCTTCGATCAGCTGGACTTCCGGATTTGCGAACATAGCCGAACTAAAGTAGGTTCGATCAGCTGGAATGCAACAACAATGATCAAGACTGCACTGCTGCATCTGCGGTCATCTGGACTACATGAATTGCGAACATAGCTGGATTGCAGCAACTTCGATCAGCTGGACAACAATCTCAATGATAAAAACTGCACTGCAGCAGCTGCGATCAGATGAACTACATGATCGATGAGAAAGACTTTACTGCAACAGATGCGGTCAGCTGGACTGCAGGGATTGTGAACAGAGATGGACTGCAGCAGCTTCGATCATCTGGTCTACATCAGCATCGAGCATCGCAGTAGCTCCGATAATCTAGACTGCAGGAAAGACTAACAACGCTATACTGCAGCAGATTCGATCATCTGGTCTGCATCATCGACGAGCAAAGTTGAACTGCAACAGCTGCGATCAGCTGGATTGTAGCAACGACGAGAAATACTGCCGCAGTTGCGGTCAGCTAGACTACAGGAACGACGAATGGAGCTGGATTGCAGCAGCTTCGAACAGCTGGTCTGTAGCAGCGACAAACAAAGTTGAACTACAACATCTGCGGTCAGATGGATTGTAGCAATGACGAGAAACACTGCAGCAGCTACGGTCAGCTGGACTGCAGGAACGACGAACGAATATGTACTGTAGCAGGCTAGCATCCTCGATCAGTTGTACTGCAGAAGCTGCTGGGAGACTGGACTTAAACATTTCGATAAACCTAGGTGTAATAGTTACAATAAAACTAGACAACATCAGTTGCGTACAACTGAGTGCAACCAGAATGCATCATTTGAGTCCAACTGAGTACAGAATTCATGAGAAAAAATGGACTATATCAGTTGCGTCCAACTGAGTGCAGTAGTTGCTTTTGAACTGGACTAAAAAAATTTGATCAACTTAACTGTAGCAGTTAAGAATTATGGATTGTGATAATTGTGTCAAAATATAAGCGTGTTTTATCGACCCCTCTTAGTCCTATAACGCGTTGGAGGATTAAGAAGTTTGGGTTACCTGAAGTTTCGATTTTCATAAGATGAATTACACATTGAAATTAGGTGCCATGTAACTCGCCCTCAAGTGTATGGAGTGTTACGTAGCTCGCCCCAAAAGAGTCATTTCAGACCATGGGGTATGATATATATCTCCCCCAAGTTCTACTCAGTCACATTGAAGTGATATGCAACTATCCCCATAAGTTAGTAATTGTCATGCTGCTCAATGCTCGCACAAGGGTGCACTTCCTTGCTGCATTTTACTCGCGCATGAAATTTTGAAGATGTATGCTATCTGGAATTCGCATGGGGGGGCCAATCCTACTATTCCAGATGTGCGCAGAATTGATATGTGTGCATTTCCTTGTGAGAAAATGCTATCCACATTATAGGTGTCTCACTGAACAAAAGTATGCATGAATATATGAAAATATGCAAAAATATGTAAATGGTATACGTACCGTATTGAAAGTGTTATTGGGACTTCGTTTATGAAGTGATTAGGATTCCCACTGGCTATGTTGGTGTTTCCCAGTGACGATGACTAGGATAATTTCCTTAGCGTCTCGTCTCGACTTAGTAAATCGGTTTGTCTGTGGGACCGGAATGTACCAGTTAAGTCCAAACTGGATTTTAGACAGTTGCCACGGAACTTCATTTCAACAGCTGCGATCAGTTGTACTGTAATAGTTATACATAAAACTAAACTGAAGCAGTTATGAGGAAAAATGTGTTGAAACAGCTTTGGGGAAAATCGGACTACAACAGTTTGACCATCTGGACTGTAGGAATTAAAAAGGACTGTGGCCGTTCGATCAACTAGACAACAGTTGTTGCTATGAAACTGGATTATAGAAGTTCGATCAACTGACTATAGTAGTTATGTGGAAAAATACTGCAGCAGTTCGATCAACTGGACTGCAGTACATGTTGAGGCACTGGACTACATCAGTTCGATCACCTGGATTGTAGCCGTTTTGTCGGCGATTGAATGTGACCATTTCTGGTGTCGTCATTTTACATTTCTAAAAATTCAATTTTCTCTGAAAATTGAAATTTTGCCTTCATGACGTTGGGAATTGACATACGATCTCATTGGGCAGAAAATCACTCAATTTGGATGCACGAAGAAGCAAAATTGGTCGGTTAGCACCTTGCTTCAAACATGTTGTTGACGTGATTGTACCCGAAAAATATTATTCTCCAATTGTAAAATTTTACCCTCATGTCGTAGGATATTGAAATGCGATCGCAACGAGCCAAAATTTATCCAATTCGGACGTGAGACGAAGAAGATATCAAGAAAACAAATTTTAAGACCAAGCTAAGTAGGGCGTATAAATCCGTCAGCCAAATGAATGTGGGCTGAAAAATCCAGGGCTACGAAATTAAATCGTTCCGCGCAGCATCGTATCAGGGCCACGGTATTAAGTTGAGCTGAGATACATTGTAACAGGCTTCATCGATTAATTTCCATCACCGATTAACTGCCGATTAATCGGTCCGATCCGACCGCTACCTCCGTTCGCCGCTTCCGCCATTAGCCACCGCCGTATGCCGCCGCCGCTCGCTCTTTTCGCCGGTCTTGTCGCCGGCTTTTATTTTTTTTATTTTTTTTGTGAATTCAAATTTTGATGTATTACTAAGCATCGAAGATGGATGTACCAGAGAGCATCAACTGTCTGTATATTTACATCCGCCGCTTCATACCCGGATTGGCTCAACTTGTTGTTTTGTTCACCCCCTTTCTGAAGAAAGGAGCAAGCTTTGTATGGACCACATTACAACAGTAAGCGTTCCGGAAGATTCAATGAACATTATCTTCCCCGTCCGTTATGAGATCACCCATGCAAGGGAGGCCGCTACACCTCTACACCGCTTTTGGTGACACTGCTTTCGGAGATCTCCTAGCCAAAGAAGATGACGAAGGGATTGAATACACCATATACTATTTTAGTCGGACCTTGAGAGATGCCGAAATCAGGTATCCCAAAGAATAAAAGGCATGCCTAGCCTTGGTCTACTCCATCCATAAATTCAGGCACTACATGCTATCCAATAAAGTGGTGCTGATATCCAAATCTGATCCTATGAATTTCTTCCTCTGAAAACCTTCTCTGATAGGAATGCCAGACAAATGGCTCCTCCAGATGTCAGAATTCGACATAATATGTGCTTCCCCAAGGTCCATCAAAGGACAGGCAGTTGCAGATTTGTTGGCGGCATTTCTAGGAGAAAATGCTGTAACATTACGCGAAGACCTCCCTGGGGACTTTCTGGAAATATCTTTCATCCAAGAGGAAACCTAGATGTTGTTTTTTGATGGTTCCACCACCCCTAACAACGACACGGGATGAACCGGCGTGGTTCTAGTATCCCCAACTTGCGAAGTTTTATCACACTCCTTCAAGCGAGCCTTCCCCTGCACCAACAATTCAGCAGAGTATGAAGCCTTCCTCATTGGGTTGTCCTTGGATAAACAAGCCGGAGCCAAACATCAGGAAATAAGAGGGGACTCTAAACTACTGGTCAACCAAGTAAAATTATTATATGCGCTGAAGGAGGTAACCTTATCCCCATCTAGAGATGAAGAACAAAAATTACTGAACTACTTCGCCGATGAAAAAGTAGCCAATATCAGGTGCGGCCACAACCAACACGCCGATTTCCTAGCAACGTTAGCATCGAAGCTGCGATTTCAAGCCCTTGAGAAAAATCTGACGGTGAAAAGAAGGACCTTGTCTTCAACATGGCTTTCACAGCCTGAAAAGAATAAAGTTGATGACTGGAAAACAGCAATTATCCAACAGCTTAGCAGTTCACTCTTTCAAGGAAAGGTCAGTCTTAAAACTTTGCGTGATTTCTTCATGCTTCGAGGGGTACTCTATCACCGAAATCCGGACCTCTCCTTGTCAATATTACTTGAAGAAGAGGAATCACAACAACATCTCAATCGCATCCATGGTGAGGTTTGTATACAGACATTGGTGGTAACCCTCTATCATCGTTTACAATGCCTTGGATATTATTGGCCGGAGATGGAGGTCCAATATCGGTTACTTCAAAGAACTTGTTCCAACTATCAAGAACCGCCACATCAATTAGAAATTTTCAACATTGGTCACACCGGTGACTGGAAGGAGCCGTACATCATCTACCTTCGCGACGTGATACTCCCCACCAATGAGAAGGAGGTATCCAAAATAAAACAAAGGTCCGAGAGGTTTGTATTCCACGAAAGGATCTTGTATCTTAAAATCTTTGGAGGGAGTCTTCTGTGATGTTTGAATGAGGATGAGGTCCCGATCATTCTTAAGGATATGCACGATGAAGAACACCAAGGAAATCGGAAGTTATTTTTCCAAATACATGAGAAGTACTACTGGATGACCAAGGGAACGGGAAGGCTGAAAGCACCAACAAAACTCTAATTAGAATCCTCTTTTGAACACTGCATGATATTCCTCAAACATGGCATGAGAAAATATCCATGGCACTCTGGGCATACCTGACGTAACCAAGAATATCCACTGGAGTCTCTTATTCTCTTGTTTATGGCATAAATGTTATCCTCCCGGTGGAAATTAAAATCCCATCGGCCAGGATTGCCAAAGCAAGCGGAATTTGATGGAATGAATCTGAAGCCTTAAATTCCAGGGTTGCAGAATTGGACACTATAGACTCCAGGAGAGCCAAAGCGGAAGAACACGCTCGGGCATACAGGAACAGGGTTTTCAGAGCATACAAAAAGACCCTGAAACCTCGAATTTTTCAAATAGGGGACTTTGTACTGAAGACTGCTAAACACATCCAGCAGGACGCATCGACACCAAAATTCTCCGCAAAATGGGAAGGTCCTTATATAGTCACGAAGGCATACATCAGTGGGTATTACAAAGTCATTAAGTAAAACGGGGGATAACTGGAAGCGGTCATCAACGGGAAATGGCTAAAGGCATACTACGCCTGAACACCTCCTCACCCACCGTATCACAAGCATGGATAGCAAGGTATCTTTTCACTTTCTTCCATACCATATTGAGTTTATATTTCATTTGATTGAAGCAAATTAATAAAGTTCTCTTGTTCTTTCAAAAAAAAATAAAAAAAAATGCTCAGAAAGAAACTCAAACATATCACAACCACATAAATCATAAAATCCCGTCCAAAATATGGTAATCTCTTGAAAGAATCATCTTCAAACGACTTTGATACCTCTCAGTATTGCTCTTCAAGATCCGGATCGACTCTTCCACCTTCTGTGACTCCATGGCTAAGGATTTCTTCTCTTTCAGAATAGTTTTTATAGCGGGGACCACGCCAGCAAGAATGCCATCCCTGTCAACCTTTAACATTTCAAGACGATGCCGCAACCAACTAACGTTGAACTTCATAAATTCACAAGTAGACACCATGTTCTCCCAATTTTGAATAGATGCTTCCGCGACGACACGAATAGACATGTTCTCCATTTCAACAACCATTAGCAGGAGATAATTCACAATAGAAACCAAAGAAGATGAACAATACTGTACCACATTCCTGGTGGCAATATGGCCGTATATCTTCCATATTTTTGTGTAAAGAGTTACGAATTCTTTTCGCACAAGGAACCCCCCAATGTTCCGGTAGTTAGAAGAAAGCCATCTCATGTGGGTTCCAAACAACAATCCTGCATTGGGATACTCAGGCCAAGAAATTCCTAAGTTAGCATTCTCCAGATCTGCACCGGATGGAAAGATCGAGCTCGAATAAAAATGGGTAACCAAGTCATCTTCATCAATGACGGTAACACATGCTCTAACAAGATACCTCTACACATAAGGAAAACTTCCATTACTCATCGGCAAATAAAGAAACACATGTTGATTAATGAGAACATACCGGTATGACCTTATTAACCCGAATGACTTGGATGGGGGAATCATCGCGGGAATCAAGCCTGACACGTTTGGCTGGAGGACCTGATCGACTCGAGGAAGATTCATTTCCGATCGACATGCTGTAATTTGGACTTGACGAGAAGAAATCTTTGTTGAAAACTGGGAAGACAACACAACTTCAGCAGGCGTAAATACTATGGAAGCCCTAAACTACTGGAATCACGGACGGGAGACCAGCCTCAAAAAGGAGAAACGTAGTCTGAAAAGGTGGAACATGATGGAATCACGGACGGGAGACCAACCTCAAAAAATGCCTCATCAAAACCCCAATGAAAGTTGAGCGGGATGGGGGGGGGGTGATACTTTAATGTTTAAAAAAAAAAAAAGAATTCCCCATGGGCGTCGAACAAGAAGTCAGACAACACAGACAAATCATAATCATGTCAAGACAGCTATGCATGCCTCACCTCATCTAACAGCGCCTCACCTTGACATGGCCCCGGCCAAGCCACTCGCTTCATTGCCACGGCCCTACCATGCCTGGAAGTCCTTGCATGTTCCATAATGTCATTTCCGCGGCCACCCAGGCCAAGCCATTCGCTCTGTTGCCGCGTCCCCAGTGCGCCTAGCCGTCCGTGTACATCTCGTATTGACAAGGACGCACCAGGACAAGCCGCCTACTCCACTGTCGCGACCCTACCGTCCACTCGCGTTGCCTTCCAAGATCGCGCCCCATTTTCCTTGAAGATGTACGACCAGACAAAGCCGGTAACTTTTATCTCACCACTCGACGGTCTACATTCCCAGTACAACTTACGCAGGGCCGCCAACACGGGAATCCAAAACTCTCTTTACCACTCAAAAAGGTTAGTCGGATTCCCCTGACCATCTTTGCAATGATCCACACCTCGATTCCATCCTTGTCTTTCACCATGATATGCTTACCTTGCAACAAGGCACCTGTTCCGATCTAAGCAGGGTATTTTTTTAGCATAGGGTCGTTTCTTGTTGATGGTCGTTTTTAGCATAGGGTTAAAATCGTAAAATACTAAACCCTAGAAGACAGTGATGTCACAACATTCAAAGCAACGAGCATTTACTAGGAACATTTATTGAAGTCTTTAATGTGTCTCTAAAATAATTACCGGGGTATATTTTCAAATTAGGGTTACGACAAGCCAAACCCTAATTCCCATGTGTGCCAATGGAAAATCATGCCATCCACACCGACCGCGCCAAAGCATGCCAACCATGTTAGCCGCACCTTCGTTCCAATGGAAAATCATGCCATCCACACCTACCGCGCCATGCCAAGCACGCCTAGCCATGGCCCTATGCCGCTCCACCATAACATCCTTCACTACGCGGCTATCAAAACGAAGGCGTGCGATAATCAACGGTTTCCCTTCAATCCCAAGAGAAAATCATGTTCGTATAAGGTTACCAAACGACCTTTGCCCCCAAAACCCTAGCTTGGTCATGCTCCTAAACCAAGCTAGTCACGCCATGCGCCCACGGAAAACCCTTGGCCCCACATGCCAAGCCAAAATCACACCTACCCAAAGCTAGCCACTCCCAAAGCGAACCCTTGGTCCCACATTCCAAGGAAAAACCACACCTAGACCAAGATAGTCACGCCATGCGCCTATGGAAAACCCTTGGCCCCACATGCCAAGCCAAAATCACACCTAGCCAAAGCTATCCACGCCCAAAGCAAACCATTGGTCCCACATGCCAAGCTAAAACCACACCTAGACCAAGCTAGTCACGCCATGTGCCCATGGAAAACCATTGGTCCCACATGCCAAGCAAAAACCACACCTAGCCAAGCTAGTCACGCCATGCGCCCATGGAAAACCATTGGCCCCACATGCCAAGCCAAAATCAAACCTAGCCAAAGCTAGCCACGCCCAAAGAGAACCCTTGGTCCCACATTCCAAGGAAAAACCACACCTAGCCCAAGCTAGTCACGTCATGCGCCCATGGAAAACCCTTTCCCCCATATTCCAAGCCAAAATCACACCTAGACAAAGCTATCCACGCCCAAAGTGAACCCTTGGTCCCACATGCCAAGCCAAAACCGCACCTATCCCAAGTTAGTTACGCCATGTGCCCATGGCAAACCATTGGCCCCACATTCCAAGCCAAAATCACACCTATCCAAATCTAGCCACGCCCAAAGAGAACCAGTGGTCCCATATGCCAAGCTAAAACCGCACCTAGCCCAAGCTAGTCACGCCATTTGCCCATGGCAAACCATTGGTCCCATATACCAAGCCAAAACCATACCTAGCCAAGCTAGTCACGCCATGCGCCCATGGAAGACCCTTGGCCCCACGTGCCAAGCCAAAATGACACCTAGCCAAGTCTAACCACGCCCAAAGCAAACCCTTGGTCCCACATGCCAAGCCTAAACCGCACATAGCCCAAGTTAGTCACGCCATGTGCCCATGGCAAACCCTCGGTCCCACAGGCCAAGCCAAAACCGCACCTAGCCAAGATAGCCGCTCCATGCCAAATGCACTCTGCCTTGGCCCTAGTTATGCTAGTCACACCATTCCAATCCAAATGCCCTATCCTTGGCCCTATCCATGCCATACGTCCATGGAAAACCCTTGGCCCCATATTCCAAGCCAAAACCGCACCTATCCCGAGATAGCTACCTAATGCGCCCATGGAAAACCCTTGGCCCCACATGCCAAGCCAAACCTAGCCAAGCTAGCCTCACCATGCCAAACTCACTTTTCCTTGGCCCTAGCCATGCTAGTCACGTTATTCCAAGGAAAACGTCGTTTCCTTGGCCCTAGCCACGTCATGCGCCCATGGCGAACCCTTGGCCCCACATGACAAGCCAAACCCAAACCTAACCAAGATAGCCATGCCATGCCAAACGCACTTTGCGTTGGCCCTATCAATGCTAGTCACGTCATGCCAAGCCAAATGCCTTTATTGCCTTGGCCCTAGCCCGGCCATACGCCCATGGAGAACCCTTGGCCCCACATTCCAAGCTTAAACACAACCTAGCCATTCCACCCTGTTGGCCCTCACTACGCGGCTACCAAAACAAGGGCGTGCAACGATCAACGGTTTCCCCTCATCTCAAAATGCAAAATCTCGACCGTCGAAGGTCACCAGGCTAGCAAGTTTCCCTAGCTGGACTTACCAAGCCACAACATGGTACATGTTTTCCAAAAACATTCGAGACATCAACACAAACTGGGGGATGCTAATTAGGGTTTTGGTTTGGTGGTCTATAGCGTGCGGTATACACAAATGCCCGTTTAAAGATGATGTAATAAGAATAAAGCGGTTAGTAAATGCAAGAAGCAATGGTGAAACGATCTTTCATTATAGGACATCAATTCCTTCAAATCCCATCAATACCAGGCATTACCACCTCATCCAATTTAACTAATACGTTTTATTTTCTTAAGTGGCAAGAGTATGTTTCTTTTTGGAAATGTATAAATAGGCTTATCTATTTCCACCAGAGACATGAGTTTTCGGTCAGGGGAAAATACCACATTCAGAAAGGAAACTCTTGTTAGATTTCCCAAAGCTTTCACCTTCTAATACAAGTTAAATACTACTCTTTTAGAATTATTTTGGTCTCAACACTCTCTTCGCTTCCCTCCCTAAACCAACCCTTCTCCTCCACTTTGTGACCGAGGCAAGTCTGGAATAGCCATTTCTTGGTTTATGCTAGACTTGTATAGATTGACATCTCGAATCTAAAGTACTCCCTTGCGGTACATTGTTTAGGGTTTAAATTATTTTTGACTTTTACACCTGCAATTACCAAAATGAACATAAACCTTTTTCACCTACAAACACCCTCAAAACTTGGTTGGCCGCCCGACTTGGCTGCCGGGCTTTGTCGCCGGATTCTCTTGATTTTTTTTTTAATATTTAAAGCTTTTCGCGACGCTTGTTCAAAAATGTTGTCTTTTCCTTCAACGGTTTCTTGCAACGGTCTTGGGGAATGTTGTCATTTCTCATGAACATTTCACCATGGTTTTGCTGCCCTTTTCTGGAACTTTCTGAGATGCCTTTCTGGAGGTTTTTTTTCTTCTAGGGTTTTCAAGCGCCTAAAGATGTAGGAAACTTGACACCCCTGTGATCATGATAGTAGCGATTTTGTCATACAACAAACTGGAATAGGTGGATGATGCGTTATTTGAGAAGTAATTATTTTGAACTTTGGACTCGAACATGCTGCGGATCCAACATCCTGACAACAATCTTGGTGATTTTCGTAGTGAGTCAGCTTTGGTGGCTTCCGATTGCGATACTGGGATGCAATAATTATGATTAGCTGAACTGCAGTAGCTGCGATCAGCTGGACTGCAGTGATAAAAATCGAAACTGGACCCAACCATGCTGTGGATCGAACATCATACAATAGTTTTAATGGTGTTTCACTACATCTTTTGCCACGGATCGAGCGTCCCAACACCAATATCATCAGATTTTGAAGTGATGTGATTTTCAGCGGTATCCGTAGGTAATAGATTCAGCAAATATGAAACAGTGAATCTTAATTGTAGTAGTTACGATCAACTAGACTGCAGTATGTGCGATTATATGGTCAGCAACAGCTACGTTCAGCTGGACTGCGACTACCATGATCAAACTGGGTTGCAGCTGTGATTTTTCACGACGCAAAAAACTTCAGCAGTGATGTTCAAATAGCTTTTTTACGGACATGATTTTAAAGCATTTTGTACAAATTTTCTCAACGGGAAAACACGATTACTTTTCTCGTAGTCCCCTTAGTGGGTGCCAATGTTTGTACCCAAAATTACTTTTGGGCACAAAACATGATGAATGGATAGTTTGGTGAGTATTTTGGGTTAGGGGTCGATTTGAATAACAAAATGAAAGACAAATGGTTAACGTGGTTCGGCATGGTTTGCCTACGTCCACGGACGTATCCTCTTGGGTAGTGATTTGGTATTGATAGTAAAATTACATTATATATTTTTTTCTCTATTGCCCCCCCCCCCCTTTATTGTCCACCCCTAAATGATTTCTGCTCCTCCTTATTTATACAATTCAACATCTAATTTCAATATAAACATAAATTGCATTAAATGCTCATTCATGTCTCTATCTTCAATTCTGCATGAAAAAGATAGAATTAATTTTGCATGAGTGAAATTGTTGTAATCAGTATTGCATGGCTGAAAATGTTGTAATTAGTACTGCATGGATGAAAATTTTGTAATCAGTATTGCATGGTTGAAACTGTTGTAATTAGTACTGCATGCCTCTATTTTCAATTCTGCAAGGAAATATTTGAATGCTTCTTTGAATAATTTCTACATGTTGGCAGACTGCATTGAAGGATGACAAGCACAATGGCTGGCAGTGTGGATGGAAGTTGGCTGGCAGCTTGGAAGGGTTGGCAGTGCGGAAGAGGTTTTGGCTGGGAATTGGTTAACAACATTGCTTGATACAATACTGAAAATTGGCTAGGGATGCGACTGACTTCGATAGTTGACCCAAGGTTGACTTTGAATGTTGACCATCCATTGACTTTCACCATTGTCCTTGACCAGATGATGACTTTGAAAGTTGACCGACTTTGACCATTGACTGGCCTGTGCAGACTGGTGGGATGCCTTGATTGACTAGTTAGCGGGCTTGGATGAGGACCAAAAGATGATTCAAGTATCAATTTGGCCCATTAAGTGATATTTTTACTTATGGTACAAATAATTGCGAAAATGATAAAGCTTAGTAATGGGTTGTCGGTGCCATGTGTTAAGAAATTGGCTAAACAAACGTCGGCAGAAATTACATCTCGATACACATGCACGTATCAAGATCCAATCATTATTGGTATTAGTGCACCAGATGAAACATTTATTCCTGTCATCGATTTTCAAAATTTGCTATCAATAGGACCAATAACTAGAAAGTCAGAGTTGAATAATCTTCATTCTGCTTGCAAAGAATGAGGTTTCTTTCAGGTGGTATCTATATTTTGATTGCAGTTGTGTTTTATTAATACTACTTGTTATTATATTTATTAGCTCCTAATATAAATGTTGCAGATGGTAAACCATGGAGTCAACACTTCATTGATGGAAAATGTAAAATCAGAGATGGAGAGGTTCTTCAATCTTCCAATGGATGATAAAACCACCTTATATTGTCAGAGAGAAGGAAAGGGGGAAGGATTTGGGCAATACTTTGTCAAATCAGATAACCAAAGACTTGATTGGGAAGACATGTTTTACATGGTTACTCTTCCTCTCCATTTGCGGAAGCCTTAATTATTTCCAAAACTTCATATAACTCTCAGGTTAATCCAAATAGCATATCCATAAAATAAAATGTTGCATATGATTACTAGTTTAATTACCTCATTTAATTATGTAGGGAGACGATAGAATCCTACTCCTTGGAGATGAATAAACTAGCCATGATTCTCTTCGATATGATGGAGAAAGCTCTACAAGTAGTCGAGACTAAGGATATATCTGGGTTGTTTTAAGATGTGATGCAATCGATGAGGATGAATTATTATCCTCCTTGTCCTCAACTAGAGATCTTCGTGGGTCTTGCGCCGCACTCGGATTTTGTCGGTTTAACGATCCTCCTTCAAGTCAACGAAGTTAAAGGATTACATATAACAAAAGAAGAGACATGGATATCAGTTAAACCTCTACCTAATGCATTCGTAGTGAATATTCGAGACATTTTGGAGGTATTGATTGATCGAATTTAAATGATCCTAGCTAAGTCGGCCTACTGGTCCTTGTAGTTGTGAGGTAGTACTGGTTTTGACTAAATCCTATATTTTGTTTATTTTCCTATTTACAGATAGTAACTAATGGGGTTTACCGTAGTGTTGAACATCGGGCAATAAAAAACTCAACAAAGAAGAGGCTTTCAATCACAACATTTCATGACCCTAAACTAGAGTCAGAAGTAGGTCCAATATCGATCTTGATCACACCACAAACACCAGCTATGTTCAGAAGAGCAGGGTTTAAGGAAATTGTGGAGTAAATGGAGGCAGTATCCAAACTGGACCGAAAATCATTTCTCGACTGCATGAGAATCAGAGAAAGTGAGTAATATATACAATAACACTACACATGTGTTAAATGATGTATAATTAAGTTGCTCTTCCGAAGTGCTTTAAGTACATTATTATTCGCTCATTATCCTCATCACTTTACTTGTTCTAAAAAGAGGCTTTTTTTTTTTTGAAAAGGAAGGATATGTTGAGAAAAATAAGAGTTTATTTACACGATCGATAGACCATCAAAAGAAACATGAAAACAAGAACTAAGACTTCATAATTTTCTCCCATTGATTTATGATTTGATTCGCATTATAGTGTTTAAGTGTCTCCGTAGCCGAGCTCCATAAGTAGATCCATTTCTTAATATGACACTCCAGCTGTGATGGACCGTAAAATTACGCCTTTGGCGCGTCACCCCGCAGGCCGCAATTCCCCTGGTGCGCCATGATGAAGCTGCAATCCGGTCCTCATCCCCAGGCAAATGCACGCTCACTTTCCCTTGCAAGCATGCTCATGGAGCATGATGCAACTAACTTAGCTTCCACACCTTTCCATCTTACCCTTGTTCTGCAAGAGGGTTTAGGGCCATAAGGCCAATGCCAATGCATTTCGCATGCATCTTGGGCTTTGCCTCAACGTAGGGAATTCATCAACGAATTCACTACACCAAATTCATGTTTTAGCAACTCAGATTGGTAACGTAAATGTAGTTGTTGCGAATTGCTGTTGCTATATATTCGCAACAGCCTGTTACTGTTGCGAAGTTCGTAACTGTTGACTCTCAGTTGCTATTCGCAACTGTTTTGCTTTCACGCATGCCAGTTATGCGTGTGGTAAAAATCACCTGCAAACACTTCTTCAATTTTTCAGGCATGCCAATTTCTCGTGTGCCAAACACGGTTTTATCCTTAGAAAAATCTCTCTTCGTCATTACAACCACTCATCCTATCTCTCACTCCCACTCTCTCAGAAAAAGATCTGAAGAAAAACTCTCGCGCTATTGTAAACTCTTCCGCCGTTGAAGCAAGTTAGGTCATTACTAGGTTTTAATGATGTTATTTATTATTTCTTTGTTTAAATCGACTGATGATGGTATTTCTGAAAGGGTTTGATAGTTAGGGTTTGGTAGATTCATAGTTAGGGTTTTGTGTATTTTGTTTAAGTCGATTAATGGTATATTTTCGTAGATTAATAGTTAGGGTTTCATTTTATGTTTGTTGGTAGTTAGGGTTTGGTTTCACTCATTTTTTTTTTATGCTATTTTGTTTCACATAGAAAACCCCGTTATGCAATTGATGATTATTTTTACGGTTCTGTCAATTTAACTGTTTGATTTGATGTTAAAAATCTGATTTTGAAGAGTTAAGTCTCAATTTGAAGTCTTATCCATTGTTCTTATTTTTCAATTTGTAGTTCATTTTCACTGTTTACTGTGATAATTGTTCTTATGGGTGAAAAATGATTGACTGATTATTCTTACTTGTTTGAGTCTGTGGATTTTGCAGGTTGAGTATTTTCAGTGATGCAAATTTTGCGAAGTCTTCGAAACTAGTAAGTTTGATTCACTTTTTTTTTTGTAATATGTCCTGCATATTAAATCATATAACACACTACCTTTACTATTCAATCCTGGTTAGGCATTTGGTGTGTTGGGTATATCAGGGAAAAGGATCCTTACCAACTGTTGAAAATGTTCCGAAACAAACCAGATGAAACCACCAGACGTAGCCCCTGGGATGTTGGGATCATAACTTAAATGTGGATCTTGGAGCTCCACTAGAACTTAGCCTGATTAGTTCTTATGATGTTTTGGTGTTGAAATCTACGTGATATAAGTGAACATGGGAAGAAGGTCAGGCATCAAAATCAATTCATTGAGTCAGAAATAACACTTTGATTTTAGTTTTCAGGTATCTTAATGTTATAGTTACAATTCTAATTTATGATTTGTGTTTTGTTTCTGACAGTCAAAAATATCTTTACTATTAGCTTCTTTAATTATCCGCAAGCCAAGACAGAAGTCTCCCTTTACTAAAGCTGCGCTGAAAACGATATGCAAAGTACAATTATATACTCAACGATTCTTGTCATCTTTTCTTGTTTTTTATAGTGGTTCTGTGTAGTTCTTATTGCTCGTAGTCGTATGGTTTTTTTGCTTGAAAGTATTGAAGCCTTGGAGAAGTTCATTGTGAAGCATCGGAAGGATTATGTGGAGCGGCACGGGACAACTGAAAAGGAAAGGGATAACATCGAGCATGAAGTAAGTTGTTAGTCAGTTAGTGCCTTCATTACAAGATGAGAAAGATGCCACTATTTTGCTTTTATCTGGTTTGTGGAAATTGGATCTTTGTTAGTCAAATTGTCACATAACCACGGATCGACTTGTCCTATGCTTGATTTTGTCTTTATCATCTGAATATCAGAACTAATTTTGGGGTCTCATGTTTTTATCAGGATGAAAATCTATCGGCAATGAACGCAGATCCATGGCATTCTGCCTACTACTACTCCCATCCCCCACTTGTTGATACTTCATGAAGGGCACTGGCTAAAAAACACAAAGCGCAAACTCCTGAAAGAGTTGAAATACGTACCCCTAGAAAATAAGCTTCTTCTTACTGGAACCCCACTGCAGAACAACTTGGCTAAGCTGTGGTCTCTTCTAAACTTTATCTTCCTCATATTTTCAATTTCCATGAAGAATTTGAGTCATGGTAAGCATCAAATTTATATCGTTCCGTTCTCTTGATTCTTAGGCTGTTTGAAATGATCTCTGGATTCGAGAAGGCATCAGGCAGATCAGCAACACATGTGTATCAATAGGCATGATTTGTCACCCTTCTCACTTACCATATCCCTAACCCTAGTGATAAGTGCTGCATTCCTTGAGCTCACTCCTTGACTGCTTTTCATGCAACTAGTGATAAGTGCTGCATTCCCTGAGCTCACTCATTGAATGTAGTTGACGGAAAAAGTGATACTTACAGATGATGCTTGTTGTTTGTTCACGCATGCCTAGGAATTTTCTAACTTTATTGCTTTTCACCGATTTATGAAATTTCTTCAGAGAACAGTTAATGATTCTTGATGATTCCAGTTAATTTTTTGTATAGTTGGATAAATCATTGATGAGTGTGGTCTGATTTTTAATTAGGGGGCTCATTTTTTGATGACGGAGAGAGATCGGCTTGATCTTTGTGGTCTTCTTCCTCCTAATGGTATAAGTTCTCAACATCAAATGGAAAGATACGTCAGTAAGTTATTTGAATGGTTTATTTTATTTCTCTGTGTATGAATTGTAGATTGTACATCCCTTTTAGTGAAAATGAAGTTGTAGTGGTGTTTCTACCCTGGTTGGACTATTACTTAAGCAATGAGATACTAAACCCACTGGGATGCTAGGCAAGTGGTATCTGTGGGTAAAATCTCCGGCTCTATAATTTTCTAGTGATTGTTGATGTGCTGGTACGAACATGGTGCAAATAGTTTAGAAGGTGGTAGTAGTACCGTAGTTGGTTTCCAATTGAATCTTGAATGTTGGGTAGTGGGTGTTTATTTTATGTTTATGTCTTCATTCACTCATGTTAAGTCAAATTTCTTTACTTTTTTTTCCAGGATTTGTTGTGCGATTTAATTTGGATATGTTGGATTAATTACTTATATTATTCCTGTTTACATATCCAACAATGATATCTGATTCTTGTTTTGATAAAATATCACACCATTTAGACTTTATCTCTTCCTACGATGATTATTTATTGTGCCACAGGAAGAGGAATCAAATCGTCTGGCAAGAAGAGGCAGGGGCAAAACGCCGTGAGAAGAAAGAAGCTAAAATGAAGAACTAAATCAAAAAGCATCAGGAGGAAGCTAAAAGAACAGCCAAGGCGAGATAAGGAAATAACTGATTCACAAGTAGGATTTCTCATATTCTTTGTATATATATGTCTTCTCTTACTTCTGAAACTAGACCAAGTAAAGATTCTACTGAACTCTAGAGTAAATGTGTAGTCACAAATGATAAGAATATAGTTGTTTCCTTCTTTTGTAAATTACTTAAATGTTGGTCTTATGTATCATTGAACATATCAATATAAGTGGTGCACAATATGATGGATTGATTTGAATCACAGGGTTATGGGTAGTTGCAGGATAAAATAGAATGGGGAGAATCTTTTGACCAGGTCAAGAAAGATCTGCTTTCATTTTATTTTATTTTGAAAAAGTTTAGCAACAGCTAAAATCTGTTGCTTAATTTTCACCGCGACTTTTATTGAGTCGATCTCCGTTGACTAAGTCAACAATTCGCAACTAATAGTAAAAATTTCGCAACTGCTTAATAACTGTTGCTAAAGTTTCGAGTAGCAACAGCTTAAAACTGTTATGAAAACAGTTGCGACCCGAAATTCGTAAGAGCTACATGTCCGTTGCGAAAATTCGAGTCGCCCCCTGTCGCAACAGCTCAGTGCAGTTGCGACCCCGATTTGCAACATCGGGACACAGTTGCAAACTCCATTTTTGGGATGGTGATTCCTAGCTAGCTGGGAAACTGTCGTACCATCGGGTCTTATCCAGACTTAAGGTATAAGCCGTGGACTTAGGCATAGGATGTACCAAGCCCTTGCCATTTCCTACTTCACTTCGCTCACCAACTCTTTATAACTTGATAGGAAGTGTGAGCATCCACTTACTGGCATGCAACTTAGCCTCATCAAGTCTGGCCACAATCATCCCTTGCGTCGAGCTACCGAGCTTAGATGATATGAGGGGCCAACGTTCTGGACCGGCAATGCTGCAACTCATTGCGGCTTCCTACGTATCATTACCTACTCTAAAGGAATCAAGCACAGACCGTAGTTCATCCTCGAAGGGACAAGCAACTTATTACAAATCGTTTGTTAGGCCGTGGCCAAGAAATAGTGGTAATGGCCTATTCCGTATAGACCATTCCGTCAAATACATCCAAGTGATGCATCATGGAGTCCATGGAATGGCATAGTGATGCCTTAGCATCATATTATACATTGATAAGGCTACGCAACTATAAATGAGCCTTAGGCATCATTTATACTCTTCTGGCTAAGCTATGAATCTTAATTGGTGCATAGTCCGCATATGCACCTTCAACCAACTACCCCTCCATATATATATTTATTTGACATTTTTAGAACTCTTATTAGGGGCGATAAAATCCTTCATCAACTCCCTGTTTCACTATTCATGGCCGTTGCCATGCATTTTCCTGAATAACCGGCCAAGAAGGATGTACATTCAGTTCTGGCTCACATTCCAGTTCCTATGCCAACTCGATGTTCATCCAGGATGGCTGAACTCTAGCTTTGTCCTGTAGGTCACTTCCCATGCTCAGCCTGATGGCTGTGCATTACCAACCCGATGTCCAGCCATGTTGGATGTACATTCTGAAGGCCATCTACCCAACTGGCCTAATGCATCATTTGATGCAATATTGGCTCTTGGCCAATGTAGCTTCCAACCAATGCCTTATTGGCCTTAGCCAATATGCATATGCGATGTGCCTTACATGGCACCCAATATTGGCCCTTGGACAAATGCATCCTTTGACACGAGAAATGGCTCTTGGTCGAATGCCAAACATAATACGCCATTTTGGCGTGGTATTGGCCTTAAGACAATCTACCTCTTACCAACCAACAGAAGCTTTTGATGAAGCTGAATCACAGGCCATGGCGCATATTTTGACAATGTGCCATTCTAAAAATACGGGGTGTTACACTCTTCACCCCTTAAAATAATTTCGTCCTCAAAATTCCAAATAAAAACTATTGTGGACAATATATTCGGTTTGGATTTCCTGAGAAAAATTCCCATACCAGATGCTCAGAAATCACGGGTTTCTTCAAGTTGTCATGAACAACAATTTAGAACTTCTGAGCACATGTCCCATACCACCTGCCCAGGAATCCAAAAAGTGTCCACAACGTTACCAAGAATCTCAATTGGCCAGTGCCAAGAAGATAACTCTACAAGGTATCCTGAATAGTATCCCATACTACCACCCAGGAATCCCTAAGATTCACAAAGTTGAAAGGTGTCATCGAAATGACAAAATTTTAGCACGATACTGTGTGGAACAGCTTCTAGTTTCCCACCGTCCATGACGGTCTCATCCAGGTTTCCAATCGTAAGTGGGATGCTAGACGGGCCTTACAACGCACACCCTTGGACAGTTTCCAATGTGTGGGGATGATCAGTCCCATTGTATACCCACCGTATCATACGGTCTTCCGGATATCCACTCGTAAGTGGTGTGCCAATTAGACCAGGAAAACTCACATCATATGAACAAGCTCAACTCGATTTTCAAAGTAACTGGCCCAGCAGTTACAAACTCTTTCTCGCGCAGAAGTTGGCCTACTCTCCAACTTTAAGTTTTCCATTAAGGAAAAATAACTCCGCACAAG
Organism: Papaver bracteatum; assembly: GCA_023529315.1. Classification (NCBI taxonomy): domain Eukaryota; kingdom Viridiplantae; phylum Streptophyta; class Magnoliopsida; order Ranunculales; family Papaveraceae; genus Papaver; species Papaver bracteatum. Next base: position 976,214 of record JAJJWX010005105.1, read on the forward strand.
TCCACTCCGCAAAAGTCCCTAGTGTTTTCTCGGAAATTGCTCTGATACCAACTATGATGGACCAGAAAATTACGCCTTTGGCGCGTCTCCCCGCAGGCCACAATTCCCCGGTGCGCCATGACAAAGATACAATCCGGGCCTCATCCCCAGGCAAATGCACGCTCACTTGCACTTGAAAGCATGATCGTGGAGCATGATGCAACTAACTTAGATTTCAGACCTTTCCAGCTTACCGTTGTTCTGCAAGAGGGTTTAGGGACATAAGGCCAATGCCAATACATTTCGCATGCATATCGGGCTTTTCCTCAACATAGGGAATTCATCAACGAATTCCTAGCTAGCTGGGCAACCGTCGTGCCATCGGGTCTTGTCCAGACTTAAGGTATAAGTCTTGGACTTAGGCATAGGTTGTACCAATCCCTTGCCATTTCCTACTTCACTTCGCTGACCAACTCTTTATAACTTGATAGGAAGTATAAGCATCCACTTACTGGTATGCAACTTAGCCTCATTAAGTCTGGCCACAATCATCCCTTGCGTCGAGATACCGATCTTAGATGATATGAGGGGCCAACGTGCTGGACCGGAAATGTTGCAACTCATTGTGGCTGCCTACGTATCCTTCCCTACTCTAAAGGAATCAAGAACATACCGTAGTTCATCCTTTAAGGGATAAGAAACTTATTCCAACTCGTTTGTTAGGCCATGGCCAAGCAATAGTGGTAATGGCCTAGTCCGTATAGTCTATTCCGTCAAATACATCCAAGTGATGCATTATCGAGTCCGTGGAATGGCATAGTGATGCCTTAGTATCATATGCTCCATTCATAAGGCTACACAACTATAAATGAGCCTTAGGCATCATTTAAACTCTTACGGCTAAGCTATGAAGCTTACTTGGTGCATAGTCCACATATGCACCTTCAACCAACTACCCTTCCCTATATATGTTTATTTGACATTTTTAGAACTCTGATTAGGGGCGATAAAACCCATCATCAACTCCCAATTTCACTATTCATGGCCGTTGCCATACATACGAAAATGGTTTCTTCTCAAATTCATTACAGTCCACTTTTTTTTAATGGGAAATACCTTTTACCATTTTCATGTATGTGAACTCATCTTATGTTGATTAGTGAAAGCTGAAATTCAAGGATCTCGAATTGAATTGTGTTTGTGTTAGGTTGAAGGGTTCACTTTAAAAGTCTAAGGGGCAACAACAAAGTCTGTTTGGGGTGAAATTTTGAAAAACTACTCTTGAAGCTGCTGGGAGGTCTAGTGATGGCAGTATAAAATCCTAGGATGGACCTCTTGACTATTGAAATGAAGGAAGCAATCTAAGGATGGGGAACTCGTTCCAACCTAATGTTGATTGGAGTATATTTACACCTGAAGTCGTTCCAGTTATAGTACCTTATGTCAGTCGTGTATTTTTCTTTTTTTCAACATCATGAATTGGCGATCATATTATTTGACTTGGTAGTTTATTTCTTCTTTGGATCTTCTATATATTTGATTATCTTTAATAAATGAATGAAATCTTGTAATATATATTTTTTCTAAGTACTTGTACTTTTGGTGAATAATTTCAGTATGAAGTCTGTCGGCCAAAAATGAAGTTATGCATAAATAGTATAAATTAAAAAAAGTAGAGAATTCTCCATTTCCCACGGCCAAATATGTGGCAAGTACGTAAATTCATGGCACACATGTGTACTAAATAGAGACGGGTAAGAGCCGTAGCAAATAATAAGTTTTCAATTGCCACATGGTAAAATTGTGGCTGAGATCGTGGCTAATACCTTTAGCCACTGGACTATTTGTTACGGCCAGCTAGCCGTGGAAAAGAATTTTTAGCCACGCATATTTGAACAATTGCCACGGATTTTAGGAGTAGCTAAAGCTGATAATTTTTGTAGTGCCTAATGCATCATTTGACGCAAGATTGGATCTTGGCCAATGTAGCTTCCAACTAATGCCTTATTGGCCTTAGACAATATGCATACGCGATGTGCCTTACCTGACACCCAATATTGGCCCTTGGAGAAATGCATCCTTTGACACGAGAAATGGCTCTTGGTCAAATGCCAAACATAATACTCCATTTTGGCATGGTATTGGCCTTAAGCCAATCTACCTCTTACCAACCAACGGAAGCTTTTGATGAAGCTTCATCACAGGCCATGGCGCATATTTTGGCATGCGCCATGCTAAAAATACGGGGTGTTACACCAGCTCATACAAAGACTTGGTTCTTCCTCCATGATGTATCCTATTGCGCTCATTCCAGACCTCCCAGAAAATCGCAAAAGGTAACAAATGCCAAACCATCTTAACCTTAACTGAACTCTTATCAATCCTCCATCTAAGCATTAAGTTCTTAAAATGCCAAGACATACCCAATGCACTCCCATTTTAGCTATAAAGTACCTCCAAAGGTGAGAGAACACCTTACAATGAATGAATAAATGTTCCAAACTTTTCATCTCCGTGTTGCATAGAAGGCACAAATTGGACTGAATCCTAACCCCCCTATGCTGAAGCATATATCTAGTTGGTACCGAATCATGAAGAGCTGCCCAGATTAAGAAAAGAACTTTTGGCGGAAGGTGTTTGCTATTCAGTACCTTATATATCCTTCCCAGTCCGGATCCATGTCAGTTTGCTTCATATATATATATATCTTTTGAAGAAATATGCCCTTTCAAGCTGTCTTGACCACCTTGAGTAATAAATCCAAGCCGAATGTCGTGTTTAATCTCCAAGATATCTATCCTCTCTTCCATATTCAACACTCTGCTGAATTGCAAACTCCCTCTAGAATGAAGGATCGTATTTACCCTTGCTGACTTCTGAGTACTAATCTTATAGAGCCTTGGATATTTATCCTTAAACGCCTTTTGTTCGCACCACCAGTCCTTCCAGAACCTAATAACACCTCCATCTTTAACCTGTAGCTGCACAGCGTCAAAAAAAAGTCTTTGCCTCCTTCATAATGCCGAACCACATACTTTTTCCCAACGTTTCCTTTACTTGCAAAGGAATCAAACAATCCTCCTCTGCGTTAGATTTTTCACAAACGATATATCTCCAAAGTGTAGTCTTCTTTTTGTTATATCTTGCATGCCATTTAGATAACAAAGATTTATTCACCAATCTCAGACTACGTATGCCCAAACCCCCTTTATTGTTTGTCTTATAGACTTTGTTAAACGAAACCCAGCTCATTTTTCTCCCATCTTCCTCCCCACCCCAAAGAAATTTTCTCATTATTGTGTTCAGTATTTTTTCCACAGAGACCGGAATATGATGCAACGACATGAAGTAAACCGCCATACTCTCCAGAGAGTTCCTTATTAACATAACCCTGCCTGCTTTGTTCAGAAATCTACGCTTCCATGGTGCTAATTTTTTCTGCATTCTTTGAATAATCACCTCCCAGATTACCTCACTTCTTCTATTCGATCCAATGGGCATACCCAAGTATGTAATTGGAATGGATTCAACTCTACACCCCAATTCCATAGAAAAAACATTGACTGTATGATCTGACCCTATAATTATCATAGTTCTTTTCTCTAGGTTTAGCCGAAGACCCGTTGAAATTTCGAACACTGTTAGAATGACCAGTAACCTCCTCACCTCATCCGTCGAGGCATCTACGAAGATGATCGTGTCATCTGAAAACTGTAAATAAGACACCACAGTTCCCCATATCCGGATCACGTGCTGATTGGGGGATTTAGCGTTCCATCTATGCATGCGGCGTTATACACCAATATATGGGAAAGGCACGGTCATATTGCCACGACCAATAAAATTACTAGTCGATATGCGCTGGTCAAGCGTGTGGAGGAAGTCTTGTCTTCGATTAACGACATGCACAACGTGACTGGTCACACCGTTTCTGAGGATGTGATTTCAAGATGGCTGTTTCATCGCAACATGTGCATGGAGTTCGAGTTCGATGCTCCTTGGTTCATTAACGAATTCTATGATGTCAAAATGTTATTGGTAGAAACAGTCGAAGGTCCATCCACAGACATGGTGAAGAAGTAGGAAGCAAAGTTAAAAAAAATTATGCAGGCATCTGAAGTTGAAAAGGGAGGCTCTCCAGAGTATGAAGGATGCCTTTGCTAAGAGGAGCAAGCCGTTGTTGGAAAACTTTCCTTGAATACATTCTATCTTCTGAACTATTTTATTTTTATTTCTTTTTTTTGAAATGCAAATGGAAACGCCTGGTTTATGGTTTTGATTTTTTGGATTTTTTTTTTGGGGTTGATAGATAAATGTTACCTTGACGGTTTTGGATTATTCTTTTGAAATGAGATGTTTTGGATTGAATTGTTTTGGAATGAATTATTTAGAATTATTTTTTGGCTGTGATTGAAAGTGGCGTAAACATCCCATGTAAAACATGGAACCGTGTGTTGGTAGATGACATGAGATGAAACATAACATGGCTATCGGTCTTATTATTCTTGTGAAACTTGAAAAACCAAACCATGTATTTTGTCTAGGTAAGACTTACTCGGTTTCTTAGGTATTCTGATGAAAACTAAACCTTTCGTGGGTAGGACCAAGCTTTACAGAAATCCTGCCGTGGGAAGTCCCCAGTCATTACTGATCTATCTGATTAACCGATCCATTGACCCTTGGGCTAATCGTTTTGCTTTTAACCCCTGGGAAGTCCCCAATCATCCCTTGTCCCGTCAATACTGATAATATAGTCGCCTGGTAACTGAGTCGTATTGGATCGTATTCCTATACCATCTTAACATCTAGGTCGAAGAACAAGATTGACGGTCGAAAGTTGACATTGTAACCGAAAGAACGAACCTCCCGCTGTGGTCGTCAATTGTTTGTAGGTGAAAATGGTTTCTGCTGATTTCGGTAATTTCAGGAGTGCGGGTGAGAAACAATTTAATCCCTAAACAATGCATTGCAAGGGAGTACTTTAGATTCGAGAGATCAATCTGTACAAATCCAGCCTAAACCAAGAAATGGCAGTTCCGTACTTTCTTCGGTCACAGAGTGGAGGAGAATGGGTTGGTTTTGGGGAGGTAATAGAGGAAAGTGGTGAGATCAGAATAGTTAATTTTGTAATAGTAGTTGTGTTACTACGACTTGTATCCGAAAAGTGGGAAGGCTAGGAAAATGGTAAGCTAGCATGTATTTTCTGAGTAATGTATATTCCTGACCGAACTCCCTCTTCTGTGGAAATAGGTAAGACCTACTTATAAAAGTCGAAGTGAAATATACTCTGGTATTATTAAGGGATGGATAAATAGGTAAGTAAATGGGAGGAGGTGATAACTGCATGCATGGAATTTATGTTCCATAAAACCGTTAACGTATGGAATTGATGTTCCATAAAATGGTTAACGCATGGAATTGATTGTTGAGTGTTTCATCATTGACTACCTATATTTACTAAGCGCCTCACCTTATGACACTTCCTTATGACAAGCGTAGTGTACGCCGCATGTTGTAAACCACCAAACCAATAACCAAATAGGATCCCCCAGTTTGTGATATGTGTTTGATGTCTCGAATATTTTTTGTGGAAAACATGTGGCACGTCGTTATTGCATGGGAAGTCGAGCCTGAGAGACTTAGTAGCTTGGTGACCTTCTACGGTCGATATTTTGCATCTTAAGAGGCAAGGTATCCGTTGATCGTCTCACGCTTTCGTTCTTTAGTGGACGCATGAGAAAGGCCATCATGGTGGCGTGGCTAGGTTGGACTACCGTTGGCATGGAATGTTTTGGCATATCTAAACTAAGGTTTTCGTGCCAAAGGTTACCATGTGTATTCTGGTAACATTGGATGGCTAGGATTTTATCTTGGGGTTGAAGGGAAACCGTTAATTGTTGCACGCCTTCGTTTTTGGTAGCTACGTAGGGAAATCCAGCATGGTGGCATGGCTAGGTTGGCATGCCATTTGGCATGGCATGGTTTGGCGTGTCCAAACTTAGTTTTTCAGTCCAAAGGTTACCATGTGTTGTCTGGTAACCTTGGATGGATAGGATTTTCTCCTGGTGTTGAAGGGAAACCGTTGATTATTGCACGCCTTCATTTTTGGTAGACGCGTAGGTAAGGCATGCATGGTGGCGTGCCTAGGTTGGCATGAAGTTTTGCATGGCATGGTTTGGCATGTCCAAACTTAGTTTTTCGGGTCAAATGTTACCATGTGTTGTCTGGTAACCTTGGATGGCTAGGATTTGATCCTGGGGTTGAAGGGAAACCATTGATTGTTGCATTCCTTTGTTTTTGGTATTCGCGTGGGTAAGGCAAGCATGGTGGCGCGGCTAGGTTGGCATGGCATATGGGGCCAAGGGTTTTCCGTGGCTATATTTGGCTAGGTGCGGTTTTGGTTTGGCATGTGGGGCCTAGGGTTTTCCATGGGCGCATGGCTTGGGTAGCTTTGGATAGGTGCGGTTTTGTCTTTGCATGTGCATGGATTGGATAGATTTGGCTAGGTTCGGTTTTGGGTTGGTATGTGGGGCCAAGGGTTTTCCATGGGCGCATGGCTTGTCTAGCTTTGGCTAGATGAGGTTTTGGATTGGCATGGTTTGACATTGGCGCAAGTGGGAATTAGGGTTTGGATTGTTGTAACCCTAATTAAAAAACATACCCGGTAATTATTTACAGACACATTAAAGATTTCAATAAATGCTTATTACCTAAATGTTGTGGCGTCACTGTCTACTAGGGTTTAGGGTTTTACAATTTTAACCCTAAACTAAAAACCACCATCAACAGTAACATTTCATAAGGAGTTTTTCCATTGAGAAAGGTAGTAGGTATGTGATTAATAATATAATCAGCGGTTCGAATGCACTCACCCCAAAACCGAAGAGGTAAATTTGCTTGAAATCGTAAAGCTCGTGCAACATTTAATAAATGACGATGTTTTCGTTCCACTCATCCATTTTTTTGTGGTGTATCCACACATGAAGTTTGAAATTCTATTCCTTTTTCATAAAAAATGGAATCAATGGAAGAAATTCAGTACCGTTATCAATGCGAACCTTCTTAACAAGTCTATCAAATTGAGTCTTAGCTATATCACAAAAACTATGAATTTTTTTCACTACCTCAATTTTATGTGACATCAAACAAACCCAAACACAACTAGAATAATCATCAACAATAGTAAGAAAATGGTGTGCACCACAAGAATACAAAGTACGATATGCACCCCATACATCACAATGAACTAAATTGAAGATGTCATCGGCTTTATTCTCAATAATAGGGGAACTAGCACGAGTTTGTTTAGCCTTAATTCAAGTATCACATGGTTGATTGAGAAACTTCTGAAAATCAACTTTATTCATACCAGGAAGCAAAGAAATAATCTTATTAGAAGGATGACCTAAACGCCTATGCCATAAGTAATAATCTTCACCAGTAGTAACTCGATGTGCTATAATATGGCTCCAATATGGAAGATGTAGACCTCATCTCGTTCCTCACCCACACCAATCAGCATCCTCGTAGTGCGGCCATGTATCACACACAACTTATCAGTCAAAGTTACTATACATTTCAGATCTTTAATTAAACATGCTAACGAAAACAAGCTACAATGAAGATCAAGAACATATAAAACACAATATAATCTAATATTGTATCCAAACACCACAATGCCTTTACATGGATCAATTGTGTATGTGCCCTTCGGAAGTTCTACGGAAGAAAAAACTATTTGATATGTTTTACACAAAAACTCTTTACTTCCTGTCATATGCCTTGAAGCACCTGTATCAAGTATCCAATTAATAGAAATCTTTTCCTTCGTGCCATCCTTATTCAAAGAATTAAGCATATTCAAAACAGCTTACATTGTGCATCAATGAGAGTATTAACTAGTGGTACTCGATCTTGTGATGATAGATAGTTTCCAGTTGAATTCACATCAATATTCATATTCATAAGTATAGTATTAACACAACTTGTCCTTCTTGTTTATAATTATCTCCGTAAAATTTTAACATATAAATCATCATACCCATATAATATGAATAAAGTAAATAATATCGTTTGAATCGATTTTAGGTTATTTCGATTCTGGCTCAGACGCCATGAAATGAGAAGGTTGGGAAATATCAATCGGAGTTTTTTGATTGAAAACCTTGAGATACAAAATGTGAGTCCCTTTGACTAAATAGGAGATTCCAAAAAACAATATTTGGTTAGCCAATTACATCAAATAATATTTTTCCTAACTAATCTAAAATATAACCATAAATACAAAATGTACTTTTGTATATATATGTATCTCCAATACTTAGCCATCAAATTTGTTTAGCTATAAATAGGCTATTGAGTCATGAGTTTTAATATACTATTCGAGAAATTATTTGTTCAATCTCTTCTTTAAATCTTCTTAAGTCTTTGTTATTAGATTTTCTACAAGTTTTAGTGACATGGGAGAATTATTTAATGATGTAGAATGGTTTTTGATGCTCGAGGAGGAAGAAGTACAGACAAATAATGGAGCAGAGATCTTGGGCATTGAGGATTATGTTAATCATATGATTCCTACTGGGAGGATAAGTTGTTTCAGTAACGACACATATTTTCATTATCACCTAAAAGAAACAGATCGGTATATTAATCAATATTCTGATCTACATTTTCCTGATAATCAATCTAATGAATTACTGCATCTAGATAATTTTTTATTAGATGCCTTTGTTGGAAAAACATGCTTCGGTTTCGGTTTCTCGGAAATCACTACAATGCAGCAAACATAAAATTAACAAAGTAAAAGTTAGAATACTTATCGAATTGATTGATCGAGGAGAGGATCACTCTTTCCTTAAAGACTAATACGTCCCCGCATAAGGTGCTTACGGTTCTCTGGACGTATCCTTCCAAGATACAATGATCACGCCTTATAGTAAGTAGCACTACGATACTTTTAGGCCAGCGAATTAACGAATTACACCGCTCTTAGACACGACTCAAACAATATGAAATAAACTTGTAAAAACACTTCTAACTTCTTATGAAAAACTTATACAAAACAACTCTAAGAGATGGGCTTATATAAAGTCAATGGTGACTCTACAAGGTGTATTTTCACTAAAAGGTGACTCTCCATGGCCAATGGTGACTCCCGATAACACCTATTCATGACTAGGTGTCTTTTAGATGAAAGGACATATCTCTTAGTATTAAATTTTGAAAATTTATTTTCACTCATACATAATTTTGATCTAAAATTCCAACAGTGGTTGATTATATGCAATAAAGTGATAGTAATTGTCTTCTTTATCAGGGCATTTATAATAATGAGATGACATTGCCTCTGCAACAACAATCAACAGATAATAATTGTCATGAGCCTCAGCCTTCACAATCATTAATACCTGTAATACCTCATAATGATGAACTATTAATTTACCATTCACATAGCACTTCCGAACAACAACCACTACCACAGGTACAAGAAATTCCGTCGGAATTACTTAAACTTGTTGGAGAACCTGTTGTTAAACCGAAGAAGAGAAGAAAAAAACGTAAACAAGTACTCACTTCTGAATAACAACAACTACTATCACAGGTAAAAGAACCTCAAGAACGTACGCCGGAGTTACTTAAACTTGTTGGAGAACCTATTGTTAAACAGAAGAAAAGAAGAAAGAAACGTAAACAAGTACTCACTTCTGAACAATAATAAGGCTGTGGAAAATTTTTTGGAGGGAAGGAATATTGATGAGTAGAGATCATGCACTACACCAAATTAACTGTTTTGAGACATTTATTTATGTTGCTTTGATTTTAAGTGACACTTATATGTCTCAAATCGTGTGTCCAGAATGCTTTGAGACGTCTAGAGCGACACATAAAAACGTCTCTTAAACTAACTAAGCGACACATATAAACGTCGCTCAAAATAAATTAGCGACATTTATGTCATAATTACAGAGACGCATATAACAATTAAAGAGACGTTTATAAATGTCTCAAATTAATAATTATTATACAAAAAAAATCACTATAGGTAATTCAAGAATATTTTATATTCTATAAATCCATGCACCTGTAAATGATTCTAATATAACATCCATCAAGATCAGTAATTCATCCTTACAACCGATGAAACCAATATCTCAAACACACAAATTTAACAAAGGACTATTACAGCTAGATTACAAATTTTTAAAGGGATATTTAACCGTTGGTACCCAGCAAATATCCAACACCTAGGAATGGTACCCAATATTAAAAATATTAAGGGTTTGTACCTAGACCAATGGTTGACTGTCAAAGTAAAACCTTGACCTAACAGTTTTTAAATTTCTATATTTTTTAATTAAAAAATAAATAATTTTACAATTCTATCCCTAACTCTTATCTTCTTCCTCGCATGTTTTTATATTTCTAACCAAACACTAACACAGTCCCAATCAAATCAAATGAACATAGTAAAAAATTTAAACCAAAAGAATAGAGGCCAGGTTCTTCATTATCAGCAAGAGGCAAGTCCAACCATGTGTTTAGCTGCATACCCTAATCCATCCGCAGTAAATGGAATTCCCATTCCTACTACCGTTAAAGCTACATGAAGCACCGATTAGTCTAAATCCACCACCATTAGTAACCTGGAATAAATTTTTCTCTAGATTTATTTGTGAATACAGTCCTTATTACTATTCTTCATCGAACTTTGAAGTTCCATCAAATTGAAAACAAATTCTCGAACTTCCCCCAATTTTCTACATAAAAAAGTTGTTCCCCATGGGATATAACTACTGCTGGTAGCTTTATATAGTGAATATTCGGTATCAACAATGGTGACGGAAGCAGAAAAAGATTGTATCATGTTGAAGTTTAAATTAGTCAAGTTAATGGAGTATTGTCATTTATCTTGGGTTTTTGTGGTTTAAATGTTGCAAATAAATAAGGGGTTTTTGTTAAAGTTTAAATTAGGTTTTGAATTGGTTTGCAAATGAAAAATTGGGTAAATATGTAAATGACTTGGTATTCCTTTGTTTGTTGAGAATGGCTTATGCTCAAGTTGCAACCGTTCTATGGACACTTTTGGTGACCATGCGCTTCATTGTGCTAAAGATATTGGGAACAAGTTTCTCCATGACCTTGTTCGTGATGTTGCATTTGACATTTGCTACAAGGCTAATGTGCCGGCATGTAAGGAAGTATCTCTTGGCATCCAGTCAGATGATGATAAGGATTTGAGGCCCGCAGATATTCTTGTTCTCAATTGGGAAAATGGTCAAGATGTTTTAATGGACGTCACTGTTGTTTCTCCATTCACTGGTGATGGTATTCGATCTTTTGTTCCGGGGAAGGCTATCTCTAATGCAGTTTCAAGGAAGCGCACTAAATATTTGGACAAATGTTCTGCTTTGGGTTTTGGTTTAGGCGTTTTAGACTTCTCTACTCTAGGTGAGCTTAGCGATGACACTTTGCGTTTATTTAAGCGTCTGAAGAATTGTCTAGTTAATAATGATGCTAGTAGTGGTTTTGGTAGTTTCATTTTTCATAGATTAGGAATTACTATTCAGAGAGGGGTTGGAGCTCAGCTTGGTTCTCGGCTACCAACCAAAAGCTGTGTTTGATCCGTTTATTTTTAACTTTTTCTAATCTCACACGTTCAATTTTAGATTAATTTTTCGGAAAAAAAAAATGTAGAGTTCAAATTGGATTAAGACAAGTTTCAAACCTACAGCCGAGACTCATCTCCATTGTCGACTGCTATGAAATTGAAACCGTATTAAGGGAGGGCATATTTGGATAAATGAATAATAATTGATTTAAATGAATTTATAAAATTTAAAATTTAGAAACTGTTAGGTCAAAGTTTGACTTAGATAGTCAACCGTTGGTCTAGGTACCAACCCTTAATATTTTGAATATTGGGTACCATTCCTAGGTGTTGGACATTTGCTGGGCACCAACGGTTAAATATCCCATTTTTAAAGTCCTTCAACCTTAAGCTTATCTCGATACACACACCATTCAGCGGAGTTTCCCTCTCGACAACAACTCGTATCAAATACATCCAAGGACTCTAAAAAAGGTTGTGATTTTTCTAGACACCTAGAAATTCAAAACAAGGAGAATCAAAATTCACTTCTCATATTCAAAAACCATGGCATTATGCCATACTTCGTTGACAATGATACTCTCCGTAGTTTCTCACTTCTCATATTGAAAAAACACTTGAAAAATTCATTGTAAAGATTACACTTTGAAATACATGTATTGTATATTTTCTCAATCATATCAATCTCACCAAAAATTGATATGTCTATCTTTTTCAACACAAAAGATCGAAGCTGAATGGACAACCATTTGACAGTTGTCGTTGCATGACCATTCCGGTTGTGCTGGCGATGAACCCCACAAATCCATACTAAAGATTCAACATCAGAAGAGAACCAGTCAAAAAGAAGAAAAAGGAAAAACATATTGGGAGAGAATTCTAAACAAGTTAGTAAGATGCATAAAAGCTGAGAAATAGAGACAGTAAGTTCCAAAGAAGTTTTATTTTGACATGTGATTGTTCCATATTCTAACCCTAGGATCTTTTCTTTCAAAGATGTTAAGCCATAATTAGAATTCAACTGGAGTTCCACAAGATAAACAAAATTAAGTTTTTAGTATTTCACATCATTTCGCATATAAAATTCTCTTGAATTTGTTTTGACCACTAATTAAGTTTTTAGTATTTCACACCATTTCGCAGGGTGCCCTTGCTGTTGATCTATTCATGGGTGATCTCTCTAACGAGCCTTTTTTTTTAATAGAAACGAAAACATATCTATCACTTCCCCGTATCACTCTTTATTCAAGAACCTTAGAGAGTCGTGTCATTGAGATTTTAACATGTGGAGACATTCATAGTATTTCAATGTTGCATTTCCTCTCTTAATTCAGCTATTCTACTGCTTATGAACTATGTACCAAATCATTTCCTTGCAAAGACAAATTTCTCAATTATAGATACACAAAGAAGGAAAAACAGAAGTCATACATGCACAAATAAGGTCCAACAGAAGTCTAAGATCTAAAATCACGACATGATTTCCTAAAGAATCGCACACTTTTTACCGCTCTTATTGGATTATGAAAATTCTTCGTATTATTGTCGGTACCCCATCTCTTCATTTTCTTTTTAGATAAGTTATGTATCGATCAATAGAAGATAGAAATGAGAACACAGTGTGAATTCAATGCGACTTTCAAAATGAAATCAAATGAAGACATCTAACCTATCAGTTTTACCTCCTTTTAAAATAATAACATTCGAAAACAATGCACAGGCCAGAAACATACTGGAAGCATTACCCAAATTTATAAAAGATAATAATTAAAACTACCCAGTTTGAGGGATATTGATCTCAACAGTTTTTTGTGGTTTAAATGTTGCAAATAAAGAAGGGGTTTTTGTTAAAGTTTAAATTAGGTTTTGAATTGGTTTGCAAATGAAAAATTGGGTAAATATGTAGAGTTCAAATTGGATTGAGACAAGTTTCAAACCTGCAGCAGAGACTCATATCCATTGTCCACTGCTATGAAATTGAAACCGTATTAAGGGAGGGGCATATTTGGATAAATGAATAATAATTGATTTCAATGAATTTATAAAATTTAAAATTTAGAAACAGTTAGGTCAAAGTTTGACTTAGATAGTCAACCGTTGGTCTAGGTACCAACCCTTAATATTTTGAATATTGGGTACCATTCCTAAGTGTTGGACATTTGCTGGGTACCAACGGTTAAATATCCCATTTTTAAAGTCCTTCAAACTTAAGCTTATCTCGATACATACACCATTCAACGGAGTTTCCCTCTCGACAGCAGCTGGTATCAAATACATCCAAGGACTCTATAAAGGTTGTGATTTTTCTAGACACCTGGAAATTCAAAAACAAGGAGAATAAAAAACTTTTCCTTCCTGTGCCTATCATGCTAATAATGTAAAGATGCTTGGCTCATCATATACCGTATGATGCCTGATGGAAACATGTAGAATAATTTATATCACATGAGATGGAGATTATCCAGTGGTCTTATACCTTCTTAGTGACAAATTGCGAGAGAATGTCCATTTAAGTCCACCTACAGTGTCCACATTTGTCGTAAGTCGAACATGTCACAACCTTTGCAAATAAGGAAAAACATAATCTGTAAGATAGTAGCGGAAATATTCACAACTCAAACTCAAAAAATAGACTCAAAAAATAAACTGAAATAGAAAGGATAGGAAAGGGATTAATGATAAGTTAGAGGTAGTATTAGGATTTGGGAGGAATTGCAGCAATGGTAAAAAAAGAAGGGTTTAGTGGCATGTGGCATGGTGTCATGAAATTAAGGAATTTTGGGAAAAAGCCTATGAAAGGAGGAATATAATACAATGGAAAGAAAGCTCTATCTCTTTTACTAGTCTAGGAAAAGGTGTAGTCATTATTGGGACTTGGACGTGCAGACCAAATATCATCTTTACCTCTCAACAGTGAGTTCATCGGCAACAACACATTAAAATTTGATAGTCTAATTTTGTTTAAGAAATTTTCATTTGTTGACTTGAAATGTTGAATTTTTTTTGAGAGACTTACAACATGTTTGTTTACTCCTGAGTCTTCAGAGTCTTCTAGAGTGAGTCGTCTGGATATGACTGAAATTACTTAATTTGAGTAAGATCTGACTCAATATGTTTGTTTTGAAGTGGTAATTGAACTTTTGTCCCTACTTTTGATTGTCTATACAAATATCCTTATCCACCAATAATTATATCCTTCCTCTTTTTAGAAGGGAATCTATTTAATCCTTCATACCATATTTACCCTCCTTGTATTAGATCTTGTCCCTTAGTAATCAGTACTCGATACTTCTTCATCTAAAAAAAACGAAAATCAATTAACCTCATCGCCGCATCTTCTGGAACGATTAAGTCGATTGAAAAAGCTGTTTCGTTGAGGTATGGTTGTGATTTGAGTGGTTCGGTTGTGGCAAATGGTGGGGAATTTAGTAGAGATTGGAAGTTTAATAAAGAAGAATTGATTGGTGTTGTCGAGAAGTTGTGTGAAGGTGGAGATGATGATGAGGAGATTAGGAGAAATGTATTTTTTAAGAGACGATCGGAGTTTATACTTGCTGGAGCTGTTTTGTTGTTGGAGATTTTTGAGATTCTTGGGATTAACGAGATGGAGGTCTCGGAGTATGCTTCATCTAAAAAAACGAAAATCAATTAACCTCATCGCCGCATCTTCATCGTCGCCTCCGTCACCACCTCCCCCAATCTCTGTCGTCGGTTCCAGCAACACCTCTTATGCTTTCAAAAAATCCATCACAAGCAACAACATTACCACCTGATTTAGATCGAGTTGCACCTGATTTAACTACAAAAATAAAATCTACAGATGAATCAATCATGATTCAATTTTAAACCCTAATTTTGGATTTCATTTTTTCTTCAAATCGATGATTAATTCAGGTAATTATCATATTCTTCTTCAATTTGTTATCTCAACTGTGTTGATTCATAGAACTTAATTTTAATTACGGTGGTGTACGGTGGCAGGGCAGTAGCATGTGGTGGTGGTAGGTGGTTGTTTTTTGTTTGTGTTTGGGGTAATTGGGCTTAGTATTGTGTTTGTTTGATCGTAATTGGTGATGAAAGAGGTGGATGCAGTGGACGGAAGTACTACCAACAAAATTGCACAGATATGTTTGAATCAGATTTGGGATGAATTTGAGCTGCTGATACTCATGGGGTCTGTGAATGGCTTGATTTTGAGATGGAGGTGCTATGAAGATGAGAAAATTAGGGAGAAAAATTGTAGATGATGGTGATCAGTTATTTTGACGAACAACAAGGGTAGGTGTTGCTATTGGGGGAGGATAAACATCCACTGTTGATCCAACTGAAATGGATAAACATCCATTGTTGATTCAATTTGAGGTTGGTTTTGAAGCTGGTCTTGGAGCTGTTGGTGTTTATGAAGCTACAGGTAATGAAATATCTCTGGTTATATGGGTTGAAGTAGGCAGTCATATTGGATCAACTATGGTTGTTGATCCATATATTTCGGATCAACTATGGTTGTTGATCCATCTATATGAGATCAACTACTGTTGTTGATCCTTTGAAGTCATGCTTTGTAGTTTAAATCATGTAAACTTCTTCCAATGTTGAACTTGTGGTGCAATGGTAGCATGACTGACTTCATGTCAGATGATGCGTGTTCGACTCACGCCAAGTTCACTCCATTTTACATGCATCAACATTCATTGTTGATCCAATTTTGGTGGATCAACAATGGAAGTTGATCCACTCAATTGGATAAACTTCTACTGTTGATCATTTTTTCTTGGATCAACTATCGTTGTTGATCCCCTAAACTAGATAAACTTCTACTGTTGGTTATATTTTTATTTGGATCAACTATTACCAGTGGCGGCGGCGGTGATGGTGGTGGCGGCGGCGGTGACGGCGGTGGCGGCGGCGGTGACGGTGGTGGTGGCGGTGGTGGTGGCGGCGGTGACAGTGTTGGTGGCTGCGGCGGTGAAGGTGGCGGTGGCGGCGACGACGACGAACTTGTGGTGGTGGAGGACTAATGGTGGTATAATGGTGGTGGTGAAGGAGTAGTGGTGGAATATTAGTGGTGGTGGCGGTTGGTAGGTGGTGGTTGTTGAACGGTGGTGGTGGAATGTTAGTTGAATTGTGGTGGTGGTGCTAGTGGTGGTGGTGAAGTAGTGGAAGAAATTTGTTCCATTTTGAAATAAAGAAAAAATATTATATGGGTGAGGGTATTAAAGTAATCTAATATTAAATAGATAAGGTTATAAAATAAGGAGGGACATATTTATTTTTGCATAAGGATATATTTGTAGGGAGTTAAAAGTAGGGACATATAATTAATATACCCTGTTTTGAATCAGATTTAACTCAACCGACTCCAAAATATGTAAGTCAGTGGTTTGATCACATGAGTTAGGACTTAGGAGTATTTTGTTATCTTTGAGTTAGGGGTCAGGTCTGAGTCATAGGTCGAGCCAGATCTACCTCAAAATAGAAAACAAACGGTCTGACATATGACTTGCGATGAGTCAGGGGTTGACTCAGATCCAAATGGCGAGTCAGATGCCAAACTTGATGTTAGGTTTAGACACCATAAGGTGAATCCAATGCTACCTACTGTCACAACTAACAGATTGTGGTAGTTAAAGCCATTTAAAGGAAAAACAACTCATGATAAGGAGCGAATAAAAGTTTTTTTTTTTTTTTTGAGAAAAGCAAAGAGAAATAAATAAGAATGGGTGCCAAGATAGCACCTTCAAAAGATACAAGAAGAGATTAGCAAAGCGCCTAGAGAGTTTACAACAAACTACTCTCTAAGCAAGCTTGCCCAATCAAAAACGAATAAAAGTTATATTCGAAGATGAAAATGGCAATTTGAGATGTTCTCCTAATTGACAATGATGGAAAAAAGAATCTAAGGACTGAGAAGAAAGTTTAATCGAGGATATAGAAGACAACTTACTAAAGAACTTGATTTGGTGGACGTCCACGTCTAACATGCCAAAGAATAGGTGCAGCAATTATTGTACTTAAATAGCTCAATAAAATCAGAATACATAACGAAGAAACCAGCATTAGCTTCGGTGTTGCAAGACAGCAAGAGTGACTAGCCTAGCTATTAGATTATTTGCATATATGAATGCAAGATATCTAATAATTTTTCCACGCATTTACAACCTCGGCAAATGTTTTGAACGAGGAGCCACCTTCAGCCAGTGTCCTAGACGCAGCACATTTGAGTTCTCCCATCTTACTCTTAAGTCTCCTTCTTTCTTCACCTTCCATAAGTTCCTTCACAACCTTACAAATATTTTCACGTCCTATTATCCCATTTTTCATTGGTTTCGGCCTTACGGCCACTTTCATGTAATCTGTAAGCATCACTGCGTTCATTGTCTGCTCTGCAAAGAGTGGCCATGCAATTAACGGGACACCATGCACGATACTTTCAAGGGTCGAGCTCCACCCACAATGGCTTAAAAACCCACCGGTTGATTTGTGATTTAGGATTTCAATTTGTGGTGCCCATGAAGAAACAACCAAACCCGATTTTCGAGTTCTATCCAAGAACCCTTTTGATAAGACTTCTGAAGGATCCTCAACAGTTCGAGCACTCAAGTAAGATGCATCTGCAGCCTTATTGTCACCAGGAATAGGACTTTTCAAAAACCACAAAAACTTTTGTTCACTCATTTCCAATCCTAGAGCCAATTCAGTTATTT
This sequence comes from Papaver bracteatum, assembly GCA_023529315.1. Lineage (NCBI taxonomy): Eukaryota > Viridiplantae > Streptophyta > Magnoliopsida > Ranunculales > Papaveraceae > Papaver > Papaver bracteatum. Next base: position 994,505 of record JAJJWX010005105.1, read on the forward strand.
GCTCGCTAGAGAGAGTTCCACCGCTACCGAACGACACAAACAGAACAGATTCCGGTGGTTGATTATCTAACCACTTCAAACAACCAGACCCATCAGATCCGTCACCGGGTGCACCTGCTCTAATAAGCGGTCCAATTGCGTAAACCGGCGGATTATCCCATTGTTTCCCATTCAAAACCTCAATGGCACCATGTTCAATTTCCTCAAAACTATTGATGAAGATTCCCTTCGCCAAATTTAGCTTTTTCCAATATTGTAAAAAACCTGCATAAGCCTCTGCCTTTCTATCTTTATATAGGTCGATAAGATCAACCCCTCGGATCGGTACACAACCAGGAATCTGAATCGGGTCAGGTACATCTCTAAACTCACAAGAGTAAAGCTGGTCCAGTTTGGGTGCATGGTAAATCGAAGCCAAAAGCATAGCAGTTGATGAAATAAAAATATAAGCATTGATATTAAATTCATTAGCAATATCAATAGCATCAATACAGAGAAGATCAGCAACAAAAGAGACGACTCTATGAGTCGAAGTAATCGCTCTAACCCATTCAGCAACAGCAGGAAGAGACCGATTCACAGTCGCAAATATCTGAGTACTGATCTCAGCGTCACCGGGAAGGTCACTCAACTCAACAGGAGATAAAAATATGGTACTGATAGCACTTGGTAGAGAATTAAGGGCTAGTTTTATTGCTTCAAAGTTAGAAAGAGAGTCTGCTGAAATAATGATTGAGGCTGAGAAACCATGATCAAGAACGAGTCGTTTAGCAAACTCAGTTACTGGTATGAGATGACCAATACCTGGACTCGGCATGATAATCACATGGGGTAGAAGTGTATGTGCTTCCATGGATGAAGCTTAAAAAACAGAAGAATAATGAACTAGCTAGATTTATATAGGTAGATTTCAATTTTGCTAGATAGTACATAAGGACTGTATTAGCTGTTAGAAAAATGTATTGATTACAGTAGTTAAGAGTTGCGTCCATTATTCATAAATGAGGTTATACATCACTTTCTAGAAATTAATAATGCAGTTAGAAAACATACATATGCGTACCAAATGTGGTTCATGAAATGAGATCTTAATACCAAATTATGTGCCGACAATGAACATCATCAAAGTTAAGCAGTTGATACGGAAATCTTACCGCATTAATAATTTCTTTTCCTTCTGTGTTTTTTGGTCACATGATCCAACGTAGTTGCAAAAAGAAAAATTACAAGAAAACTCACTTGATTGATGACTCAATGGCTTGATAAAAATAGAGATAGTAGTAGGGGTAGGTCCTACCGGTTGATAAAAATAGAGATAGTAGGAGGGGGGAAAATAAGTTCATACCAGGGTTGCACCAATACCGCCAAGGGTGTCCGAAACAGCGGCGTGTCTGCGTGTCCTGTGAGAGTAAAATATCAACTCGATACGTAGTGCAAGATCTAGACGGGTGCACCATATAATACTACAAGGAACTACACAATAATGCTACTTTTGTAATCCTTATCCTAACTAGTTAGCGTCACAGCTTGTTGCTCGCTTGCCTACTATGTAACTTCTTTCCTACTAAATTTAATAAAAAGAGAAGGGTACTAGTAAAAAAAAAAAAAAAAAAAGAAGTTAGCATCTAGTTTGCCCTAAGGGAGTAATGTAATTCGATGTACAATACCCCCTACATAAGAGAAAGAGAGATAGGTTGAAAGGGGTTCCTTCTTCATTCTCTCTTTAAGCTAGAACTTGGCTCTTCTTCTTCCATGGATGGAGTTTCAAGTCCCGTGATGTGACGGACTGGAAAATTACGACTTTGGCGCGTCGATCCGCAGGACGTAACTCAATCTAGCACTTGCATATCATTTTTCAACCTTCTATGTTGTGCAGGATTTGGAGAAAAAATGGCATGCCTAGCAAAAATCGGTTTATTTAACACTGAACCTCATCCTGCTCTGAAGGAAGGAAAAACAGTTACATTTGGTACCTTCCTAGATGATCTCCTAAAAGTTCACAATTACAATATAGTGGAAACTGTGAGAGACGAAAATGAAATGATTGAAAGGCTAATTACACTCGGGGCTTGCAAAGAAAGAGCTTGTGCAGCAAAAACTGTCAAGACAATCAGGTTTTTGGGATTTCATGAACAAACTGAAATTCTTGTTTCCTGCCAGAGTGCATTTGCCATAACTTGCTTGCGCATGGAGGAGAGATTAGCCTATGTTGACGCATATCAGCTAACAAAGGTGTTCATATCAATTTTTATACTAACACACTCGTCAAAAACTCTATGAATTAACTGGTGCCCTATGATGAATCAAGACATGGTGCTTTTTCATCATGATGTGGAGATGGAATTTCCAGATGACCGACCAGCATAAAAGCATCAAGCCTCTCTGCTGGAATTTGGAAGGATTAAGAATGAGAAAACTACAACAACCATGGATGTCACTGTTGGAATTCCCGCAGCCATCGGAGCCCTGGTACTACCAAACAGCTGCAGTTTTTTCATTTTCTAGTCTCTTTTCTTTTTGGCCTGTGCTAATCATAGATACTTATGCGTACATTCTGGTGTTGTAGATATTACTACAGAAAAATATCAAGACAAAAGGTGTCATACGACCTCTCAAAACTGAAGTCTACATGCAAGGTAATAAGGAATGACACTATTAGCTATTAGTCTATTACTATCATCTTGTCACTCACTACATCAAAACATTCTATTATCCTCACCCTACAGGTTTTTAAACCTTACGAGTAACGGAATTGTTTGTGTTTTGCAGCACTGGACATATTAGAGGCTTATGGTTTTAAATTGTCTGAAAAGATGGAATAAACTAAACATACATAGACATTCTGCAGTCACAAAAGTCTCTCTCAGGCGCTCGATTCCAGACAATGTACACAATAGATAACAATAAACAACCATGTTCTGTATCTAGTTTGTACAAAGGTGTTCAATATATATGTAAAACTACAGCTTCTGTTCCATATAAATCTATCTATATTTTGATAAGAAGTTGCATTCTCTTATCCAACAAGAATATTTTGGGTAATCATAATTCATTTCAAGGAAATCAATATCTGAAACCATGGAAGCGAAGAATAAAAATATTTAGTGCGGTTTTTGGGATGAATAAAAAAAGAATCCTATATGTTTTCCCGATAGGGAAATAGAGAACAAAAAATGTGAACGCAGCAATATAAAGAGTTGTTGTTGATGCTACTGCAGTCGATTATCAGTAAAGGCAAGTTTATTGTCTTTCCTCAAAAAACCCATCTATTTCTAGAATTACTTATGTTTTACTGATGCAAGCAGAAGCGAAAAATATAGAAAAACCAAAACACTAATTGAAAAGTAAAATCAATAAACAAACAAACTCAAATCAAAGAACCAAAAAAGTTACAGCTAAAGGTTAAAACAAACAACCTTATTCATTTAACTTGAAATGATAGGCTAAGATAAACCAAGCTACACTGTTAGAGAAGAAAACATTGGGATATCCTTGACTCAAACCCAAACTAATCTACACTTTCCAAACTTAGATCATGCACCCAAACGTATTTCCTTCCCTTACTAGTACAACCGTTGCCACGGTGGGAGGGCCGACCAAAGAAGAATCTGAAGATGGCGACTACTTTCACATTCCGTTTCAGCAAAAATGATCTTTTCGCCCCGTTTCGGAAAAAGTGATACTTTCACCTCGTTTCAGAAAAAGTGACACTTTCGCCTCGTCTCAGAAAAACTGATGCCCTCGCCCCGTTCCAGAAAAAGTGATGCTCTCACTTTTTCTGGAACGGAGCGAAATCATCACTTTTTCGGTTTTCCCAAAACGGAGCGAAAGTATCACTTTTCCCAAAACGGGGCAAAAGTATCACTTTTTCCCGAAACGGGGAGAAATGATCACTTTTTCTGAAACGGAATGTGAAAGTTTTTTCTGAAACGGAAAATCAGTCGATCCATAAACCAAAATATGGTTACATGATGTGTTATGCATCCTTTGTGGTGGTTTGTATAATGACTATGCATTTAATTTTCGAGAATTGTGCCTAAAATAAAAGTATCACTTTTCTTGAAACGGATGAAGTACATCGTTTTATTAGTTGCAACAGAAAATTAGTTGATGCATAAACCAAAATATGGTTACATAAAGTATTATGTATCCTTTATGGTGGTTTGTAAAATGAATATACATTTAATTTTCTAAAATTATGCCTAAAATGATAAATACCTCCGAATTTTTCGTAAAAACTCAATATTCGATATTGTTGTTTGTGCTCGTTGGATAGGTTTTTTTATTAGCTTTCCAACGAGATAAAATTTGCAAAATTCCAAGGCACGGATTTTTAGATATGTTATATTAAAGTTCGCATTCCAATTATACCCCTAAAAAAATAGGATACATAAGGAGTTATAGTAATTGGACTTAAAGGGAGGGATATTTCTGGTTTTTCGGCGCTAACCATTTCCAATCTTTTTGTTTCAATTTGATGACTTAGGATTTACAAAAAAGTGGCCATATAAGGTCCTCCCTCGCTTCGCTCGGTCGGCCCAATTAAACTTCAACTACAAAAATGAGGAGTGCGAATTCGTGCACACTCTTTAACGAGTGTATATTTCACATTTTAATCTCTACCATTGATTTAATTTAGGGAGTTATGTAACGAGGGCCGTGATTCTAAACATGAGGGGTAATGGGGCCATCAGTTAAATAATCAACCAATTAGAAGTTTTTTTTTTTGATCGGTAAAGAAGAATAGATTGATCAAAAAGGAGAGGGAACAAAAGGTTTGTACCACCCTCAAGAGTACAAAGGAAGCCAGAGAAAAGAAAAAAAAGAAAGAAGTTACAGACAACTTCCAGACAAGAAAACCCAAATTACAAATGGTCAAAGTAAAGCTTGGGCCAGTTGGTCATAACATCTTCAAAACTAGGATTTTCCAAATTTTTAAACACCAAACACCAAGTGAAGAGTTGGTATTTGATCTTTTGTTGAACAGTAACCGCAGAACTTGTTTTGCTGCTGAAAGCTCTTGCATTTCTCTCCATCCATAGGCTCCACAGTATAGCAACAGAAATCATGCTCCATATAAAGTATTGTTGCTTGTCTGGCAAATTGATGTTCCAGGAGAACATCATTGAAATTATATTGTCAGGCATAGTGAACTGCCACTGCAGCTTTTCCTTGAAATGATCCCAAATCTTAACTGCAAAATCACAGTGCAAGAAGAGATGATTTGCAGATTCATTCTGGGAACAAAACAAACAGTTTTGTGGAACATCCATTTTTCTCCTCAGAAGCATATCCCTTGTTGGAAGACTGTTGTGAGCAATTGTCCAGAGAAAGAAAGATATCTTTGGAGGAAATTTATGTCCCCAAATATACTTGAAGATGAATCTTGAATCTTGATCCACATATTCTTGAAGAAGAGAATTATAAGTAGACTTCACAGTAAAAACATTTCCCTTTTCCAAATTACAACCAATTACATCGTCCACCTCTTTGATGATAGAGACATGAGCAAGACTAGTTTGAAGATCTGACAGCTCCTTTCTTCTAACAACATTCAATCTTCTAGGCAACAAAAGATTCCAAGTTTGACTCTCTTCTAAGAAAACATCAGATATACAACTTGTTTTAGTCCTGGAGACAGCATACAAATTTGGAAACTTTACACTGAGAGGAGCATCAAACAACCATTTGTCCATCCAAAAACTGATCCTGTTACCGGACTGAACTTTGAATTTCACATGATTTCTGAAAATTGAAGTGCACTTAAGAATACCTTTCCAGACAGACTTTCCATAAGTCATCCTTAAAGCTTTTGTGAACCAATTAAGAGGATTTGTCCCAAATTTGTCAGCTACTATTTGTCTCCACATCACATCTTTTTCTATAGCAAATCTCCAATGCCATTTAGTTAATAAGGCCTTGTTCATTTTTTGTAGACTTTTGATACCTAAGCCTCCAAATTTTTTCCTTTTATTAAGAGTTAGAAAATTAACTAAGTGAGTCTTTTTTCTCCCTTTGTTGTCATTCCATAAGTAGTTTCTCATTATTCTCTCCAACCTTTTAGCCACAAAGGCTGGAATGACAAATAAAGACATGTAATAAACTGGTAAACTGGACAGAACAATAGTGATCAGTGTCATTTTACCCGCTCTGTTTAGCACTGTTCTTTTCCATCCTGGTAATCTTCTAAAAAAACTATCAACCACCTTATCCCATTTAGCCACTCCCCCACTTATGTCTCCCAGAGGAAAACCCAAGTAAGTTGTTGGAAGAACACCAGAGTAACACCCAAGAATAGAAGAGAAATCACTAAGATCACCCTCAAAAGCTACACCAAAAATTTTACTCTTGGCAAAATTGATCTTTAGGCGAGTAAGCTACTCAAAAGAAAGAATAATAAGTCTCAAATTGTTTACCTGATTGACATCTGCATCAAGGAAAATAAGAGTGTCATCTGCAAATTGCAAATGACTTATAATCTTTCCTCTTGTTGTAGCTTGAAAACCAGAAATAAGTCCCTCTTCTTGTGCTTTCTGAATCATAAAAGATAAGGCTTCTCCAACTAAAAGAAATAAGAAGGGAGATAGGGGATCTCCTTGTCTAATTCCTTTTTTGGAAGTAAAGAAACCTGTAGCAGAACCATTTACAAGAATTGAGAATTTTACAAATTCAACACAACATCTGATCCATTTTCTCCAACTATCTCCAAAACCCATAAGACCAAGAATCTCATCTAAGAAGTCCTAATTAACATGATCAAAAGCTTTTTCAAAATCCACTTTAATCAGAATGCCTGCCTTTCCACTTCTTTCTCTAGAATCATTTAATTCATTTGCAACTAGAACTCCATCCAAGATTTGCCTTTTTTTGATGAAAGAAGTTTGATGATAAGAAATGGTATTTGGGAGAACTTCTTTAAACCTGTCTGCCAGCACTTTAGAGATAATCTTATAGATGCCATGAACCAAACTAATTGGTCTTAAATCCTTAATTTCCTCAATTGAGTCCTTTTTTGGAATCAAAGCAATGAAAGTGTTTTTCAACCTCCAATCCAAAAAATTCTTATCCTGTAAATCTTTGAAAACTGCCATAATATCATTTTTGAGAATATCCCAACAGAGAACATAGAAACTTACTGGAAAACCATATGGTCTTGGAGCCTTTGATTGTCCAAGCCTTTTCATAGCAGCTAAACATTCTTCTTCAGTAACTTGAGCTTCAAGAGTTACTCTCATTTCTTCTGAGATTCTGCTGAAATGCATATAATCCATTGAAACAGTTCTGCTTGATTGAGTCATAAAAATACCTTTGAAAAAATCCAGAATGCCCTCCTTAATTTCAGTTTGATCCGTAGTGATTTCATCCTTGACTTTAATAGCCCCAATAAAACTTCTTCTTCTTCTGTCAGAAGCTAGTCTGTGAAAGAATTTAGTATTATCATCTTGATTTTGCATATAAGTTACTCTAGCTCTTGATCTCCACTTTTCTTCTTTCAAAATAGTTAGACTGCAATAGTATTTTCTTTCTTGAAGTCTTGAATTCCACTGCTCTTCAGTTAAACCATTGTTGGTATTCTCCTCAGCATCCAAAGAAACAAAAGTGTCTTCTAAATCTTCAATTCTTCTATCCAGCTCACCAAATTCTTGTTTGCTCCATAACTTCAAAAGGGGTTTGAGAAGTTGCAGTTTTTTGCAGATTGAGAAACCAGCTCCACCTGAAACAACAAGAAAAGACCAAGTAGTAGTGATAAAATTTACAAAATTAGGATGAGTGAACTAGTATGACTCACATCGAAAAGGTCATGTGCCTGTTTTCACACCTTCACAGATGAGGGCAATAGGATTATGATCAGAGCAAGGTCTTGATAAATCTTGTTGAACAACTCTTGGAAATTGCTGCTCCCAATCTATAGAAATTAACATTCTATCTATTCTACTTCTTATACTTTGAACTTGATTATTTGTACAAGTAAAAGTAGCTCCAGAAAGAGGCAGATCAATTAATTCATGGCTTGCAATAAAATTATTGAATCTTCTCATACCAGCTGAGTTTTCACCTCCATAAGACCTTTCATGAGAAAATCTGATTTCATTAAAGTCTCCACCAATGACCCAGGGTAAGGACCAATAACTTCTTACTTCTTCAATTTCTCTCCAGAAAAGCTTCATATCACCAGTGTTATTTGCATTTGGGGCATAAATACCACTGAAAATATACACTCATTAGTGGAGTGTGAACAGATTTGGACTCAAAAATGAGAGATTTCCCTCAAATTCTATGATGTTCTTCCCTTTTATTCTAACTGAACAAATAAGTAAACTACTCCCAGGACATTTACCAATGCCTTCCCAAAACAAACATTCGTCAGGTTTACCTTGTTGGAATTCGTCTTGGATTTGCCATGGCTTTTTTCAAAATTAAGAACTTGCCATCATATAGTTGTTTCTTTGCTGCTCCTATAACAACAACCTCAAAGAATTATATACAGTGTTGAAGTTATTACCTACATACAATAAAAAGCTATACCTGTTAATGTGATGCTTTCCGATTCAAAAATTTAGCCCGAAAAAAGCAACAACAAGCATCCTTGCATCAGTAGCTACAGACCACAACTAAAGCCAACCAATATTAGATGTACCCCACTACATATGAGCTGTCATCCATTATATAAACACCAAAAATCCATTGATGGAGATTCTAAACATAATACTCGTGTAATTCAAACAATCATAGTGAAGAACCATGGATGTAAATCACAATGATCGAACCATGTAAAAAATCCTTGTGTCCATTTTACAATTTTATCACTTTAATCTTTATTTTGATTATAAAATAGATTTAGATATAGAAAATATTATAAGGGGTGTGTTGTGGGATATCCTGTAACCACAGGTGTGATCAGCTTTTAAGGTTACCTTCGGTTCTTCTTCTCCGTCTCCTCATCTTGTATCCATCTCTATAGATACGTCCACATGATGATATATTATTCGGCGCTAACACCTACTTCCCATTTTTGTTTCCTCCACCACTATGTTGGTTTAGTTTATATATGTGTCTCACCCACTCCAATTTTGTTCAATATTCTCTCACTGTTCACGAGCTTCCCGTGCATTACCCTTTTATTTTTTATTTTTTTTAAGCATGGAATTTATTAAGAGATCAACACTAATATATTCTTTTGGGAACGATACAATTTGTCGTGGGTATGTGGTACCCTTCCCTCAAAATAAAAATAAAAAGCTTAAAATCGGAGTCATGAAATATAATTTGACCCCCTATAGTTGTTGATCAACACTAATATATTCTTTTGGGAACCGAATAATTGAGAACAAAAAAGGTATGGAGTTTTTTTAAGAATGATAAAATACTATTTATCTATATCGGCTAAAACAAAATACGGAAAATGGTCATTTGTCTAAATATTTTTAATATATGGTTTAAATAGTCGAGTAAAAATTAGTATTGTTGAAATAGACACCAAAAAAATAGCAAAGATAAAACTTGATTCATCCTGACTTAAACTTAAATTTTAAAAATTAAAATAAGAAAAACTATTTGAAAATGGGTAGGATAAAACTATTTACATCCTGGCTATTTTTACATTTTTGTCGGAAAATGGTCATTTTTCATTTTTAATATATGGTTTAAATAGACGAGTAAAAAAATCGTTGATTTTGATCTATTTGAAAATGGGTAGGATAAAACTATTTTTAACCAATTTTGTGAAAAAAGTATCGGCATTTAGTTGTTGATTAAAGGATTTGAAAATGAAAAACAAACTAAATGGTTAGAATTTAATTATGAAAAAAGACAGTTCTTCCAATACTTGTATTTGTCTTACTTCGATAATCCCTCTCTTCTTCTTATCGGATATCTCGGTATTATACTTTTATGTTATGTTCTTTTTACTTTGTATTATGTTATTTTTGATCTTATATTCATTGTAAGGCTACTGGTTTATAAAACAAAAAAGTACAAAAATAAAATAAAAAAATCCAACATGTTGTGGTGCCTAAATTATTATATATAAACCCGTACACGAGAAGTCTTTAAACCAGTTGTCTTCCTTTAAAGTTAACTCCTCTTTCAACCATTTCTCTCCCTCCATACTTATCTTGCAACCTCTTGTAATTCAAAAATGGATGAGAATTTTTTGTTCATAACAGCTAGTACTGTAATAATTAGAGCTGCACATGAGCTGGTATAGTCCGGGTTTCTCACGGAACCGGTACATGTACCTTGTGTTGACCGGTACCTCATTTTGAGGACCGGTACTTGTACCTGGACTTGTACCGGTACCAATAAAACTGGCCAGTTCCACTCCAGTACAGGGTTTTACCCGGTCTCTTTTCTCATATCTTCATTGATATACATACAACTAACTTTACAGTTCAAATCAAACAAATTGAATAGACCAAATTACACTGAATAAATATCAAATTTATCATCAACTGATTTGCATAAATCATATAATCACAAATTTGCATATTGACCAAAAATTATGTAGAATCTAACTAGTGTTAGTCCACCTGCAATTACAATACAGTTCAAGAGATATTTTAGTGTTAGTATATCAGAACGAATCTAGAAAGAAGTTTATGAGATTCAAGAGATATTTTATTGAAACTCAATACACAGTTCAATATTTAGAGAACTGGTGGTGTTTACAATGAACGGTAAACTTATCTGTTGGGTTTGGCTTAAACTCCAACAAATTATCCATGCCTTTAATCAAACCAGCAATTAAATATGATTGACTAAAAATTTATCCCAGATTTGCGTAACATGTGAAACCTAATATCACCACCTCAAGATCTATGAATCTGAAATTAAATAATAAAAAAATCAATTAGAATTTCAGAATTTCAGAAATTCAGAAGAAATTAATATAATTAGCTCAAAACACACATAATCATAGTCTTCTTACACACCTGTTGAGCTTCAAATCTTCAAACCCCAACTTCAATTGTTCTTCACCAATTCCTCCATCTTATTCCTCCCAGTGAATCATGTGAACCCTAATCTCATCAATACTGTGTTTATTAAACAAACTAAAATAAAATAGAAAAAATTAAGAACATAATCGAACAAAATCATCATCAACAGAACTGATTGAATAATCAACTAATCAATTGAAGAAACTGATTAAAACCAATATGAAATTTCAATCCATAAATCCATCTAAAAAACCTTTCAATTCTTATTTAACTGATTCAAACCAAACATGCAATTAAACAAAACCCTAAATCGATTTATAACTAAATTAGCCAACAAACAACATTATATGAATTACCTGTAGAAAAAGAAGAAGTAACAGAAAAGAACTAAAGAAATAAAAGAAGAAGAAGAAGATGATTAAGAACTGAATGGAGATTATTTTGGATTCATGGTGTTGGTATCCCTCTCTGTAACGATGAAGAAGGTGGTGGTCTGGCGAAGAAGAATAGAGAAGAAAGATGGGCTTCCGTCTATGTAAGGAGAAGAGATAATGAAGGAGAGATTAGAAAAATACATTATAAAACCTAGCATCAACGGTCAGGATGCATTTAAATCAATGGATATAATCACTCCGGGACATGCCGGGAATCCCCCAAGAACCGGTCCCAGTACCGGCCTACACCGGTTCTCTACTTTAGGAACCGGATACTGTCTCGTCTACTCCGGTACGGTTTTGGTGCGGGTTTTCCGGTTCCTGACCGGGTCACCGGTTCCCAGCTGGGTATTGTGCAGCTCTAGTAATAATAGTGCTTGCATTAGCAAAATTTATAGTTTCTAGAAAATCCTCTACCTCTACAATGGAATGGCCAGCAGGTCCAAAATCACTACCAATAATCGGGAACCTTCACCAATTAGGAGGAGATCTCCTTCATGTTGTTTTGGCAAACTTAGCTAAAGTTCATGGAGGTGTCTTTACAATATGGATAGGAAGTTGGAACCCAGTGGTCATTGTAAGTGATGTACACAGTGCTCGCGAAGTTCTTATTACTAAATCTTCTGATTATTCAGGTAGAGTTGTGCCTGATTATATTAAACTCATTTCGGCAGATGGGGAGAATATTTCTGATTCTGATTCCGGTCCATTTTGGCATAATCTAAGGAAACGTCTTCAAGGTGTTGCATTAAATCCTCCGAGTATTATGTCCCAGTCTCATTTAAAAGAAAGAGACATGCAAAATCTAATCAAATCCATGCAAGAAAATGCATCACGAGAGAATGGGATTGTAAAACCTCTTGATTATGTTAAGAAAGATGCTATCCGATTAGTAAGTCGAATTATTTTCGGTCATGAATTCTCAAATGAAGAGTTTGTTGCTGCTATGACTCACACCCTCCATAATTTTGTACGTATAGGTGAATTTGCAAGATTAGCTGATGCATTTAAAATTGCCACATATTTACCGAGCCACAAAAAAATTGTTCGCAAAATGAATGATGTAGGTGCACAGGGTGCAAATTTGATTATTCCATGTATGGCATCCAAACCTCCTTCGAATACTTATTTACATTTTCTTATGTCCCAAGGTTATAGTGAAGATGTTACAGTGTCAGCTATACTTGAAATTTATGGTTTGGCAGCAGATAGTATAGCAGAAACAACAGTTTGAGCCCTCACATTTTTAGTACGCGAACAAGAAGTTCAAGAAAAGCTTTACCTTGAAATGAAGAACGTCACAGGGAGCACTAGACCTGTAAAAATTGCAGATTTGAAACAAATGTCGTATTTAGAAGCAGTGGTGAAAGAAACGCTAAGGATGAAATGCATTGGACCACTGGCAATTGCTCATAAAGCGACGAAAAACACTTCATTAATGGGTAAGAAAATTGATAAAGGTACAGCAGTAATGGTTAATATTTACGCTATTCATCACAACTCTGACGTTTTTCCGGAACCATATAAGTTCATGCCAAAGAGATTCTTGAAAGAGTTTAACAGTGATGGAAGTTTGGGTGATGGAGAAAAGATGAAAAGTTCATTATTAGCATTTGGTGCTGGTATGAGAGTTTGTGCAGGTACGGATATAGCTAAACTTATGATATCTTTTGGTATTGCAAGTTTGGTTAATAAGTTCAAATGGGACTGTGCTTCGGATGGAAAACTGCCTGATCTTACTGAAGATCTTAGTTTGATTCTCTTAAATAAAAACCCACTCGAAGCGAGAATTACTCCCCGATTTAATTAATCATCGTACTGATCTTTTGATAGTAAATGGTTCGACCTTATTCAGTCAAGTTCCAAGTGCGCATTCTTCTGGCACCAAGAGGTCCTGGTCTGGAGCGGGGGATTTTCATGTTTCTTTACCGAGCTACATGGAGTTAATTTGGTGGGGATCCTCTTCTTATGTGTTACGACACCAGCACCTTTCCCAGTTTCCTTAAATTGCTTTTACCTTGTTTAGTTTGTTAGTTTCTCTATTTAGTTGGACTTCTTTTATTAGCTATGTGTGTTTAGAGTTTCCTAGTTTGATGTTGCTTGTTATTCAAGTTCTGTGAACAATAAATACTCAGCAACCGTTTGTGTTAGAGTTCATCAATAGAAAAACTCTGTTTATTTACAATTTCTTAAAGTTTGGTTGCTCACCCCAAAGAAAAAGGGTTTTATCTGGTTCTTACTTGTTTACCACGTTCCATCCTTTGTTAGAGGTCTAGAACCCTAACATATGGATCAGAGCCGGTTTTCGATCAAAAATACACCAATTTGTTTTTTACAACGATGACTTATACAGAAGATTTATCAGCTTTAAAGGAGAGTATTAATGGTGTTGCTAACAAGTTGGATGTTCTTACTGAAACTATCACAAACTTTCATGTTCTTGATGACGATGCGAAAAATAAGAAGTTAGCAGAAAAGCTTTTGCAAAGAGACCAAGCAAACACTGCTCTTGCTACCACGCTTACTACCTCTCTGAGTTCCTCCTTTCGTACTATATTCACATAACTGTTTACTCAACATCGTCAAGATAATGGTGTTGCGCCTCCTCCACCATCTCCACCACCACCTCCACCGCCACCTCCGGATAATAATGGTATTGAAAAACTGTGACCTAACTCGGTTAATATCAAGTTCCCTACTTTCAATGGTGAGGATCCTCATGGTTGGATCTTCAATGTTGACCAGTACTTTAGTGTTTATAACAACTCTGATGCTCTCAAAATTATTGTTGCTTGTGCTCATCTAAAAGGATAGGCCAATATTTGGTATAGATGGAAGAGAACTAGAGTTGTCGTGACCACATGGATAGAATTCTGCAATTTAATCCGTGCTAGATTTAATCCTGAAAAGTTTGGTGATGCTTGCCTAGCCATTAGTACTATGGACCAAAAAGGTATGGTTCACCAACATATATCTGTGTTTGAAAAATTATTGAACTTTGTTGAATTTCCGGAGGATTACTTGATAAGCTGTTTTATTCGTTCTCTTAAACCACATATTGGGTCTGTGGTAAAACTGCTTGCACCCCAAACTTTGGATGAAGCATATACTAAGGCAATACATTAGGAAGCATCCTATTCAGCTACTAAGTTTTTTCCTAGACAACCATACCATCCACCTCCTTTCAGAAGCCCAATTACTTCTCAATTGGCTCAACCGCAACAGCCACTTTTTCCTCAGGGTTATAGGAGATTGTCACCAGAGAAACAAAGAGAAAAAAGAGCTAAGGGTATTTTTTTCAAGTGTGATCAGCCATACAGACCAAATCATATATGTGTTAATCCTCAGTTAACCATCCTGGATATTGAGGAACCTAGAACACCACTTGCCATAAAAACTGTGGATTCTTGTTCTGCGACTGAGGTTGATAATTCAGCAGAAGAAGCTTCTAACATTGAGGATACGCCTTCTATTTATAGGAATTCAATCATGGGTTCTCACTTTCCTAAGATAATGTGTATTACAGGTTCATCTAAAGCTCAACCTATTACAGTTCTAGTAAACTCTGGTTCTACTCACAATTTTCTCATCCCATCAGTTGCTAAACAATGTGGTTATCACATTAAATCCAAAGATACTTCTCTTCGTGTTACATTAGGTGATGGTAACCATATACACACTCAAGGAACCTTCTTAAATATACCAATTCATCTGCAAAATCATATGTTTACAATTGATTTCCATGTCTTGGCTGTTAGTGGTTGCGATGATGTTCTAGTTCTAGGGGTCCAGTGGTTGCGCAAGTTAGGACCTATTGAATGTTATTTTGAAACATTGTCAATGAAGTTTAAATATGATGGCGCGGACGTTCAATTATTGGGAAATAATTCTGCTGCTTTAATGGTATTGGATACTGCTCCCATGTAGAAATTGCTACGTAAAGAGATTTATGGGTTCTTTCTACAATTCAATGCCGTACACAATTCTGCATTAATTTCTTCTTCCATAGAAAACCTTGCAATTAAGGAATTAATATCTACCTTTCAAGATGTGTTTGCAACCCCAAATTATCTTCCTCCTACAAGACTACATGATCATCGCATTCCATTGCTACCAGATTCTACTCCTGTTAATGTTCGTCCATATCGATATCCCCATTTCCATAAGGCTGAGATTGAGAAGATTATTTCAGAACTCAAGCAAGCTGGTTTCATACGTCCAAGTTCCATTCCATTTTCTTCACCCATATTAATGGTTCGAAAAAAAGATGGATCCTGGAGAATGTGTGTTGATTACAGGGCTTTAAACAAGTTGACAATTAAAGATCGTTATCCTATTCCTATGGTATATGAGTTGTTAGATGATCTGCATGGTGCTATTATTTTCACAAAGCTGGATTTACGTTCTGGTTACTATCAAACACTTGTATATGGACCTGATATTCCTAAAACGGCATTTAGAACTCATGATGGTCACTATGAGTTTCTTGTCATGCCTTTTGGGCTCTCCAATGCGCCAGCTACTTTCCAAAGTTTGATGAATCATATATTCAGGCCATACTTACGGAAATTTGTGCTCGTTATTTTTTGATGATATATTAATCTATAGCCCCAATGTGCAAGATCACATTCAACAATTGTCATTAGTGTTTGGTTTACTTCGCCAGCATCAACTATTTGTTAAGGAATCAAAGTGTACACAGCCATCAGTGGGATATCTTGGCCATGTCATCTCCTCTGAAGGTGTTGCAGTTGAGAAGGACAAGATTGACATTGTACTTTCTTGTCCACTTCCTACTACCGTTAAAAGTCTAAGGGGATTTCTTGGTTTGGCGGGGTATTACAGAAAATTTGTAAAGAATTTTGGTAAGATATGTGCACCTTTAACACAATTGTTAAAAAAGGATGCATTCTTATGGACTGAGGATGCTTCTTCTGCTTTTCGAGAATTACAACATGCGTTAACAACTACACCTGTTTTGATACTTCCTGACTTTAAAAAAGAATTTTATCTAGAATGTGATGCGTCGGGAAATGTTTTGGGAGCTGTTTTAATGCAAACTGGTCGACCAATTGCTTATTTTAGGAAAGCGTTAGAAGGTAAGAATCTAAATCTCTCTATTTATGATAAGGAGATGGTGGAAATTGTGTCTGCAGTACAAAAGTGGAGACCATATTTATTGGGAAGGCATTTTAAAATTTATACTGATCACCATAGTTTGAAGTACTTTTTATATCAGCGTATATCTTCAATTGAGCAACAGAAATGGGTTTCTAAACTTCTTGGATATGATTACGAAATAATTTTTCGAAAAGGGAAAGAAAATATTGTAGCTGATGCCCTTTCTCGAAATCCTGGTTTAGCATTCAATGCTATGACTTCTCCATTATTTGCAGGAGTTACTGAAATCATTCAAGAAACTAATGTTGATCAGGAATTAGGAGTTTTAATCGACCAGTTTCGGCACAATCCTTCATGTAAGCCAAATTAATCTCTTTTTAATGGTGTCTTAAGATACAAGGGGAGCATTGTAGTTAAACCAACATCTGACTGGTGTGCTAAACTCTTACATGAGTTTCATTCAACTCCCATAGGTGGCCATTCTGGATTCCTAAGAACATATAAACGGATTCAACACAATTTTTATTGGAGAGGATTAAAAAAGTCAGTTAAGGATTTTGTGTCTCAATGTGATGTTTGTCAGAGAAACAAAGATGAAGATGTATCACCTCCAGGATTGTTGTAGCCTCTTCCTATTCCTGCTGATATTTGGTTAGACGTTTCAATGGATTTTATCGATGGATTTCCTTCTTCAACCCGTAAAACTTCAATATTAGTGGTGGTTGATAGATTGTCAAAATATGCACATTTCATTGCTCTTGTGCATCCATACACATCTGCTGACATTTCAACTATCTTTGTTCGAAACATTGTTCGTCTACATGGCATGCCGAGAAGTATTGTTAGTGATCTTGATTCCATATTCATGAGTAATTTTTGGGAAGATTTTATTTCATTGCACAATACAAAATTATGCCGCAGTTCTTCATACCATCCGCAGTCAAATGGTCAAACCGAGGTAACCAACCGAACTCTTGAATGTTATCTTAGGTGGTTTGATAGCGTCAAACCCACTGACTGGGTTAAGTGGTTACCATGGGCTGAATGATGGTACAATACCAGTCATCATTCTGCCATTACTATGTCTCCATACCAAGCTATGTATAGTAGAACTCCACCGTCTTTCTCCAGCTATCTTCCTGGTTCTACAACTGTGCACGATATTGATGTAATGTTACGAGAAAGAGATCGTACTCTAAAGATACTGAAATTTCATCTTCAAGCTGCTCAAACTCGTATGAAGACTTATTCTAATGCTCATCATACTGAAAGGAGTTTTAACATTAATGACTGGGTATTTTTACGGTTGCAGCCGTATAGACAATCATCCGTTTCTACTCAACCATTCACCAAGATTTCTCCTAAGTATTATGGTCCTTTCCGTGTTATTGAACGCATAGGAGAAGTTGCTTATAAGTTGCAATTGCCAGTAGAAAGCCGTATTCATCCAGTTTTTCATGTTTCACAGCTGAAATTAAAGCTTGGATCTTCTATTAATGTTGAGACTATTTTACCTACTATTTTTGATTATGATAAATGGGAACCTGCTGATGTTTTGGATCGCAAGATGTTTAAGAAAGGTAATAAGGCTGGTACTCAATGGTTGGTCCACTGGAAAGATCGTGATGTAGAGGATGCGACTTGGGAAGATGCAGATGAATTACGTATGCGTTTTCCAGAATTTGTGGCTTGAGGACAAGCCATTTTTCAGGCGCGGTGGGATGTTACGACACCAGAACCTTTCCCAGTTTCCTTAAATTGCTTTTACCTTGTTTAGTTTGTTAGTTTCTCTATTTAGTTAGACTTCTTTTATTAGCTATGTGTGTTTAGAGTTTCCTAGTTTGATGTTGCTTGTTATTCAAGTTCTTTGAACTATAAATACATAGCAACCGTTTGTGTTAGAGTTCATCAATAGAAAAACTCTGTTTATTTACAATTTCTTCAAGTTTGGTTGCTCACCCCAAAGAAAAAGGGTTTTATCTGGTTCTTACTTGTTTACCACGTTCCATCCTTTGTTAGAGGTCTAGAACCCTAACATTATGATTTACATCTTTTAGTAAAACTTTGTTTGTTTTTACCTTTTTGTGATGTTGTTGTTGTACTTTGTTTTTGCCTTTATGTTTTACTTTGTTTCTCCTTTTTTGTGATGTTGCTGTTTGTACTTTGTTTTTCCCATTTTGTTTTACTTTGTTGTTCTTTCCCTTTCTGTGACGTTGTTTTACTTTTGTGTACAAATCTTTTAGTTCACGTTTGGCAACTTTGATATCCTATCCTAGGTTGGGTTGTCTCCAAAATAACCGTCAAAACGTGTTTGTATTCTTTTTATTCTAAGTTTGGACACGAATAACATAACCTTCCCTAATTTTAGTTAGCTAAAAACGTAAGGTTACACAATTTTCCCAAATATCCGGGATACCAAAATCCCAACCAAGAATAGGCATTTATGTTTCCTTTAAAATTGGTAATTATGAGGTAGTCAAATGAGATTTTTAATGACTTATGGGGAGTTCGAAAATCTACTGTTAGTCCATAGAGACTTTTGGAGAGTCTCTTAATGTCTCTTGTTATTGGTTAGAGATTTTTTTTCAAGTCATTTAAATTCTCCGAAACTCCATGTTATTGGATTGGGATTTCATTTGAGTCACTCCAACACTCCTGTTATTCGAAGGAGAATTGAAAGTCATTGATTTGTTGTTTTCAGAGATTTGGAGAGACTTCTTCATGAAAATAGGCATGATAGAAATCTCTCCTCAATAGGTGATATTTCGAGAGACTTGGAGATTTGGAGATTTTTTGGATTTGGGAGTGAACCATTTTTAATATATATATTAAAATCGTCTATGTGAGTCTTTGTGATATATATCGATTTAAAAATATATATTTTAAAAGTTATGATTTTTTTTCCGATTTTAAGTTGTTGGAAAACTCCGCATAGAAAATCAGTGGTGAGATAGCATAGAAAATAAAATGTGGGACGAGCGGAATAAAAAGAATGAAAATTTAGGCATAGGATAGCAATGAGATTTATTTTGACAATGGACACATATTTCATTAGGTAGTCATGTTACTTTTATTATTATTGTAATGTGAATAATAAATAAAATCGGTAATGTTTGGAATTTATCAGGGATATTATAGAATTTTGTCTCTACAAATCACATAAACTTTCTACAAGTTTCTTTTTTTTTGTCCCTACAAATCTCATTTTTTGTCTCTACAAGTCACAGAGGCTCTCTAAAACACTCTCAGAGACTCTCTAAAACACTCTCAGAGAATCACTAGAAATCTCTAGATTTTCAGAGAATCTCTGGGAGTCACTCAAATTAAAAATCTATGAAAGTACATAAAAATCTTGTTTGACTACCACCCTGTAAAACTTTTCTCACTTCACCCATTTTTTACCCTTTTTTTAGTTATCTTATATTTTCCCATTATGATAATAAGTAAATTAAATCTTTTCTAATAACATTAAACACTATACAAACAAAATATGACATACACCCGTACGTGATTTGATGGAAAAACAAACAACATTTTTGCTTAACTATTTCATGGTAAGCCTAATTAAATAAGAAAAAACTCTTAGCAGAATTTTATGTTGTCAAAGGTGCCAAACACGTTCTTAGTAACATTTGGTTCATGTATCAATAAGTTAGTTACTTAGATTACATATCTCTCAAATCCCGACAAAGTTTATGATGAAAGTACTTTAGTACTTCACTAAGTTGTTTCGCTTTTATGGACCATACAGAGGCTGGTTCCTATGTGTTATAACAAATGGCTCTTCCAATCATAATTAATCAAGAAATGAAATCAAAGTAAATCAAGCACACACAACACAAGAATTTATAGTGGTTCGATCAAGATGATCCACATCCACTTGCGAGGACAACGATAACGATTTCACTATGTATCCAACAAGATTACAAGGTATTTCCACTCAATCCCCTCAAAAAACCCTAGCACTCTTTTTGGTGCCTCACACTCTCTTCACATGAGTTTCTCTATCTATTAAGAAGATAAGGATAAAACAAAAGGACACTTATCCTTTTATCTAACCTAAAAGATCCTTATGCCTTTTTGGTTATGTGCAAATAAAGTTTCTCACCTGGGCTCTAAAGGGAACAAGCCCAACTAAATACAAACCCTATTCAAGGCATAATAAAACAAATCTCCAACTTGACTTGAATACCATCACCATTCATCATCATCGTCTTCGCTCATCCCCCTCAAGGGCTCTCAACACCAGTTGACACCAACCAAGTCCAAGAAATGCTTGAACTTGATACTTGGAAACGGCTTCATCAACATATATGCAGGGTTATCCGCTGTATAAACCTTTACATCGTTATATTCCCTTCCTCAATTGCATCCTTGATAAAATGATACATGATGTCGATATGCTTCGTTCTCTCATGATACATATGATTCTTAGTCAAGTGAATGGCACTTTTATTGTCACAAAACAAAACTGCACTCTCTTGCTTGAATCCCATATCACCAACCAAACCCATTAACCATATACCTTACTTCACTGCTCCCACGACTGCCATGTACTCTGCCTCAGTTGTAGACAATGAAACTGTGCTTTGCAAAACCGACCTCCAACTGATAGTACTACCATATAATGTAAAAGTATAACGTGTCAATGTCCTTCTTCTATCCAGATCACTTGTATAATCATAATCAACGTAACCCACAACATTTGTTAAATCACCATTGTGTTTGTCAAACACTAAACCAACATCTGTACTGCCCCTTAGATACCTCAAAATCCAATTTAAAGCTTTCCAATGATCCTTCCTGGGACTTCCCATATATCTACTTACCACACTCATAGCTTGTGCAATATCCGGCCTTGTACAAACCACAACATACATGATGATACCAACTGTGCTTGCATATTGAACAAGAGACATATACTCTGTCTCATCTGAAGTTTGAGGTTGTTTCCTTCTAAAGATTTTAAAATGAGCTGCCAAAGGAGTACTTAATGGTTTTGAATCTTTCATGCCTAACCGCTCCAAAACCTTCTCAATGTAAGCCTTCTGAGACAAAGACAACTTTCCTTCATCTCGGTTTGTATGAATCTCCATGCCCAATATCTTCTTTTATGGACCCAATTCGTTTATCTCAAAATCACTACTCAACTACACCTTCATCCTTTGTATTTCGGACATGTATTTGCAATCAATCAACATATCATCAACATATAAGAGAAAATACACAAATGTACCATCTTGGAGTTTCCTGTGATATACAAAACTATCATACTTACCCCTGTCATAGATATTTTCCACCATAAACGTATCAAAACATTTATACCACTCTCTTGGATATTGATTCAAACAATACAAATATTTCTTCAACAAACATGCATGGTCTTCTTTACCAGGAACTTCAAACCCTTTTAGTTGTTGAATATAAATACGCTCTTCCAAATCACCATGAAGGAAAGCTATCTTAACATATATTTGTTCCAATTCTAGATCTTTCAAACCAACTATAGCAAGCAATGTTCTAATAGAACTATGTGCAACAACAAGAGAAAATACCTCATCATAGTCAACGTCTTCTCTTTGTGTAAACCCCTTTGCCACAAGCCTTTCCTTGTACCTTGTTCCTTCACCATGTGAAGTACCTTGTTTCTTCTTGAAAACCTATTTGCTTCCAATAATATTTTGAAGGTCTTGCAACTATCTCCCAAGTGTCATTCTTGTCAAGATACTCAATTTCTCCAATCACTGAAGCTTCCCATTCTATTGATTCTTCACCGTCGATTGCTTCTTCATAGGTTCTTGGCTCATCCATATTAATATTCTCACCAACTGAAAGTGCATACACAACCAAATCAGAATAGCCATATCTTTGAGGTGGTCTACTTTCCTCCTCTCTCTGTCTCTTACAAGATTGTACTGCTGATCTTGTGCTTCTTCTTTATCATCATCATAAAAAAAACACAGTCTCATTGTTTCCGTGAACTTGAATCTCAAGTTCCACCTGGTCACCAAGCTCCACCTTATCACTAACACCCTCTTCAAATCTTCCATATAGTTCTCCATTCTATGGCTTCAACATCGATTGCTCATCAAATTTCCTATCTATGCTGGTAAGAAACTTGTTTGATATTTGTAGCCTTTCACACCCTTTGCATACCCAAGAAATATACACTTCTTTTCTCTAGGATCTAGCTTCCCCTCATTCACATTAGCATGGGATGGAAATCCAAAAACCTTCAAGTCTTCATAGTTAGCATGTGAACCTGTCCAAACTTCATTTGGAGTATGAAAAGGTGAGGGTACCCAAATATACCTCAAGCTAAAACTTTTCCTTCCTATAAGTCCTTTTTCCGAAATTGATTGTCTATGGAATGGGTCGAGACAATACAACTAATCGATCCATACTTCGTGTGATCTTCTATGAATACGAGATCGAGACAATATAAAAACGAAGTATGTTTACTTGATACAAAGGTTCAGACTTAACCAAACTCAATAGGATTCACGTATCAAGTAAATAGGAATTAACGTTTGTGCAATTTACTTTAATTGTAATAAAACAATTATAATGCGGAAATATAAAGTAAATAGCACAACAAGATTTTGTTAACGAGCAAACCGCAAATGCATAAAAACCCCGGGACCTTGTCCAGAATTGAATACTCTGAGGATTAAGCCGTTATATAAAATAAACCAACTTCTTATAGTTGAGACCAAGCAACTAAACTTATACATGTCTATGTCTCAATTCATATAAGACCAACATGCGGCCGAAAATCAAAGAGTTACACTTTGAACTAGTGTGAAAAATTAAATAAGAAGAGCACATCAGCGCTATTTTAGCATGTTAGAAGATGAATGCATCTGCAAGAGTTATGTTTTATTCACTAATCATCCAATCATTGATGGCGCATTACGGCTTATTACGTTTTGGGGACGCGTTTTAATGAAATTTGAAGAAGAAACAACGAACCTCAACAATAGCAATTCGATGGTGTTGAGTGCTTGGTTCTCCATAATTTCCAAGAATGTTAACAAGTATATTGGTATGATAAGGGAAGAGGATCAAAACATGAGAAGTGGTGAAACCCTGCTGGAGATTAATCAAAGATGTCGTGCAAAGTGGCTCCGTGATAATGGAAAGAAGTTCCAATATGCAAGTTGTTATGAAATCTTAAACGTCTTGCCCCAATTTAGTCTAGCTTATCAATTCTAAGTTCTCAAATTTAACTTATGTAAAAAACATTAAATAAAGATTATTATTTATCAAACAAAAGTACAATTAAATTAACGATTTAAACAAACAACGACTCATATTAACAAACAATCTATTAAACTAACAATTACCACCAAATACATAATCCCTAACCCCGTTTGATCTTGAGAAAACTCATTATTTGGAATCTGAGATGGTGGATGAGTAGCATCAGGTGATTCATAACATTTAAATGGTATCGGAGCCATTGGAGGTGCTTGAAATCGGTTAAATGCTAAACTTGTTGGGTATAAATTAAGGATTTCCTAAATTCATCCAAATTGACGTGTCCACCGCCAAGAGTAAGTACAAGACCTTGGGGCATGAAACTAATAGGATACTGGAAATCCGTCTCCAAGTTTGCTGATGTTGGTGGTATCTGAGTCTCTTTCACCATAGTCTCTTCGATCATAGTTGGAGTGTGATGAGGACTTCCACTTGCACGCCTTGTTGTATTGATATCACTGGGCATTTGAGAACTTTACCTAACAGAGTCCTAGGAAATTCATAACTCATACTCTCCCTCAGAGTCTGTATCTAACTCAGGTGAAAATTGCGGATTTGATTGGTAAAAAGCGCAAAATTGTTCAACTCGTTCTGATACTCTTCTTTTGTTTCCACCACACCATCTTATGGATAGATCTAGTACATACATTCACTAGTAAGTGGAACTATGACAATATCTCCACTTGGTGATAAAGTCTGGACTTCCCAAGATAATGGAGGCATATGTGACGACCCCATTTGACTGCTAGGGTACGTACATGGTTCGCCCGTCGGTAGTAGGGGTTGGGATGGAAGATTTGTAAGTGGAAAATTTCCAGATGCTTGAAATTCAACACTACCTAAGTTTTGTGGATGAACAACAATATTTAGCTTGCATACCTTTTGGAACCAACTGTAGTAATCATAGTCATTTTATGGTTCTTGGATCAAATCATCAGCTTCTTCCCAAGGTTTTCCATTATTTATCAAATTTATCCAATCATCATGTGAAATAATTGAAGTTGGAAACGGGTTGATTGCTTTTACCTTTCTTCCTTTTAGCTAAAACATATGTCTTTCTCCGTAGTACCAAATACCCTGACCACTAACTGGACTATAAAACACAAGTCTCTTAAGGCTTAACTGAAGCATGGTTTGTGCAACTGGTTCATGGAACTCATCAATTACTGTACGTATACAACACTGGAATAATGTTGATACTAGTTCTGAAAACTTGTTGCATACTTTGCATAACAACAACATTTTGACCATCATTAATCTGTCCAATCCAATTATCAGCTTTGTACTTGTACATAACTGGAAAAATTAATCTTTTATCGTGAAGATCAGGTTCGCCAACTGTAAAGTAAGTATACCACCAATACCACTAGTTTTACAACTCGATAATAAATATAATAAATAGTTCTTACCTCCAATACGACCCAAAATCCATTTAAGTTATTTGTCTTCTTAGTTGAGCAATCTTCGAGACATATGTATAGCTCAGCTAAAATTGCAGAACCCCAATCATAATTTGGCGCTTTATTTAAATCTTCTGAAGATTCCAGAAACCCAATTAATGACACTTTTATAGCATTGAGTAAAAAAACTTGTCCTAACATCCATAATACAAAAATACGTTCAAGCTCGGGATAATATTCAGTTATGTTTATCCCCTTGTCATTGTAACGTCTCAAAAAAGCCTTCAACCATGACACTCTTAATCCATATGAGTGTAACTGTTTGGATTCTCGATTTCCTTAAGTATCATTTGAGTACAAGGGGAGTAATTGTTTCCATCTTCCTTCTAATATCCACTTTAATTAGTTAAATTGTACTATTTCACCCTCACTTTTTATTCCAATCAACATATACAAATCTAATGGTGTGAACCCTAAAAACAACATGGTCATAAAATTAAATTTTGTATTTGGAACTAAAATTTGTATCAAACTAAAAAAATTTAATCTCTAACAATTAAAATTTGTTTATGAACTAAAAATTAAACTATTGAATGGAAAACATATAACTTACCACACTCGAAATCCTTGAAAAAGAACGTATTTGCAGTGTTCCACCAACGTTCACAAATAACTCGCACAATTTGAGTCATGTGGTTTTTTGACTTTCATGAAATATGAACGCTGCCAAGGATATCTTCTCAAGGATTCTTGAACATCTTCGAGGAGTAACCCAAACACTTCAGTTAGCTCAGACCACCCACCTCTTAATTTAGGTAACAAAACTCGCTCGGGATGGTTATATAAATGCGTAGATGTTACACTAGATCCAACTAGTTTCTTAACATTAGAGAACTCATGCTCTTTATCCTGAACCCAAATGATATCCTGGCGTTTTTAGTATCCAGTTAAAAATATTTAGGGGCCAACAATAAAATAAAGAAGGCTATTATTGGGGCGTCACATTCCAATAGAGGGGCGTCACCTAATAGGACAAAAAAGGGTCACCCATAAGTAATATTAAAAACCCCTTATCTAAAATAATTTTATAATGACTAAACAACCCTTATGTGGTTAGATTAATAATATAGTTAATTAATAATTGGATTGATAAGATTTTTTATATAACTAGTGATAAAAAATCATATTAAGTGATTTTGGTGGGAAGAAAAAGTTGAAAAAATGAGAAACTTTGGAGATTTTTTTCTAAGTAAACCCTAGATTTCAAATCACCCAAACAATGTTCTTTTTATTTCTCAAAATTTATGAAAGTAAGTAAAAAAATTTGATTTTTTTAGCTTTTCAGAGCCGTTTACGGTTGGGTTTTTCCTTCGTAGCCAACCTTACGACAAATTTACGGTTAGGTTATGATGAACTCTTAGCCGTAACTAGTTAAAATTAAGAAAACCCAATTTTAAACCAGTTACGGCTGGGTTTTTTTGGTCAAAACCCAACTGTAAATCAGTTACGGCTGGGTTTTTTTGGTCAAAACCCAACTGTAAATCAGTTACGGTTGGGTTTTTTTTTTTCCGAACCCAACTGTAAAACAGTTACGGATGGGTTTTTTGTGATCGAACCTAGCGAAGTAAATCGATTCACGATTTGAATTTTTTTTTTGTCGAACCCAATCAGAAAAGCGATTACGGTTGGGTTTTGTTGTGGAAAACCCAACCGTGAATCGGTTCTCGAAACCTTTTTTCCCCTAAGATTTCAATTAATCTAACAATTTCAGATGCAATTAGTTTGTTGATTACCATCACTTCTATCAATATGCTTCTTCTGCACCTTTAATAGAGAATTCAATTGAAGATTATAAGTTTTTCGAACCGTCGATTGATCGAAGATGGTGAAATGATTTTGATTGAAAAAAAAAGAGGGAATGATTTATGGTTGATGAAGGAGAGGAAGTTAAGAAGAAGGAGAAGAAGAGGAGGAGCAGATCTTTGAATGAGAATTAGGTTTTGATTTTAGCTTTAGTTTTTAGGTTTTGATTTTAGTTAAAGGGTAATCTAGACATTTTGTATTGAATCAAGAATACCCCATAACCAATTTTTTGGTCACTAGAAATCCAAGTGAAGCCCCTCTATTGGAATGTGATGCCCCAATAATAGCCTTCAAAATAAAATAGGGTCACCCAAACGTAAAGTGAGTTACCCCCTTATCTCGCATATTTCTTAATGGAAAAATTTCCCTTACATAATCGGTAGGTAATATATTATTTTTATCCCCGAACGCATTCGGTAGACAAAATAAGAAGTATGCCTCTGAATGTCAAAGTATTTGTATGAATTTTGTTTCATTTTTCTTCTTCTAGGGTTTTTATGTTTTTTCCCATATTCGGGAGATAATCATGATTTTTATCTCCTGAATGTAGTCGTGTTCTTCATTTCGAAAATTTGAGTTTTTTTTTCCCAAAATCTGATTTTTGGGCCACTCTATATTCGGAGGTTCGAGTAAGAATATAAACCTCCGAATATAGTAGTGCCAAGGCTCTATATGCCGAGGCTCATGGTGGTTCTCATTTGGGAGCCAAAAAATATTCGGAGGTCAAATGAGTTACTTGTCTTCCGATTATGAGTTAATTCTAGGTATTTTCTGTTTTTTCCCACATTCAGGATATAATCATGATTTTTATCTCCCGAATGTAGTCGTGTTCTTCATTTCTAAAATTTGAGTTTTTTTTCCAAAATCTGATTTTTGGGCCACTCTATATTCGGAGGTTCAAGTAACAATATAAACCTCCGAATATAGTAGTGCCAAGGCTATATATGCCGAGGCTCATGGTGGTTCTCTTTTGGGAGCAAACAAATATTCGGAGGTCAAATGAGTTACTTGTCTTCCGATTATGAGTTACTTCTAGGTATTTTCTGTTTTTTCCCACATTCAGGAGATAATCATGATTTTTATCTCCCGAATGTAGTCGTGTTCTTCATTTCGAAAATTTAAGTTTTTTTTCCAAAATCTGATTGTTGGGCCACTCTATATTCGGAGGTTCGAGTAACAATATAAACCTCCAAATATAGTAGTGCCAAGGCTTTATATGCCGAGGCTCATGGTGGTTCTCATTTGGGAGCCAACAAATATTCATAGTTCAAATGAGTTACTTGTCTTCCGAATATGAGTTACTTCTACGGATTTTCTTCTTTTTCCCACATTCGGGAGATAATCATGATTTTTTTCTCCCGAATGTAGTCGCGTTCTTCATTTCGAAAATTTGAGTTTTTTTTCCAAAATCTGATTTTTGGGCCACTCTATATTCGGAGGTTCAAGTAACAATATAAACCTCCGAATATAGTAGTGCCAAGGCTATATATGCCGAGGCTCATGGTGGTTCTCTTTTGGGAGCAAACAAATATTCGGAGGTCAAATGAGTTACTTGTCTTCCGATTATGAGTTACTTCTAGGTATTTTCTGTTTTTTCCCACATTTAGGAGATAATCATGATTTTTATCTCCCGAATGTAGTCGTGTTCTTCATTTCTAAAATTTAAGTTTTTTTTCCAAAATCTGATTGTTGGGCCACTCTATATTCGGAGGTTCGAGTAACAATATAAACCTCCAAATATAGTAGTGCCAAGGCTTTATATGCCGAGGCTCATGGTGGTTCTCATTTGGGAGCCAACAAATATTCAGAGTTCAAATGAGTTACTTGTCTTCCGATTATGAGTTACTTCTACGGATTTTCTTCTTTTTCCCACATTCGGGAGATAATCATAATTTTTTTCTCCCGAATGTAGTCATGTTCTTCATTTCGAAAATTGAGTTTTTTCCCAAAATCTGATTTTTGGGCCATTCTATATTCAGAGGTTCGAGTAACAATATAAACCTCCAAATATAGTAGTTCCAAGGCTCTATATGCCTAGGCTCATGGTGGTTCTCATTTGGGAGCCAACAAATATTCGGAGGTCAAATGAGTTACTTGTCTCCCCATTATGAGTTACTTCTAGGGATTTTATGCTTTTTCCCACATTCAGGAGATAATCATGATTTTTATCTCCCGAATGTAATCGTGTTCTTCATTTTGAAAATTTGAGTTTTTTTTCCAAAATATGATTTTTTGGGACACTTTATATTCGGAGGTTCGAGTAACAATATAAACCTTAGAATATAGTAGTGCAAAGTTTCTATATGTCGAGGCTCTTGGTGGTTCTCATTTGGGAGCCAAAAAATATTCGAAGGTCAAATGAGTTACTTGTCTTCCGATTATGAGTTACTTCTAGGGTTTTTCTGTTTTTTTCCCACATTCGGGAGAATATCATGATTTTTATCTCCCGAATGTAGTGGGGTTCTTCATTTCGAAAATTTGTTTTTCTTTCCAAAATTTGATTGTTGGGCCACTCTATATTCGGAGGTTCGAGTAACAATATAAACCTCTGAATATTGTAGTGCCAAGGCTCTATATACCGAGGCTCATGGTGGTTCTCATTTGGGAGCCAACAAATATTCAGATGTCAAATGAGTTACTTGTCTTCCGATTATGAGTTACTTCTAGGGTTTTTCTATTTTTTCCCACATTCGGGAGATAATCATGATTTTTATATCCCGAATGTAGTCGTGTTCTTCATTTCGGAAATTTTAGTTTTTTTCCAAAATTTGATTTTTTGGGACACTCTATATTCGGAGGTTCGAGTAACAATATAAACCTCCGAATATGTAAGGTCAATTTTGCGATTAAGAAATTTGCGAGATAAGGGGTAACTCACTTTACGTTTGGGTGACCCTATTTTGTTTTATTGTTGGTCCCTAAATCTTTTTTGTTGGCCCCTAAAAACGCCAGGAATGATATCATTATCTACAATAGATTTTTCTTTTTCTTTTCGTGTTTCTTTTCCTTTGTCTATTTGTTTTGGAACTACTCATTTTTTTTAAATCGCTCTGGTCTGCTCTCTAGAGAAGGGAAGAAAAAACTGAAGGGAATTGAGGTATTTATAGGCGGTAGAGCACCGACCGTGGACGGTCGAGATTAAATCTCTAGTGTTGTAAACTAGACCGGATGATCGCTACGAGACCGCTAGCGGTCGAGACTACACCGCTAGGTGGAAACTCGATCGCTTAATGTTTTTATACCATAGTGGCGCGGCCAGTTTGCCAGGCAAGGTGGCATGGAAAATGGGTGGGTTTGCCACCCCATAGGAACCGGCCTGAAAGTGAAGCAAACCAGATGAGAATATTTTTTATTTTTGTGTGGATAAAATATTACTTTTTGTATTCCCATTTACTTTTTGTGTCGATAAAATATTTTCCTTTTGCATATTCGAATACCGGAAAAGCTAAAGATGAACCAACCAAATTTTATGGTCTAATTATGGACCAATGAAGTCCAACCATTCAAAGCTCTTTCGAAGGCCTCCCTCAAATCTTAAAACTCCACCCCTGTAGATTTCGATGATCATGTAGGATTGGTTCACATTTGGACCATGGTTATGAAACACAAGTTGTGTCATTCATGTATATGAGTATACCAAATGAAAATCACCAAACAATTTGATATTTGAAGTTAGTGGAACGCTCGAAAAGTAAATTCACGAAGAGATAATATGTTGGGACGTATATTCCAACGACCCAATCTTGCAAGCCAGGCATGTTTTCCGGACTAGTTTATTGGATGCGAAGATCTAGGTTCAAAGAGACAACAAATATATATCAAAAGTAGGGACAGACCTAGAAATCTTCATAGGGTAAGGCTATAATATCAGTAGTTGTCAATGCGGCCGAAGCCCGCGGCAAATTATTTAAACAAGTTTAATAAATAGTGGTTTTATTGAAATTTGCCTAAAAATACTAGATATATAGACAAATATAATATTAAAATCCATCAATTTTAATCACGAAAAGTGATTGTAGAATTTTTTTTATAAATTATTGAAGAAAAATGGGAAAATAAATGGATGCGAAAAGAAATTTTATGTTTTAAACAAGATTTTAGGCTAAAAATTGATTGTGCTATAACTACAAGGATTAATTATAAATAGGGGAGGACTAATTACTAATATGGGAGGGTTAATTACTAATTATATAAATATTATAGTTATACAAAAAAAAGTTCAAGCTAAATATAAGGATGGGCTATAGACCGGGTTAGCCTCTTGCTAGGCCCGTCCCTGATCAAAGGATATCCATAGACAATCTTATATGGATACTATGATTAAAGATTTGACCTAATTCTTTAGAGACTAAATGACAATGTATATAAAACCAATAATTTGGTGATATGTTCTTATTACTATGAGACTCGACAATTTTACAAAAAATGGCACAACCCGAGACGTATAACATCACCATCTACCATAGAGACAATCAACCATTAAAAATTAACGGTTGAAATTAAAGTAGATATATGGTGAGGTTTGGTCTATCAAAATGTGGTCATTTTA
Organism: Papaver bracteatum; assembly: GCA_023529315.1. Taxonomy (NCBI): domain Eukaryota; kingdom Viridiplantae; phylum Streptophyta; class Magnoliopsida; order Ranunculales; family Papaveraceae; genus Papaver; species Papaver bracteatum. Next base: position 1,026,069 of record JAJJWX010005105.1, read on the forward strand.
TGTAGGAATCTAGAGTTTAAATAAGAGGAACATATCGTCAAAGTATTGCTTTAAAATCATTATCACATGAACTCTAAAAAGAATCAAGTCAAATCTTATATACAGTGTCCATATAAGATTATGTACGGATCCTCCCACTGTAAATGTGTCTAAAGAAACATTATAAACTTTATCATCGGAATTTACATTGTAGAGCTGAATAGCTAAAGACCAATGATCACTACTTGACTAATAATTCATCAAAAGTCACTAGGAAGGTTCAAAACCAAAAGCCACCTCTACCCACCCACGCTATAACTTCCATTACCTAATGACTGTCTTCTTCTTAAATCACCACTTACCCAAAGTTAGCCGATGGTGGTGGTAGTAATGGCGACGGCATTGGAGTTGTTGGTTCTGGTGGTGGTGGTAGTAATGGCGGTGGCGTTGGACTTGTTGTTGCTGGTGGTGGTGGCTATATTGGTAACCGTGGAGGTGTTGACTGGCGCTGTAGTGGTGGTGTTGCTGCTGTTGTTGCTTATGGTGTCGGCGGTGGAATCGAAGAGGCTAAAATTAAATCTGAGAAGAAAATAATAAAAATGCGAAGGGCATATAAGTAATTTAAGTCTTAATATTATAATTTCAGTTTGGGTAGAATGCCCATGATGGATATTAAAACAAATTATTTGAATATATGGCTATTTGAAAAATATGCAAAGTTTGCTGGTCTTTTAGACCCAGGAATTCAAATATATGGCCTATTTAACCAAAAACCTGTTTACGGAAATTCATGGCATATTCGGATACCGAAAAAGCTAAAGATTGACCAATTTTTTTGGTCCAATTGTGAATCAATGAAATCCAACCATCCAAAGATCTTTTGAAGACCTCCCTCAAAGTTTACAACTCCATCGCTGTAGGTTTCGGTGATAAATATGATTGGTCCACATTTAGACCATAATTTGGATATTTATGAAACACAAGTTGTGTCAGTCATGTATATCAAATGAAAATCATGAAACAGTTTGATATTAGAAGTTTAGATGAAGAGATAATTAATATATTGAGATGCATGTGCGAACCAAACATGTTTTCCAAACTAGTTTATTGGATCCAAAGATCCAGGTTCAAAGAGACAACAAATATATATCAAAAGGATATCCATGGATAATCTTATTGGGATATTATCATTATAGATTTGACCTAATTCTTTATAGACTAAACGACAATGTACTAAAGATATGTTCTTTTTACTATGAAACTCGACTAATCTTACAAAAAGTGAGCACAATTCCAGACGTATAACACCATCATCTAACACAGTAACAATCAACCGTTAAAAATTAATGGTTGAAATTAAAGTAGATATATGGTGAGGTTTGGTCTATCGAAATGTGGTCATTTTATGTAGGAATCTAGAGTTTAAATAAGAGGAACATATCGTCAAAGTATTGCTTTAAAATCATTATCACATGAACTCTAAAAAGAATCAAGTCAAATCTTATATACAGTGTCCATATAAGATTATGTACGGATCCTCCCACTGTAAATGTGTCTAAAGAAACATTATAAACTTTATCATCGGAATTTCCATTGTAGAGCTGAATAGCTAAAGACCAATGATCACTACTTGACTAATAATTCATCAAAAGTCACTAGGAAGGTTCAAAACCAAAAGCCACCTCTACCCACCCACGCTATAACTTCCATTACCTAATGTCTGTCTTCTTCTTAAATCACCACTTACCCAAAGTTAGCCGATGGTGGTGGTAGTAATGGCGACGGCATTGGAGTTGTTGGTTCTGGTGGTGGTGGTAGTAATGGCGGTGGCGTTGGACTTGTTGTTGCTGGTGGTGGTGGCTATATTGGTAACCGTGGAGGTGTTGACCGGCGCTGTAGTGGTGGTGTTGCTGCTGTTGTTGCTTATGGTGTCGGAGGTGGAATCGAAGAGGCTAAAATTAAATTTGAAAAGAAAATAAGAAAAATTGCGAAGGGCATATAAGTAACTTAAGTCTTAATATTATAATTTCAGTTTGGGTAGAATGCCCATGATGGATATTAAAACAAATTATTTGAATATATGGCTATTTGAAAAATATGCAAAGTTTGCTGGTCTTTTAGACCAATGAATTCAAATATATGGCCTATTTAACCAAAAACCTGTTTACGGAAATTCATGGCATATTCGGATACCGAAAAAGCTAAAGATTGACCAATTTTTTTGGTCCAATTGTGAATCAATGAAATCCAACCATCCAAAGATCTTTTGAAGACCTCCCTCAAAGTTTACAACTCCATCGCTGTAGGTTTCGGTGATAAATATGATTGGTCCACATTTAGACCATAATTTGGATATTTATGAAACACAAGTTGTGTCAGTCATGTATATCAAATGAAAATCATGAAACAGTTTGATATTATAAGTTTAGACGAAGAGATAATTAATATATTGAGATGCATGTGCGAACCAAACATGTTTTCCAAACTAGTTTATTGGATCCAAAGATCCAGGTTCAAAGAGACAACAAATATATATCAAAAGGATATCCATGGATAATCTTATTGGGATATTATCATTATAGATTTGACCTAATTCTTTATAGACTAAACGACAATGTACTAAAGATATGTTCTTTTTACTATGAAACTCGACTAATCTTACAAAAAGTGAGCACAATTCCAGACGTATAACACCATCATCTAACACAGTAACAATCAACCGTTAAAAATTAATGGTTGAAATTAAAGTAGATATATGGTGAGGTTTGGTCTATCGAAATGTGGTCATTTTATGTAGGAATCTAGAGTTTAAATAAGAGGAACATATCGTCAAAGTATTGCTTTAAAATCATTATCACTTGAACTCTAAAAAGAATCAAGTAAAATCTTATATATAGTGTCCATATAAGATTATGTACGGATTCTCCCACTGTAAATGTGTCTAAAGAAACATTATAAACTTTATCATCGGAATTTCCATTGTAGAGCTGAATAGATAAAGACCAATGATCACTACTTGACTAATAATTCATCAAAAGTCACTAGGAAGGTTCAAAACCAAAAGCCACCTCTACCCACCCACGCTATAACTTCCATTACCTAATGTCTGTCTTCTTCTTAAATCACCACTTACCCAAAGTTAGCCGATGGTGGTGGTAGTAATGGCGACGGCATTGGAGTTGTTGGTTCTGGTGGTGGTGGTAGTAATGGCGGTGGCGTTGGACTTGTTGTTGCTGGTGGTGGTGGCTATATTGGTAACCGTGGAGGTGTTGACCGGCGATGTAGTGGTGGTGTTGCTGCTGTTGTTGCTTATGGTGTCGGAGGTGGAATCGAAGAGGCTAAAATTAAATTTGAAAAGAAAATAAGAAAAATGCGAAGGGCATATAAGTAACTTAAGTCTTAATATTATAATTTCAGTTTGGGTAGAATGCCCATGATGGATATTAAAACAAATTATTTGAATATATGGCTATTTGAAAAATATGCAAAGTTTGCTGGTCTTTTAGACCAATGAATTCAAATATATGGCCTATTTAACCAAAAACCTGTTTACGGAAATTCATGGCATATTCGGATACCGAAAAAGCTAAAGATTGACCAATTTTTTTGGTCCAATTGTGAATCAATGAAATCCAACCATCCAAAGCTCTTTTGAAGACCTCCCTCAAAGTTTACAACTTCATCGCTGTAGGTTTCGGTGATAAATATGATTGGTCCACATTTAGACCATAATTTGGATATTTATGAAACACAAGTTGTGTCAGTCATGTATATCAAATGAAAATCATGAAACAGTTTGATATTATAAGTTTAGACGAAGAGATAATTAATATATTGAGATGCATGTGCGAACCAAACATGTTTTCCAAACTAGTTTATTGGATCCAAAGATCCAGGTTCAAAGAGACAACAAATATATATCAAAAGGATATCCATGGATAATCTTATTGGGATATTATCATTATAGATTTGACCTAATTCTTTATAGACTAAACGACAATGTACTAAAGATATGTTCTTTTTACTATGAAACTCGACTAATCTTACAAAAAGTGAGCACAATTCCAGACGTATAACACCATCATCTAACACAGTAACAATCAACCGTTAAAAATTAATGGTTGAAATTAAAGTCCGTAGATGGTGAGATTTGATATCTCGAATTATGATTATTTTTTATTTGTAGGAATCTAGAATTTAATAAGAGGAATGTATCGTCAAAGTATTGCTTTAAAATCATTATCACTTGAACTCTAAAACAAATTAAGTCAAATCTTATATGATAGTGTCCATAGAAGATTATCCATGGATCCCCTCTTGATTAAATCTTATATGATAGTGTCCATATAAGATTATACATGGATCCAATCTTGATTAAATGTGTCTAAAGAAACATTATAAACTTTATCATCGGAATTTACATTGTAGAGCTGAATAGTTAAAGACCAATGATCACTACTTGACTAATAATTCATCCAAAGTCACTAGGAAGGTTCAAAACCAAAAGCCACCTCTGCCCACCCACACTATAACTTCCATTACCTAATATATGTCTTCTTCTTTTTCCCGAATTGTTTTTTCTTTCTTCCTCTGCTCTTCCTCATGACACTAAACACGTTTGTGAATGGCCTACATTTTGCAAGAGATGCTAAAACCACACTATCAAAATAGTAGAAAATTAGAAATTGTGTATCAAAAATAGCTTCTTAGCAGTATGGTAAACCATTTAATATTAGTCCCGATTACTTAAACTCACAATATTCGATCTAAACCTAAATAATAAAAAGTATGCAACTAGCAACAAAGTAACCTGTGATTCAGCTCCAAATTACCCATTTTTTATGGTGTCAGTAGTGATTTTGTCTCCATACTATAAATTGTTTCTCCTCTCCTGTCTCTCTCTCTCTCGTACTATTTCCAACTACCGTGTGTAACCATTGGTAGGTTGTCTTTTCTTGTCTATGGTCAGATGAAGCAGCAGCCTTGGGATAAGAAATTAGAGAAATATATATATATATATATATCTGGTTGATCACGAGCTTCCCGTGCATTACTCTATTCTTATTTTCTGTTGGAAAACACATGATCACTCATCACTTGTGAAAATCATATATACTATATATATACATGTGGTGTACCTTCAAGGGAAATAAAAATAGAGAAAGATGGAGAGTAGTGGTGTACCTGAAATCACTCTGAGCTCGGGCAAGAAGATGCCTGTTTTAGGTATGGGTACATTTGAAACATTTGGTAAAGGGTCTGAAAGAGAGAGGTCGGCGTTTTTGAAAGCCATAGCGGTGGGATACAGATACTTCGATACAGGTGCTATGTACGGAACTGAGGAGGTTCTTGGCGAAGCTGTAGCTGAAGCACTTCAGATTGGTCTAATCAAATCTCGAGATGAACTCTTTATCAGTTCCATGCTCTGGGGCACTGATGCTTACTCTGATCGAGTCCTCCTCGCTCTTCAGAATTCTCTGAGGTAAAAATTAACAACTTGTGTAAAATTAAAACCCAAGGCTTATCTACAAAGCCTTTTTTTTTCTTTTTTTTATACATACACATAACGACACCTAGGGTTCTTAAACATGTATCAAATTTAATTTACAAAGTACAAATTGTTTTGTCGTGTGATATAGGAATCTTAAATTGGAGTATCTGGATCTATACTTGATACCCTTTCCGGCAAGCTTGAAGCCAGGAGCTAGGGATATAACTACGGACGTACGTCACTTACCAGCGGATGAAATCCTTCCGATGGACTACAGGTCTGTATGGGCAGCCATGGAAGAGTGTCAGAACCTTGGCTTAACTAAGTCAATCGGTGTCAGCAATTTTTCCTGCAAAAAGCTTCAGGTATTGATGGCCACCGCCAAAATCCCTCCAGCTGTGAATCAAGTGAGTAAAAATTAAGTTACTACCTTTACTTCAAAGTTTTGATAAAAGTTAGTGTCTGTCTTTTAAATTTTAATTTTTTGACCTCAAAGATATTTATTTAATATTAATAAGCTTAACTTAAAACTTCTAATTAACAATGTTCATTAAGGTGGAGATGAGCCCGGTTTTCCAACAAAAGGATCTGAAAGAGTATTGCAAGGCCAATAATATATTGATCATTGCATACTCCGTTTTGGGATCCAACCGAACCGAATGGGGCTCCAACGCAGTTATGGGTTCTGAGGTGCTTAAACAAATTGCTATGGCCAGAGGAAAATCTATTGCTCAGGTTGGTCCGATTCTTGGAATATATAATCATGTACGGTACATGCAATTAGTGTATATATATTTGCATCCACCAAATACATAGTCATTATGCAAACCACCACAAAAGATGAATTACACAGTTCGGTTTCATTGGATTTTTTTATTTTTTATTTTTAATATTGGTAAAGTTCGGTTAGAAAATAGTTTTAGCCTTCTTTGCGAACCAACCGAACATATTGGGAAAAGTTCGGTTAAATCAAAACTCAACATAGTTGTAAAAATAGCACAGTTCGGTTACAATGGACTTTTTGTTTTTGTAATATTGGTAAAGTTCGGTTAGAAAATAGTTTTAGGTTGTTTTGCGAACCAACCGAACTCAACATATTGATTTTCAATGAAGGGTTCGGTTAGCAACATATTGATATGCGCACCAATTCCTGATAACCGAAGTGTTCTTTGTGTTCCTGGTTTCAAAATGTTCGGTTAGCAAACAATTTTTTTTTAACTATTCCTAACCGAACATGCCACTGTAACTTCCATTTAAACCAAATTTTGATGATTTCTACTCAGTTTTCTCAATAAAAAACGAATTAAAAGTGATGGGTTTTTCAATCGAATGAGTAACGTCAAGGAAAGAGAGAAAAAGAAGAGAAGATTTTTTTTTTCAAAACTAATTTTTTTTATGCCCCTACTATCTTTTTTTTTGTTTTTGATTTTGGTTAATGATTCATTTAAATTAGATGTATATGATGATTAGATTTATACAGTTATTAGGTTATTTTTAATTTAAATTAAAATAAAGGGTAAATGCGTAATTATTTAACTTTAGGACCAGTACAGGGAGGTTGGCCTAATAAAACCATGGTCCCAAAAAAAATCGTTTATATATATTTGCATCACTTCTATTACTTACACATTTGTATTACTGCTCAGGTTAGTATGAGATGGGTTTACGAGCAAGGTGCGATGCTTGTGGTAAAAAGTTTCAGTGAAGAGAGAATGAGAGAAAACTTGAACATATTCGACTGGAAACTAACTGAGGAAGACTTGGAAAAGATCGGTCATGCGATTCCACAGTGCAGAGTCTTACCTGCTGATTTTATGATAACAGCTAATGGACCTTTCAAATCTCTGGAAGAGTTTTGGGATGACAAAGCTTGAAACATCATGACGTTCTAGTTGATAAGAGAAGCTTCCCCAGCAGTGCGGTCAATCTATTTATTTGCAAATGTTCATATTACATTTCCGTAATAGGATGTGACGTCGATGTTACTGAAGTACAGTGGTAAAGTTACCGCTCAAAAAAAAAAAAAAAAAAAAAAAAGAGTGAGTGAGTGACAGACCTCATTTGCCTCTTTCAGATGGGTTTGAATAAACTTGTATTCTTGTCTTTATTTTGGTCGTTCTCTTCTTTTGTTTTTAGTTTCTCTTCTTTTCCTTCATTAATAAAACCTTTTACCGAGTTTTGCAACAAAAAAATAAATTCATCCGTCGATAGTAGGTAAAGGACGGTGAGGACTCATGATCTAGTGGTCTGCATGCCTCTACCTTTGGAGAAAAATCCACCATCTATATCAAATATCAAGACAAGATACTCCCTAAACTGATTCCTGTGAAATTTTAAGTTCAAATAATCTGAGGCAGTGATTTTTAATGTAGACTATTGAAGGCATTAAGAATGCAACGGCTATTCAGCTTGACCATGGAAACCTTTGCAACTACATCTCACAAGTAAAATCTATCTTACACAGTATATTCTGGATCAGTCATACCGTTTGCTTGGAGAATCATTCCGTTGCAGGTTGCAGCTCAAAAAGAACCTTGTAACTGCTAGCTCGACGATTCCATGTCCAAGTTAGATGAAAAGACTAGGAATTCTGGACCTCAGCTCGACGGTTTATGCGTGAGGATGTTATGGCTGTGGTAGGTGACCTGATGAATAATGCGCATATAGACTGGAGATTAAAGTCCACCTTCTTAGTTTTGGTCCCTAAAAAAGAGGTAGTGGTTGACGTTACGGACTTCAGGCCGATTAGTCTAATGGGTAGTGTTAACAAAATTCTGTCTAAGGTGCTGGCAACGCGATTAAAAATGGTGATGGACGAGTTAGCGAGTAATCATCAAAGTGCTTTTATTAGTGGTAGACAGATTCTGGATAGCGCGTTGGTTGCGAATGAATGCATAGACTCGTATCAGAAGAGGAAGAAAACTGGAATTCTGTGCAAAATCGATTTCCAGAAAGCTTATGATAATGTGTCTTGGGAGTTTTTAGACTACACCTTGGGGAGAATGGGCTTTGGTCTAAAATGGAGGAAGTGGATTGAGGCTTGTACAAAGTTTATTCACTTTTCTGTTTTGATTAACGGTTCGTCCAATGGAAGGTTCGAGAGATCAAAAGGGTTAAGACAAGGAGACCCATTGTCTCCTTTTGTTTTCATTTTGGTGGCGGAATCGCTTAATTTGATGCTTAGAAAAGCCTGTGAAGTCGGGTGGCTACAAGGCTTTGACGTGACTCCTGGAGGGACTGAAGTGAGCCATTTGCAATTCGCCGACGATACGCTTGTGTTTGTGCAGGCTCAATCGGGTCAGGTAAAACACTTGAGAAATATCCTTATGTGGTTTGAAATTATTTCTGGTCTCAAAGTAAATTTCAACAAAACCATAATGATGGCAGTAGGTCAGGTAGAAAATATCTCAAATCTAGCTCGGGATTTTGGGTGTAGAGTAGATAAATTTCCTATTACTTACCTAGGCCTTCCCTTAGGAGAAATAAAAAGTTGGAGAGAATTTTTGTCTTATGGGATGAAGTCCAGTGGGATGTTGGACTTTGTGATTGAATGAATAGAAAGAAGATTAGGCTGGACATCCGAATATCTTCAAGTCTTCATAGTTAGTGAACCTGTCCAAACTTCATTTGGAGTCTTGCAATCTAGCTCGGGATTTTGGGTGTAGAGTAGATAAATTTCCTATTACTTACCTAGGCCTTCCCTTAGGAGAAAAGTATTTGTCGAAGTCCATGTGGGACTTTGTGATTGAATGAATAGAAAGAAGACTTCAAGGGTGGCTTGCTCAGTTATTAGGTAGAGGTGGGAAGCTTATTCTCCTCTATGCCGTGCTACAAGCTCTTCCGGTGTATTTTATGTCCTTGTTCGTGGCTCCTGTGTCAGTCATAAAGAAGTTGGAGAGAATTTTTAGGAACTTCTTATGGGATGATAGAGATAACAACCATAAAACTCACCAAGTTAAGTGGGATGTTGTGAATCTTACGAAAGTGCAAGGTGGCCTGGGGGTGAAACAACTTCGTCATTTAAACATAGCCCTAATAATGAAGTGGCTTGGGAGATTTGGGAATGAGAAGACATCCCTGTGGAGAACGATAGTAGCTGAGAAGTACGGGGAAGATCTGCTTGGGTGGTATACTAAGAAAACAAAAGCGCCTTATGGGTGTAGCATTTGGAGAGGGGTTTTGAATCATTTAGACTTGTTTCTCTCTAACTATTCAATGCAGGTGGGAAATGGGACGTCCACTAGCTTTTGGGGAGATACTTGGCTCTCTAACAGACCTTTAAAGATCCAGTTTCCAGCGGTCTATGAGGTCACCGATTGCAAAGTCACCACTGTGGCGGAAGTTAGATCGGTAGTAAATAATACATTCCAGTGGAATCTTGTTATAACAAGAAGGGTCCGTGATCATGTTGTGAACCAACTCGCCGAGATGTTGATGTTGTTGGACAACTTTGTGGCTGGAGATACTCTTGAAGAAGACTACCGTCTTTGGCATGGACAAAAGTCTTGTTATATGTGGTTGTGCTCTCCAGCTCTTGAATCTCACAAATTTTGTTACTCTAACAAGGTCTGGTCGCATTGGTGGCCTACTAGGGTAGGATTTTTCTTATGGGCGGAAGGGTACAGTAAGATCTCGACTCAAGACAATATGTGTAAGAGAGGTTGGGCTCAGGACTGGGTGAACCATTGTTACTTGTGTTTAAGGGATAAGGAATCTCCAAATCACCTCCTTATCCATTGCTCAGTAGCCTGGAAGATATGGAACGTGTTCTTAAAGGAGGTGACTCCGATGAATGTTAGAACTCTGTTGGATGCCTGGTCCTTTAAGACGTCTCCTGGTCAAAAAGCGATTGTGCTAAAGGTCCTTCCAGCAGCTATTATGTGGAGTTTATGGAAAGAAAGAAATATTCGAGCCTTCCAGAATATCAGTAAAACTCAAGAGGGGATTATAGACTCTATCAAGTGGACGGTAGCTTACTGGTTGCATGACAAAGGTCCCTTAAAAAACGTGTCTCTGGATCACTTTTTAATCAGGTGGAAAGAGGTGATTTTCCACCCTCCTTGAGGGGACTGCTTCTCCTTGGTGCTTGGGGAACTCATGACTGTTGCTCCGTTTTTTAGCTTGGGTGTTTTGTGTGGAGTTGTGGTTTGCTCGTAGTAGCTTTGTTTTGGGTGGTTTTCTTGACCTGCCTTTTTTGTTTTGGTCGTGCTAAGTCAGGGGTTCATTCTTCATGTACTTTTGACTTCTATATATAAATTTTTTAATTTACTGATCAAAAAAAAAAAAAAAAAAAATTCTGGTATTACAAATCTTGGATAAATGGGATTGGATTTCTAATTTTTGTGCATAAATGGGTTTGGTTGCAGAGCCATTTGGCAGCTGCATCCATCAGTGTGATTGATTTTTCCATTTTAACTCTACAGACCATATGATGGCCATGAAAATGATGCAGGGTTATAGGATTAAACATAAACTGAACACCAAAACTCTCTGAGTTTCATTCTTTTCTCTTCATTCATCAAAAAAAAACTCCCGAATAAACTTAGGTTCATAAGCTTAAATAGAACCCTAAACTTGTAAGCTAAGAAAAGATAAAAATAAACCTAAAAGATAAATATGTAAACTCTAAAAACGTGAAACAAAAGTAGTAAACTAATAGAACTCCAAATTAATTAAACTCTTTACTTGGGCATCTTAAACAATATTGGTCTCGGGCCTCCAAGTCCAACTCTTCTACTTCATCATTCTCCCCGGCTCAAATAAAATTCGTCCCGAATTTTTCACTCTTCTTCCTTCCCACGGTCGAACACAAAACCCAAACCTATACTTATCAAATTGGAATGAGTTAGAAATAATGCCAACACCCCATTCTGAAATTGTGCATATGCTAATCTCTTAAGCAAGCTAGTCAAAAAAAAACCCGGCAAACGAGCAATAATTTTCTTTTGTGTTTACCATGTACACTTTTGTACCATCGATCACCATTTGCTTCCGTCGTGTACTTCTCATTAATCTGATTGATAGTTCTGCCAAAAACAGTGTCTTGACTTGACTTGATATTAACAAAAAGTTCATCCCCGCCGCGCGCTCTTTGAAAGACCTCTGGATACGGGCTTAGGAATGCGATAAAACCCTCAAAGTTGGACCGATTTCCCCTTGTCGATGTCGAAACAGTGACCACCATCTTATGTTTTGTCGGCACGTTCCCTTCCCTTACTTCATTTGCACTCATGCATGACACAAGGGGACGAGCAAACTGGTTTATACTCATCACAAATACATTAATGTTGCACGTCTTAGGTTGCTTAGTGAGGTCTTCTCGATCATGTTCTGAGCTTCCAAAAAAGCTTAAACTCCTTGGTGTAGTGACTCCATTCGTTGAGTTGAGATACAGTAATAATCCCTTGAAAATGTTGCTTGCATCCAAACTATCGCTAAACCCATAGAGTAAATCAATAACAAAATCCATTTTTCTTGCTTCTTTCTCTCCATGGTCGAAAATAAAACTAATAGCTCTGGAGATCCTAAAGGACATGATACAAGAGATATTGTTGACTGGATCATCCGGTTTCGTTGTTGTTTTCCTTCTCTGATGCACAACGTTGTAAACCTTCATTGTTTGTAATAAACCAAATGGATCTGGGGTAAGAACAGTAGCCATTAAATCCCATTCACGTGGTGTTGCAAAGTTTGGGATGCCAAGAAACTGCATTGACTCCTCACTGCTTCTTCGTAGCCTACTAAAGCATTCTTCAACTGTTAACATGTAAACAGGACGTGTATCTTCAAGAATCCATTTAAAAGTGTCATGAAAATGATTAGCGACACAAAATCCACCTTTATTTCCTTGTGGTGTTGGCCATTGTGTTGTGTTAGAACACCACCTTGTTGAAACCTTGTAGCTTGCCCATTCTTTCACCACCTTGTAGAAACCTTGCGTTTCCTCGTTAGAAGAAAATGCCCTGACAACCGAAATCTCAGATGTCAGTTCTCCCGGACCCTTCTCACGATAATGGATCTTGTTGTTCAATAGTTCTTGGCTGCTAGGATGAAGATACTTCTTAGATGGGGCACATACACAAAACCAAAGACAAGATTTTGCGCACAAATATAGAGAGGCGTAACTCTTCATACTCGTGGTGTTGATTTTATGTGTAAAACTCCTGAGCCTTCCCATAGGATGGAAAACAGGTGCAAAAAGCCGTCTACAGTTCAACTTATGGACAAAACATGCAATAACAAAAGTGTTTTGGGAATATACGACCAACCCAATAAAGATGAGTAACATCACAGCATCAATACCAACGATATATATACTCCTTTGATCATAATGCGATGCCTTCACAACATCATAAACAACTTTACGACTACAAACAGGAGACAAAAAACCTTTGGGAGCCAAATTTTCTAATGTTAAGTGATCGTTTTCCTTAATTGGTGCTAAAAATAACTCTAGCACTGTCATAGATGGTGATCTTTCGTCTGCAATAACAGGTGTTTCATATGCAACTATCCATCTTATACTTGTCGTTGCAGGACATTGCACTTCTTTAATTCCTGATAGCTTTTTAGCTATAGCTTCTTTGCCGGTGTTTGAGAAAATTCGCCCTCGAATTTTACTTTTATAATTTTCCCCAGGAATTTTATTATGCCAAATTTTTTGCTTATAAAATTCTGATCTCAATGTAATAGTTCTTACCATAGGAAAAACCTGATACTCATTAGCCGAACGACAGAAGTCCAAAGGCATACTTACAGTTTGTGTATCTTCTTCCGTAAGATTATCATAACAATCTAATTGACAAAAAACTTCATCATTCGGATATGTATCATAGAGCGGCGGTAAACCCCAATCGACGATGGCTGTGTCTTCCACCATTTCGCTTACGTAGAACAACGATTGACTATCCAACATCGGATCTCGTGAAACACCTTTAAACTCCAAAACTTCCTCTACATCACAAAGAAAATTAACCAAATCATCTGGTTGCGAGATACCGTTCAGGTCAGGGATGTCAACTGTCAATCCAGATTCCCACACGGAATCATGTGATTGATATGCAGCGAGATGACTACCCACTACGCTACCAGCGAAGACATCAAACATGTCTTCCTCATCAGAATCCTCCTCCACTTCTCGTCGATTTGGATATTGATGGTGCTCTTGCTGTTTCTGCATAACAGCTATCTGACGGGTGAGCACTTCAACCTGTCATTCAAGTTCGGTAATCCTCTCAGACTTCATCATCTCCTCTAGATAAGGAGCAGCACGAACAAAAGCACTACGTTCTCCTCTTCCTCGAGTCATGAACGTTGATTTGTTTCTCGCGCCAAAACTGATGCAGGGTTATAGGATTAAACATAAACTGAACACCAAAACTCTCTGAGTTTCATTCTTTTCTCTTCATTCATCAAAAAAAAACTCCTGAATAAACTTAGGTTCATAAGCTTAAATAGAACCCTAAACTTGTAAGCTAAGAAAAGATAAACCTACAAGATAAATATGTAAACTCTAAAAACGTGAAACAAAAGTAGTAAACTAATAGAACTCCAAATGAATTAAACTCTTTACTTGGGCATCTTAAACAATATTGGTCTTGGGCCTCCAAGTCCAACTCTTCTACTTCATCAGAAAATGATCAACCAAGCACATGCAAGAAACGGTATAATAAAGTCCTGTACTTCCTACTGTGGAGGACTTCCATCTACAGAGGCCGCTAACATTCCATTGCGATATAAATTCAGGTAATCAACCAAACATTTTTTCCCATACCAAAGAGATCGGAAACAGAGACCTTGTACAGTGATATTTACAAATTTGGGTATTTAAGTTAGAATCCTGCAGGAGCTATTAAAGCCAGGAGGAATCCATCCACATACAAGTATTGTGGAGAAACTATGCACGTTGAGCACTTGAATAAACGAGTCTCTATCTTCACAGCTTAACCACGTTCAATCTTCCTCTAATGTGACAAGTACATAAATGACCGACCATACATAATGCCCAGTTACCCTCGAACTTTCTCTTTCGTTTGGTGGGAAAAGGACGATTTCAGACAGTTCAAATATGTCTTATAAACCAGTTATTTCGAGTTGTCTAGAACTTAGTTAGCGACTCGGTGTACGGGGAAAGTTTGGGATGGCATACATATGTGTATTATTCGTTTTGACGGAAGGTAAGTTCGGTCCATTATTCCGTCAATCATTTGTAATTCGTGGATAAATCGGAATGACATATGTATCGTGTATAATTCGTTTTAGACATTTGAATTCGGTAAAAAAAAATCGGCACTTAAATATGATTAAATTAATAAGTGTTGATAATTTTAAAAGCCTAATTTTGGTATATGGATAAGTTAAAGCAAGAAAAAAAATAACATTGTGAGAAGGGTACCTAGATAAATAATGCTATATAAACGATAGATGCTATCTAAATCACAAATCATCGTGTAGACCTATTGTTAGATGGATATCACATGTGCTTATTTATTCTTATGACCCCAGTGCCAAGTGAATACCACTCATAATTTCTTGGTAAATCATCTAATCCCTAACTTATTCATTTTATTTTTATTTTTATTATTTTAGATATGTCGGTATGTGTTTCCTATGACAAAAATGATTTTTGGGTTTTGGTTTGATTGTGGATTTTAGGGGTTCTCACCCCTTGATTCAACTAAATATCACATTCTAATTTTATTTTTTTCTATGTATTGGGATTTTTCTTAAATAAGGCTTTGATTTATTGAAGACCTGATGATGGGTTTTGTTTTGATTTTGTAGATTATGAAAAAAGGTTTATTGGAATTGAATGGAAAAGGTGGATATAGTTCCTATGAAATCTGAGGTTAGTGCTAAACCTAATAGCTGCGTGTTTTATTATTACACACTTTTTGAAATATGAGATATGGTTCCACTTTAAATGATGCTTCTCTTTCATCTGAGAAGACAGGGGAGAAGTATCACCACTATGTATCTCAACAGAACGATACAAACATGTGATGGCATCGTCAGTCAGGTATAGTCATCCTGGTATCACTCCTCACCTTTGCATCTTTGTTCTTTTGCAGTTACTACTATTATAAACGGGATGCCTTGTCTAAGCATTTTCCTATTTGGTTGTGTATCTTGACTTTAGGTCGTTTGAATTAATTTTATTGGTAGGCAGGTAGATGAAACACTCTACTTATAGTTGTTGGTTATGTCCAGTCAATTACTAGTTTTTCTGATAGTTCTTTTGTGATATTTATCGATCTTTATTCCACCAATATAACTAAGCTTTCTAGTTCCATGCTATATATTCATGCGCAGGCGGAAACTGTTGCTCATAGTATTTATGAAGTCTAAAGTTTTTTCTTTTTTCTTCTTGTTTTAAATTTTCCAAGGATTTAATCATAAGAGGTTCACCGTATCTGATAGAGTACTTTTATAAATACATCAGGTTCTTCTTGGTCAATGAAGCTCCAGACATGATACCAACTCTTATTATTTGCTCTGCAAAGATAACCTTCTAGGATGGGGCTCTGTTGGTTCCATCTACAAGGCCATGTTCACTGATGGCCAGGTAAATTTTACAGATTTATGATATTTAGAACAAGATGATACTTACAAGTTCATACGGATAATACCCAAATGATTCCTCGTCTATGTGACTCTGCCCTAGATGTTTTGAGGCCTTGTATAGGCAATACTACCAAGCTTCAGGAAAGTACCTAGTTCTAGCTTCTTTGATGTCCTTTCTTGCTCTGTACCTAGCTATGTTTTTGTAATTTGATCTTTGGAAATATCGAAATAGGGTGAAGACCTAAAGTTTGTTAAATATTGTAAACTTCACTTGGGTGTCGATTCTGTCCCCATCTGGATAAGTGGCATGGAAAGACAGTTGTCAAGTGGATCTTAAGACTCTAAAAATTGTCTCAGTGTTACTGAAAATTGAGATCCAGATGCACTTGTTTCTTAAACACTGAAGTTAGTAATTTGATTGATAGGCGGGAGGAAGGAATGAACTCTGCGCTCAGATCCGTTGGATTATTTCCAAGGTTCTCGCAATTGAGGTTTATAGTTTTCCTATTTATTTATTTTAAAGTTTATTTATGGTTTAGTAAATGTAAATAATCAAGTAATAAGTTTCACTCTGTATGTTATCAATGCAAGTCTTGCATCCATTTGCAACTGAAATTAAAGGCCATGTACCAAAGTTTACAAGATGTTGAACTCTTCAAGTCCTTGGATTTAATCCATCTTATTTTTAAATGCCTGAGATATAAAAGTATCTTCAGATATTACGTACTTCGGTTCTGTGTTTTAGCTTCATGAGTTTGAATTTCGTCACAAGCTATTTCTTTTGCCAAGATTATTCAAGGAGGAGCTTCCACCGAGGGCTTTGCCAACAGTACTGATGCTAGTATTGTAACTGCGGCTCCTGCTTATGGGTGCAAACTCCATGTGGTTGTTCCTGTTGCTACTGCTATGGATAAGGTATTCATGTCCATAGTCCTAATTTGAGATACTTGTAGCAATAGTATCACATATTTATGAAGTTGAACTAGCAAAACACTCAGATTAAAATATCAAAGAACTCTTTCTTTCATAATTTGTATCACATAATTAAGATACCTGTAGCATCAGAACTCACATAATTTGTGTAGTTCTATTATGTCCCGATATTCTTTCAGACTCTTTTTTTGTTTCTTCTTGTTCGCATAGATGATAACCATGAGATACATGGCGACATGGATGAATAAAATTTTGGAATAGCTAACTTGCTAAGTTTCGTTTGATAGTTTAGTTTCGAAGTGGCTAGTCTATCATACCGAAGTTTCAATTTTCTTGACTTTAATAATTACTCTTGAAATTTTGGTTTCAGTGAGGGATTAAATTATTTGTGTGCAATAAGATCTTGTGGGTTGTTTTATAATCCTTTTTTATGTTTTACAATGAGCGCAGGGAAGTTGGGCTTTAGTCTTAACCTTACTGCTTGACAAGCACCTTATTATTCTCTTTGTTCTTACTACAAATTCAGGCCATGCCCCCGCTTGACAAGCACCATTAGGTGCAGGGTTACCTAATGGTGAAGGAAGGGTTACCTAATCTGCACTACCACCAACAAAGTTTGGGCACCATGATTGAAGGGTGAGATCGAAACACTTTTGTTAGTAATTTATCATGAAAATCTATGCTCCAAGTTTATCTCAACTTATTTTACTTTTTCTTTTTTTTTTTTACTTTCTAGTCAGCAATAACCTTAAAACTTCGCATGGCAACCTGGAGCTGTGCAATTCCAATTGGAAGTTGCGAACAATAGAGCAAGCTGCATATTCGTTGATGCAACAATTACAGATTGGCACCATCGTTACTTTGCACGTAAGGTGATATGTCTTCTAAGATGAATTTGAAGGACTAGAACTTCTCTAAATCCTATCTTCATTATGAGTTTTTGGATTTTAGCGATAATTTTTTTTCTCCATTTGTGTCAGATGTTGCGGCTAGGCACAACATTTGTTACTTTACATTCGTATTGTATGTAGAATATCCTTGGGACATGTTGTGATGACAGAATATGTCCCGAATGAGTTAAAATCAAGCTAAATGTGGTGTTATGATTGGCTCTGCAATGTGTGACATAAGGTGAGCTTAAAAGTTTGTACTTTTAATTGTTGTCACTTGAGATTGAAGCTATAAGGTTGTCGTATAAGAAAATGAATCCATTTTTTATACCTTTTTCTGGGTTCCACCATGCTTGCAATGGATCATGGTTTCTGTTAGAGCATCTAGGTTTGGTTGTTGATAAGGTAAAATTTATGTCCATAGTTTCTGTCAGAAATTGACTAACCTTCATCTCATGTTGTCTCGTCTTTTATTCAACGTGTGAAGTATAGTTCACTTGTAGCTACAAATAAAAAAAAAATCATTGTAATTGAAGCTTCGACTTTTACCAGCTTACAGTTTGTTTTAAGTTCCATCATATTGTCCAAGTTCGTTTTAGTTAATTGAGGTTGAGATCTTATTTTTGGTACAGGTTCACCATTAGGAAGTGCATGGCCTTACTCCTTAGTCCCTCACCAGGCAGTTTATCATTTTGTTGGTTAGAACATGTCTTTAAGAATTGTACTTGTTAGGACTTGTAGGTGTGAATCTAGGAATTGAATCCTTTTCTGTATGATTTTGAACAATATTTACGAATACATTTCAATGTAATGGGATGGTCATTTTGTATGGATGATTAATTCTTTTGTTTCATTTTATTTTTGAATCATTTGAATTCCAGTGTAATAGATTTTGAATCAGAAATTATTTCAGCCCAGTCAGGCTGACTATAAACAGTCAGTCAGACTGATCTGATTCTTTTTTTTATATTTATATAAATTAAATCTATGACGCAGTCCAGGTGTCGAACCTAGCGACAACCTGAAAGTATCGTAATTTAAAGTCAACTATAAAGTGTCGTTCCAGAAAAAGACATGAATCTACGGCACTTTCAACAACAATCATAAAGTGTCTTATAACTCGCTTATACGACACTTTCTGGATATCTTAAAACGTCTCTTTTCCACTAGTGTATGTTACCAGAACAAGAACTTTGATGCATTCACAGAAAATCAAAAGAAAATGTAAATAGTAGAACAAAGAGGAATAGCAGTATAGATTCAAATATTCAATTCATTTCATAATATAATGACATCCCACAACTCTAGAAAATCTAAAGGATCACATTCATTAATAAGTATATAAAATTTTCTGTTAAGGAGATATGTTGCAGCCGCTGCTGTTTGAGATTCTTTTACTCGTGCATTGTTGTATGACCAACATGTTGTGTTGTTTGAGATTACTCACATAACACAATTCTGCTCACCAGTTTCTGTAGATTTCACCTGAAAATTAAGAACAGTTGGAAACTATTTTAGAATTGTCCAAAGTCTGAAGCAACCTTAACCTTTACAGCTCTCACTATTGAGAAACCATCTCATGATAGAATTAAGATATAATATTTCTTTGATCAAGCATTCAGTTAACAATTAGCTACTGCTTGCTTCCCTGATTTGAATATGGCAAGCATATAAAGGACATGGGTCATCAATTTATCGTCTATCCCGCTTTAAAAAGACATTTGCTTTTGTAGTTTCAATTAAACAATCTAGAATAAGTTTAGATTTCTTAAACAGATTGTGACTAATCCCTTTAGCACACAACGGTTATCGGGAAGCTCATATATGCAGCTAACAATAACAAACAAAAAAACTATTGTTAAATGCAAGGATGTATATGAGTTTTTTTGTTCTTTAATTTATTATACCTTCTAACTTTATTTGATTCATTGCTTTGGTAGCATTCAAAAAAACTTCAATAACTTGATACTGCTATATGGACAACATTAGCGTCAACCTTGTGTAAGCCGGTCTTGCATGTTTTTGAACGGTATATACTTACACTTGGTGCTTTGTTCGTAGCTGAAACACACTCTTTATCTTTGGCGCAGATATTAAAGGGTTGTTCGAGGCTACTAAAGAAGTTGGATGAGCATGTGATTCTCTTGCATATAATTCTGGACAATCAAGGTTAGATCCTCCATGTTGGTATGAATTGCAGCGATTTCATCGAGATCAGATGTAGGGATTTCGTCAAGATTGCCACTGTTTAGGAAATCACCTCTATATTTCTTACTGTTGCATCAATATGTTCGGATTTTCGACTCGCATGTGCTTCTACAAGAACCAATCAATATGATCCCATCGTATAAGTACCTACAAGCCCAGAACCCGAACCTATTGAAGCAACACTAAGTAATATAAGAGGCTTTTCTAGACGGACAAAGTTATTATGGTACAAATTTTCTTCCTCCTTTTCTTATACACAGAGTCGCTGATCTTCTTCGTGGAGTCATTGAATCTAGCTAGATGATGATCGATGATCTGTATAAATTCGGCGTGGCATTTGAAGAACACTTAACTACCGATTTCTTTAGACATGTCTGTTTTTGTTCGGTTGACCCCCAGTGTTGTAGCAGTAATCTAGTATATATCAATCGTTTTGTTGCATTTGTTGTTTTCCTTCAATCATGTTTATGCCTATCAAATAGTTGTGATTTTTGTGGTGTCTTGTAACCTTTTTGTTTTTCCACCTTTGGGCCTTTAATATTCCCTTTCTATTTGATTTTCCACTTTTGGGCCGTTAACCTTTTTGTCTTCTCTTTTTAATATGGCGATTATTTGTTAATTGACACCGGTGATATGTCACATGATGTCCTTCTCTTTTGTATGCATTTTAATTTTGGTTATACGTGTTTAATTTTTATTTAATCCAAGAGACATAAATTTATCGTTTTCTAAGGAAAATATATTCAAAGGATATTCGATGGGAAAACTTATTTCTAGCTTCTTTTTTTTTTTTAAATAGCCCACCAACCCAAATCAATACTAGTTTATTAAATTAACTTTTTATCTTATTAACTAATTTATTAACAAAAAAATCTTTTAAAAGTAATTTTAAATTATTCATAAACTAACTCCATCTTTTATCAGGCTTTTCTTATTTACCTGCTTGACTTCTTCGTAAAACAACTCATTAACTAATTCCTTAAAATTCTCATTGTTGTTGTGATATAGAAGACAGAGAACAAGAAACACAAAATAAAAGGGAAGAAGACTGAAACAAATTCTATTAAATGTGTGTAGAATACAAAGGTTTAAGACTTTATTTATAGAGTTTACATATTTGGTGCCAAAGTAACAGGGTCCCACTAAAGTGGGAATCTATACATAAACTTCAGTTTATAACACTCCCCCTAAATGACCATTGTAACTAAGCAATTGCCTTGTTAAAACCTTGTCAGGAAAATACAAATGGACAAAACCTGATCGAAGGTAAAAGAGTACAATTATGAGAAAACTTAGAACAAAGTTGGACATGCATATGTTGCCTCATTAAAACCTTGACAAGGAAACCCAGTGGGACAAAACCTGGATGAAGGAAAAATAGTACAACGTGATAGTCCAGTAAAATACATTTTACTAGGATGCTCCACCTGATAAGTACTTCAGTTAAATCTTGACTTGAAAATCTTCGAGTCGACACTTCCCAATTTCAACAAACAAATTTCTTGAATTATGGAGATAACAATGCATTAGTGAGAAATCTGCTAGTTGATGAAGTCCTCTTTTGTGTTAGTCTTCTAATGGTAGTGTTCTCGAGTCTTCACGCTTCTTTAAATACATTGAGGACTTGCTTCTTGGATTGATAGCTTCTTGAATATGATTTTCCGAAGTAGTTCTATAATTTCTTCAACAAAGTGCCAATATTTAGTTACAGTTCATAGGTGAACAAAAGTTGTGATCATACCATATATGGATTAGAATAATATCCAAATTCATATGAGACTGTTATGTTGATGTGATATAACAAAATGACCTAGTTAATGGTGGGAATCCACCAAATAACCGAAATTGATAAAACCCCCCCTTGGATGACCACCGTGTTGAATTTAATTTCCTCACTAAAACCTTTCCAGTAAAAACCCAATGGAAAAAAATATGTGGACGAAGGAAAAAGAGCACAAATAACAACAGTTATCAACATTTTAAAAGAAAATTAAATGTAATGAGATGTTGCCTCCTTTAAACCTTGCCAGGAAAACCACATGGGGCAAAATCTGAAACAAAAGGAAAAGAGTACAATTTTTGACGTAAATATGGATACTAACTACAAGAGTTTTTCAAAAAATTAGCATCAAAATAATAACTATAGTCTATCTTATAGACGAGTTTATGCGAGCATAATTCTAACTGCAGATTTAAGAAAGAAAGATAGAAATAAAATAGAATTTATGCTACTAAAGCGTAGATTTTTGTGTTTTTAAGGACTCTCTACTCAAGAGACCTATGAAGTTGACATAAACAACTAATTAATCCGGATTTTTTGCTCTTGTACCAAATTTCTAAAAACACATAAAAGATTGCTAAACCTGATACGATTGAGTTAGGTGGCTGCATGGATATAGTTTGAATGAAAGTGTGATTGGGGTGTGAAATAATTTTATTATTATTATTTTTGTTACTCGATGATATGAGATCAAAATCAATGAGAGGGCTGAGGGCTCTATTCTTGGATACTCTCACCGTATATTTCCAGATCAGCTTTTTGTGGAACTAAAATAAATGAGAATTGAATATTTGGTTTCAAATATAATCTTGTTGGACTGGATTGGTCGATAAAAGCAATACATCATCAGAAAAGCAAAATAAAACAACATCACAAACAGGGATATCACAAAGCATAGTAAAACAACATCACAAAAAGGGAAAAACAAACAAAGGCTCACTAAAAGATGTAAAATAACAAGAAGAAGATCTGCAGCAAATTAAGTCGATGCATGTAGCCCAGTAAAGAAACATGAAAATCCCCTGCTCCTCTTGGTACCACAGGAATGCGCACTGGGAACTTGACTGAATAAGGTCAAACAAGTTTTACCATTTACCATCGAAAGATCAGTATGCATGATAGTTAATCAAAACCGGGGAGTAATTCTGGCTACGAGTGGGTTTTTATTTAAGAGAATCAAACTAAGATCTTCAGTAAGATCAGGCAGTTTTCCATCCGAAACACAGTCCCATTTGAACTCATTAACCAAACTTGCAATACCAAAAGATATCATAAGTTTAGCAATATCCGTACCCGCACAAACTCTCATGCCAGCACCAAATGCTAATAATGAACTTTTCATTTTTTCTCCATCACCCAAACTTGCATCACTGTTAAAATCTTTCAAAAATCTCTTTGGCATGAACTTATATGGTTCCGGAAAAACATCGGAGTTGTGATGAATAGCGTAAATATTAACGATCACTTGTGTACCCTTATCGATTTTCTTCCCCATTAAGGAAGTGTTTTTCATCGCTTTATGAGGAATTGCCAGGGGTCCAATGGATTTCATCCTTAACGTTTCTTTCACCACTGCTTCTAAATACGACATTTGTTTCAAATCTGCAATTTTTACCGGTGTAGTCCCACCTGTGACGTTCTTGATTTCACGGTAAAGCTGTTCTTGAACTTCTTGTTCGCGTACTAAGAATGTCAGTGCCCAAACTGTTGTTTCTGCAACACTATCTGCTGCCAAACCATAAATTTCAAGTATAGCAGACACTATAACATCTTCACTATAATCTTGGGACATAAGAAAATGTAAGTAAGTATTCGAAGGAGGTTTGGATGCCAAATATGGAAGAATCAAGTTCGCACCCTGTGCACCTACAGCATTCATTTTGCGAACAATTTTTTTATGGCTCGGTAAATATGTGGCAATCTTAAATGCATCAGCTAATCTCGCAAATTCACCAATCCGTACAAAATTATGGAGGGTATGACTCATAGCAGCAACAAACTCTTCATTTGAGAAATCATGACCGAACATAATTCGACTTACTAGTCGAATAGCATCTTTCTTAACATAATCAAGAGGTTTTACAATCCCATTCTCTCGTGATGCATTTTCTTGCATGGATTTGATTAGATTTTGCATGTCTCTTTCTTGTAAATGAGACTGGGACACAATACTCAAAGGATTTAATGCAACACCTTGAAGACCTTTCCTTAGATTATGCCAAAATGGACCGGAATCAGAATCAGAAATATTCTCCCCATCTGCCGAAATGAGTTTAATATAATCAGGCACAACTCGGCCTGAATAATCAGAAGATTTACTAATAAGAACTTCGCGAGCACTGTGTACATCACTTACGATGATCACTGGGTTCCAACTTCCTATAGATAATGTAAAAACACCTCCATGAACTTTGGCTAAGTTTGCCAAAACAACATGAAGGACATCTCCTCCTAATTGGTGAAGGTTCCCGATTATTGGTAGTGTTTTTGGACCTGCTGGCCATTCCATTGCAGAGATAGAGGATTTTCTGGAAACTAGAAGTTTTGCTAGTGCAAGAACTATTAATACAGTACTAGCTGTTATGACCAAAAACTTATCATCCATTTTTGAATGACAAGAGGTTGCAAGAGAAGTGTAGAGGAAGCAAAATGGTTGAAAGATTAAATTGAGGTCATAAGAGGAGTTCAAAGGAAGACAACTGGTTTAAATATTTCTCATCTACGGATTTCTATATATAGTAATTCACGCGCCACAACTTCTAAGATACTTCTTGGAACCCTAAAAATTATTAGTGTTGATCATCAAATAAATTGAAGGAGGTAGTGCACGGGAAGCTCGTGGTAGCTGTTATTGAACAAAAGTAAAATGGGGACGGTGAAAAAACTATTGAACAAAAGTAGAATAGGACACTTAATGAGGACGGTGAGGGAATTAATGTCCCAAGACTCCGACAAAGTGATGGAGGATACAAGAGCATCTCCAATTAGACATTGGAAATATCCTAAATATAAGGCCACATATGATTTTTAAAGATTTAACCAAAAAATCATCTCCAATGGGAATGTGAAGGGAGAAAGTAAAGATGATGTGTCTGGTAGTTATGTAGACATCCTCAAATCTATCCTCTAGTTTTAGAGGTTCTCTTAGAGGATGTGAAGATCTTACTCATCATGATTAATGGTTATGATTAGTTATATAATTTGGATCAATGGTTAAAAAGTTCAAAATTAAAGAAATACAATCTGTGGTTGGAGATGTTTTCCTTTCATCTCCTCAAATTAAGGAAAACTTGGTCTTTACATAAGAAAAAACAACTTCCACAAAAGATGTACACCAAATTACCACTGGAGATGCTATAAGAGTGGGAAGTAGGTGGGAGTGCCAAATAACATAGCGCCACATGAACGTATCTAGAGAGACATATACAAAATAAGGATATGGATAAGAAGAATCGAAAAAAACCTTACTGATTACACCTGATTGAAAACATCTGCGACTTCATTGATATATAGAGACGGATACAAGATAAGAAGAATAACCAAAAGAAACCTTAAAAGCTGATTACAATTGAATTAACACATCTAGTGAGAATATATGAACTATGGGAATGTGGATTTTGTTTTAATAGATTCTATTGAAGTACTATCTGTAGCCTATTCTAAAATGCTACTTTTTCTATATGTGATTGGATTTGCCTTTGAAGAGGCAAAAGGTTATATAAAAGCAAAATGAGACATTTCCCACCAATTGATAGTGACAAGCTTTTTTTCGATTTGATCATTGTTAGAGCATTGCTCGTTCGAACTCACAAGTGTTGCTATCTCAAGCTTGTTGTCAAATTTAGTTGATCAATATTATATCTTAATTTCTATTCCACATTTAGTCAAGTCTCAGATTAGGATAAAATTGTGTCGTTGAGTACCAGACATCACTGCATTCTACCATTCGAAGACGAAAATCAACTGAAACTTTCGAAGAACTTCATCAACAAAAGTTAAGTGAAGACTGAACCACCTATTTCTCAAGTTTTCACCTTTCCATCTAAGAGACTATGTCGCATGACTAAATTAGACTTTACACGTAGAGAAGAAATTTCGAGTCAAGTTTATCTTTTTAATTATTCTCGAAATATATATTGACTAAGATTAAGAACATTTGTTCATACTTGATGAGTTTGGTTAAGAAGAATTTGTTATTTATGACCTAAATTGTAATTTAAGTTAAACATTTGAAAATAGTCTGGAACAGTGATATATGTCATTGATGTTATTCGGGAATGTTTCAAATTGATTATTAAAGAGATATAGAACTCATATAGATCTCCAACTCATATTCTCGTAACTTCCTTTTAAATTATGGATTTTTATTAATAATTTCCCATATTTGACTGCTAGGCTTTCCCGTTCTGCGATTAGCGCTTTTTATCTTTTTTTCCACTGCGCGAGTTTTCTCTCATGTTTTCTGATGGTGATACTGGATTATGTTCGTTCATTGCATATTTAATTCTCCGCTCTTCTTTTTTATGACCTTTTCTGACCCATTGCATATTTCTGTCGACAGAAGGCACGTTTTCTATATCATCTTTCCCTTTCCGTGTTGCTATGAAATTTTCACTTTGTTACAACCCCTGTCGTTCTCTTATCTCTGAGATCTGATTAGCATTGTTAACATGGAGAATTTTCTTAATGAGATGAAGGGTATGAGATTTCTTGTGCGTTGTCTACTGGATCTGTAAGGTGGATTAGATATCGTATATTTTCAGGATAATGATGGTGGTGCTACGAAAATCAAGTTGGATAGGTGGTGATGGTATCTAGCTACTAGCTAGTAGGTGAGGATAATCCTCCTTGTTTCTAGCGCCAAAATGTAGATGCAGAAAATCCCACACAACTACACCCAATGAAGTGATAAGAACACAAAGTCTAAGTCATGGAGATAAACTTAAAAATTAATGATATTATACACCTCTTGAAACTAGATATAATCTTCAAACAAGCTTTTATATTTAGAATATGATGTTCTTACAAACATCACAAAGGTTCTAACTTCTAACAATGGAGATGATAAACAAAAGCTCAAACCTTAATGGTTTCTCTACTCTCTTCTAAGAATGGTTTATCTCTGCTACTTGACTGAATTCTCCTCTTCCAACCCCCTTCTCTCCTTATCGTTTTAATCCTTATATAGGAAAATATACCAGTAGAAGACAATTGAGGATCACATGCAAAATTTCTGTTGGATGATCTCTGCTTAATATGTCTTATTCTCTAGGCTTTGGGGAGACATATCTATCCTTCGCGTTGCTGATTCATTATCTTCTTGGTGGATATCATGCTATGCTTATCGTGTGGTTATTCTTCGTTCTTATTTCCTCTTATCATAAAATTTCTCTTCGCCTAATTTCTCTCCTCGTCGTTCTGATCATTGTCTTAGATGGGGAGATCGAGGCTATGGGTTTGTTCTTATGCAATATTTCGCCACTACAGATCTATTTCTTACAGGTAGAGTATTCAAGCACTGCAGTTCCAATGGTTGCATATATGGATATATATGTCCTTGTTAGTAGTCCATTCCGGTGAATTGCTTCTGCTTTTTGTTCATAATTTGAATCTGCATATGATGCTAACCACACATACCAGTATTAATTACATGTTATAGCAAGATATTATCAAACTGTATACGCAAAACTTAAATCGCGATACTAATTACGTGTTACATACTTCATACTTGAGCAGCCTTTAGAAGAAATGCGGTTTTAACCACTTGGTGATGGATGGAAAGTTTTTCAATGGATTATTCGGATTTCATCCATTGTAAATTTTCCCTTGACAACCACTAGGACAAATGTTGGATTTGGTGACGGTTCAGAATTTTATACCATGACGGTTTTAGGAAAAAGCGTCATAATATCTTGCTGGTCAAGTATAGGTGACAGTCAACATAAGCAACCGTCATTGAATGATGTTATAAATCGTGAAAATTCGCACAAGCGTCACAGAAAAGTTTTATGGTGACGGGTAATCATATGAACTGTTATAATAAGCAAAGTTTATGGTGACACTTTTGAACTGTTACCATACTTGATATATTGTGACGGTTGGGATGACACATGATCCATAATGAAGGTTTTGGTAAAAACTGTTATTGTATCTCACTAATAACAGTTTTTCATTTTTTATTTTCCCAATTCATTCTTATATATTTTTTGGATTTTTTTATATCAGAATGTCGATAACAATGTCCTAAATTTATTAATATTTTTTTTGGATTTTTTTTCATGTCCAAGGTTGATAATAAACCGAATACATGAGTTCGTAGTAACACAAAGAAACACAAATGCTCTCAATCCATATGACCATAACAAATACAATCTAAAACGTCAGATTGTTTTCTCAATCCGTTTGAGTGGATCAAACGAAATATGGTCCATGCATCATTTACACTCGGATTCCCTTTTTTTTTATTTTTTTTAAGCATTTGTTTCTTATTCTCAAATCAATTCTTATCCGTTTCTCCCTATCTTCCTCCTCCACTCATCGGCGCGTCTGTTCTTCATTTAATGATATCTTAAGATCCAGTGGTTGGATCATGCTGATATTTTTATAGGTGAGACTTCGTTGTATGGTTGAATTACCGTAAAGATTTCAGTAAGATCAAGTCACGTTTGAGACGTGAAAATTTGACAAACTGAGACTGAAATGTGCTGAATTAAAAATCTTGGACAGCCAACTGTTCATTGTGTTTTCTCAATATACGTCTCTTTGATGAATATGGAATTTTAATATGATATCTATATATGTGTAGTTAACACACTTTAAAATTTCCATTAAATTTTGATCATTTTAGGCACCCCAAAGCATGGGACGATCGGAACTAAAATTCCTGGAAAATGGTTCATGTTACTGTTTCGATGTGTTGTTGTTGGAGCACTTACACTCTGATTTAGCCCTTGGAGTCTTCTAAGAAGTTGTAGGTATACTTCTCTAGTTTCCAATGAGATATCGGTCGCTTATTTTCATCGAGTAACGAATCATGTAGGAATTTTTGAACACAGCAGGTCTGAATCTGAAGTAGAACGTTATATACCTTCTTTTAATGATATCTTGAGATCCAGTGGTTGGATCATGCTGAAATTGTTATATGTGAGATTTTCCTCTCATTTTTTGACTCAATGATTATGTGTTTGTATATTAAACCCGTTAAAATCTGAATTCTGTTATATTGTTTGATTAATTTTACAGGAGGAAATAAAATCTTCTTGAGAAAAACTGCTACTCTGTAAAATTTGGGGCGGAAAGCATCACTGAGTTCGCTGATCACTGACTGAAATCAATTAAGAATCGTAAGCAGCAGTAGATGAAATCAATTAACGAGGTGGTTCACCAAGTCAATTAAATTTGAGAAGGCGCTGACTCACTGGAAACAACGGTAAATGAAGAAAAACCGTCAGACAAGGACTTATTAACGACGGTTACATTAAGAAACCGTTGATGTTATTTCTTATGATGACACTTTTCAACATTATATTGACGGTTTTACGGGAAAACAGTCACCATAATATCGTTAAGGTGGCGTTTTCAATAAAAAAAACGCCGTGGATGCTTGTTACAATGACGGTTTAATATACTTCATGACAGTTTTGAAGGCTAATTGGTGACGGTTATGTGACAGTTCATAAGCGTCAGTATAAGATAACCCCTACGGTGACATCGACTTAGGTGACACTTTCAAATTTCACCTAAACCGTCATGGAATTGATACGGTGACAGTTTTGAAATGTCACCTATGTTGATTTTTCTACTAGTGAACATTCTTTAATCTGTATGTTAAAGCTTAGATATTCTACTATTAATGACTTCCAAAGAAATAACTTGGATCTTATTAACTTTAAAATTTTAGAACTTATGTAAACTTCTGGATTTGGTGTAATATGGGAAGCCAATACGACAGCCTATTGTAAAATTTTCAATCTCCAAAACTGTTGGAAAGGCAAGAACCTATGACATCTCTTAAACTTTTTCAATTCTCAATACTTCAATGAAAATATATCATGGTTGAACCTTGTTCCGATCATGGTTAGAAGTTAAATTTGTAATGTTAGAAGGTTCCTCCCTCTTGTTTAAAAAAAATTAAAATAAAAAATAAACTTCAATATGTTGGATTATCTCCAATAATCATGCATACATCATAACCTAGAGACAGTCATGACATAGGAAAGGCCAGAAAACTAAAAATACAGGGTTTTTCCAACGGGGTAGGCAGCCAAGGTTAGAGTATCCTGGGTTGAACGAGATTTTAGATTATATAATTTGGTTAGTTGGTCCAAGGTATAATCTCTTTCTTCCAATATTCCGGACGATCTCTACCACTCTTTGACCTAGGGTACAAGTGGTAAAATATCCCAAAATCGACCCCAACCTTGTGAAAATGCCCCAGACGCAGGTGCTATGTACGGAAATGAAGAGGTTCTTGGGGAAGCTATAGCTAAAGCAATTCAAATTGGCCTAATCAATTCTCGAGATGAACTCTTCATCAGTTCTATGCTGTGGGGCACTGATGCTTACCCTGATCGAGTCCTCCTCGCTCTCCAGAACTCTTTTAGGTAAAATTAAAAGTTTGGAATAGACTTTTTAAAACCCCAAGGCTTATGTAGTGTTTTTAAACATCTATCAAATTTAGTTTATAAAGTACAAATTTTTTTGTCATGTGATATATCAAGAGTATAAAGCATAGTTTGGCTAACTTAGCCTATCTGAGTGGTGGCCAGGATTTGTCCTCCTAAGAGATAAATCAACGGTTATGAGATGGTGTTTAGGCGTGATCCAGAGTCGTCTCACACGCGTAGCTCATAAAGTCATAGGTGATGTTTCCGCTCCCCAGTCCCCACTTTTCATTCACAAAATTGGGAAGGAATGGTAGAGAGTTAAATAAGACGCAATTGCAGTACTATCTGGTTCGTCTTCCAATCACCTCAGAGAACCAAGAAAATCAAAAAACAATAAAAACTTCCAATCAGTTTGATTTCTCTAACTTCTTAAAAAGGTCTGCAATCGGATAATCAGGTATCGAGCTTGATGTAAGTTTTGGGTTTATGGCATATTTTTTTGAATTCTTACTTATCTTACTGTTCTGATAGTTTTATGGAGTTTGTAGATAGATCGGATCAAAGTTCTAATTGTTTTTCTTTGATTTGATGTTACAAGACGTGAAAGTAAAGGAGCATTTAGAGAAGGATAACTACTGGGAGGTATGTGTGGGAATCTTCCAAAAAATGAATATGAGAAAGGTAATCGATTTCAACTCTATGGATGTGGTAATTGACGGAGTTCATTGAGAATTGTTATATTTAGGGTCTCATGAATTGGAGATTTTAATATGTGTACTGATTTGATTTGAAAGTTGGTCAATCAAAACATTTCTAATTTGTTCACCTATGAATTATTTGGTTATTCCTTTTGGATTATCCAATGTGAAATTGGTGGATAAATGCTATGGAAAAGAAAAATGAAGGGATTGATTGGTGTTTTTACTGTTAGAGACAATGCTGAGGGTGCTTTTATTAGTTCAGTATTATCTGAAGTTAATATTTCGTTTTTCATTTGATGTTCACCACCATCCTAATAACTTCACTATTAGGTACGATCATAGCTGGATTCATATGTGGTTTGTAGCTCTTATGGTATTTGTCTTTGCTTGAGATGTGGTGATAATTGAGATGATATATCACTGGATGTTAAGTCAATCAACAAGTATCTT
Source organism: Papaver bracteatum (assembly GCA_023529315.1). Classification (NCBI taxonomy): domain Eukaryota; kingdom Viridiplantae; phylum Streptophyta; class Magnoliopsida; order Ranunculales; family Papaveraceae; genus Papaver; species Papaver bracteatum. The sequence continues at coordinate 1,057,670 of JAJJWX010005105.1, forward strand.
AGAATCAGATCTTCTTAAGGTTCTATCTTGAGGAGATCTCAATTTCTTAGTGTTGGTCTTGCATTTTTGTGTTTGTGATGCATCATACTATTTTCCTAATTCTATCAACAACAACAAAAATTGGCATTGGTGGAATGTGGGGGTTTTTGTTAGGGTTCTAGACCTTTAGCACTGGAGAGATGAATTAAAACACACGAAAAGAGCCGGATAAACCCTTTGAATTGGGGGTCATCCACTAGCTCAATGAAAGAAAACTAGGTTTAACTTAATTGTTGTATTAATTGATGATCCTTACGTAAACATGGCTAGCATATTTATATGTAGCATAACTTGTTACCCAAGTTGTAGTAATTTAAAGGAAACTAAAAGACTTCTAACTAAACTAGATGAATTAAAGGGAACTGTCTAACTAAGGAAAGTAATAACTAAACATGGAAATACTAAATAAGGCAGTAGAGAGTAAGGTGTTGGTGCTGCAACATCCCATCCTGCCTGAAAAATGACTTTTCCTCAAGTCTGAAAGTCTGGAAAACGATCGATAATCTCATCCGCATCTTCCCAAGTTGCTTCATCACTTGAATGATCTTTCCACTTGATAAGCCATCTAGTACCAGCAATATTCCCTCTTTTGAACATCTTTCGATCCAGAATTAACTCAGGTTCCCATTTTTCATAATCCACAGTAGTTGGTAGATCAGAGTTGACAATAATGGAAGAACCAAGTTTCAACTTTAATTGAGAAACATGGAATACTGGATGTATGCGACTAGATACCGGCAGTTCCAACTTATATGCCACCGTGCCAATTTTTTCAATAATACGAAATGGTCCATAGAATTTTGGAGATAGCTTAGAGAAAGACTTGTCACGAACTGTTGTCTGATGATAAGGTTGAAGGCGAAGGAAAACCCAATCACCAATATCAAAAGAACGTTCAGTCCTATGCTTTTCTGCATAGTTTTTCATCCTAGCTTGAGCATCATGTAAATTAGAGTGTAGAATTTTCAGAATATGATCTCTTGCTCTTAAAAAATCATCCACAGCATGCACAAGAGTTGTGCCAGGTTGATAAGTTGAAATTGTTGGTGGAGCATGACAATACAAAGCTTGATAAGGAGTCATCTTTATGGCTGAATGATAACTCGTGTTATACCACCATTCAGCCCATGGAAGCCATTTAAACCAATCTGTTTGTCTGATTCAATTAAAGCATCGCAGATAACATTCTAAAGTTCGGTTAGTTACCTCAGTTAGGCCATCCGTTTGAGGATGATAAGCTGAACTTCTACAAAGTTGAGTATCTTGTAAAGTAAAGAATGCCTCCCAAAAATTACTCATGAAAATAGGATCTCGATCACTAGTTATTGTTTTAGGCATACCATGAAGGCGAACAACTTCTCGTACAAAGACATCAGCAATGGTGGAAGAAGAATAAGGGTGTGATAATGCTATAAAGTGAGCATACTTAGATAGACGATCCACAACCACTAATACGGAGTTCTTTCTATTTGATAATGGAAAACCATCGATGAAATCCATAGAAATATCAATCCAGACATCAGTAGGGATAGATAATGGATGTAGTAGTCCAGGAGGAGCTGAAGCTTCATACTTATTGCGCTGGCAAATATCACAGTGTTGTATAAATGTCTTAACCGAAGATTTCATACCCTTCCAATAAAAGTTTTGCTAAAGACGTTTATATGTTCTTAAATAGACAGAGTGTCCACCGACTAGAGTTGAATGGAACTCATGAAGGAGTTTATTACACCACGCAGAAGTAGATGCCACAACAACATGATTTTTAAAGATTAAAACTCCATCAACATATGAGTAATTACGTTTATATCTTGGATCTTGACGTAATTGCTGAATAAGAACTCCCAATACAGCATCTGCATGACATTCTTGAGTAATTTCATGGATTCCAAAAAAAATGGGAGTTGAGATGGACAATTGTTGAGTGTTAACCATTCTCGATAAAGCATATGCAGCCCTATTTGTAGCTCCACATCTATAGATGATTTCATAATCATACCCCAACAATTTAGACAACCATTTTTTTTGTTCAAGAGAAGACAATCTTTGCTCAAGGAAATATTTAAGACTTCTATGATCAGTGTAGATTTTGAAATGTCTCCCAAGAAAATAAGGTCTCCATTTGTTTACTGCAGAGACAATAGCAAGCATCTCCTTATCATAGACCGACAAATTCAAATTCTTACCTTTTAAAGGTTTGCTGTGATAAGCAAAAGGCTTGTTAGAATGCATCAAAACTGCTCCTAATCCATTGCCAGAAGCATCACATTCTAAACAAAATTCTTTTGTAAAGTCTGGTAATGCTAAAACTGGAGTGCTTGTTAAAGCAGACTTAAGATGATTAAATGATGTTGTAGCTTCTTCGAACCATTTGAAAGAATATTGTTTTAACAACTTAGTGAGTGGAACACAAATTTTTCCATAATCCTTCACAAATTTGCGATAGTAGCCTTCCAATCCTAGGAAGCCTCTAAGATCTCTAATTGTGGAAGGAATAGGCCAATTCTTAATACTTAAAATCTTGTCTTCTTTGACAGCAACACCATCAGCTGAAACTGTATGACCAAGATATCCAATGGATGACTTTGCAAAGTCACACTTAGATTTCTTTAGAAATAACTTGTGTGTGCGTAGTAAATCAAACACAATCTCCAGATGCTTAAGATGTTCAGATAAGGATTTACTGTAAATCAATATTTCATCGAAAAATACCAAGAAAAATTTCCGAAGGCAAGGACGAAACACATCATTCATCAAACTTTGAAATGTTGTGGGTGCATTAGATAATCCAAAGGGCATTACTAAAAATTCGTAGTGACCATCATGTGTTCTGAAAGCCATTTTATGAATATCTGCAGCAAATAATCTGATTTGATGAAAACCAAAACGCATATCCACTTTAGAAAAAATTGTAGCTCCGTTCAGTTCATCAATTAACTCATCAACAACAGGAATTGGAAACTTGTCCTTCAAAGTAACTTTGTTAAGTGACATATAGTCAACACACATACGCCAACTAGAATCCTTTTTTCGAACTAATAACATAGGATAATAATAAGGACTAGAGCTTTGATGAATGAAACCAGCTTGTTTGAGTTCAGATACAATTTTCTCAATCTCAGCCTTTTGAAAGTGTGGATATCTATATGGTCTAACATTTATTGGTGATGTGTTAGGAAGCAAAGTTATGCGATGATCATGAGCTCGACAGGGTGGTAAGGATGTAGGAGACTCAAAAATATTTTAATAATGCAAAAGTAATTCTAAAACAGCGATAGGTACCTCATCAGAAGTTGATGTTGACAAAGTAGGAGTAAGATGAAGAAGAAATCCATTGGGTGCACAATCCAGAAATTTTTGCAGTGGAGAGCTGTACAGTAACATAATGGAAGATGAAGAATTTACAACCAACAAATAGTCAGTATTATTTAGCTGAAATCGCATATGTAGTTTGGTAAAATCCCACATAATTTGACCCAAAGTTTGAAGCCATTGAACACCAAGAACAACATCGCAGCCACTAACAGGCAAGAGATAAAAATCAGTAGTGAATTTGTAGTCTTGTATCTGAAGAGATATATTCGTACAAGAACCACAAGTGTCTAGAAAACCACCATTACCAACCATAACTTGTAACGCAGCACCACTAGATTTAGGAGAAAAACCATGTTTCTTAGCAATTGATGGATGTAAAAAATTATGAGTTGATCCGGAGTCAATGAGAAATGTAAGGGGTTCTCCCTGAATATAGCCTGTGACTCTCATAGTTTTAGGAAAAGAAGAGCCTAGAAGAGAATGAAAAGAAATTTGAGAATCCTTAGGAACCTCAACGTAATTGTGAATTTCTTCTGTAACCTGGAGATCGTCTTCCTCTTCAACAATATTGGTAATCTCATCCATGTTAGAAGCCATATCCAAAATTAATAATCTTGGCTTATCAGATAAGTGACCCGGTGTATAGAGTTTATCACAATTAAAACATATGCCTTTTGCTCGTTTTTCCCTTTGCTCTTCAATAGATAACCTTTTAGATCCTGGAGGTAAAAAAAGATTTATTGTATGGGGTGGGTTATAAAGTGGCAGCGGGTCTGAACTGAGGAGGACGATAAGGTTGCCTTGTAGAAGCCTTATTAACTGTTGCATAAGCTTCTTCTTAATGAATGGATTTAGTAAAGGCCTCAGTTAAGGTTTGTGGTGCCAATAATTTAACCATAGTGCCAATGTGAGGTTTCAAAGAATGGATAAAACAGCTGATCAAGAAATCCTCAGGAAAATCAACTAAGTTCAATAAATGTTCGAACTCAGGGATATGTTCACGGACAGTACCATTCTGTTCAATAGTGCTTATAGCCAACCTAGCATCCACGAATTTTGCTGGAGAAAATATTTCACGAACCAAAGTACAAAATTGGTCCCATGTAGTAATCGCAGTTTGAGTTCTTGTCCATCTAAACCACTGGTTTGCCTCACCTTTAAGGTGTGCAGCGGAAAGAGTAAGTTTAAGAGCATCAGATGCATTGTAAACATAAAAATATTGATCAGCATTGAAAATCCAGCCATCGGGATCGTCACCATAAAAGTTAGGAAACTTGATATTAGGGCATAGCTGTTGTTGTTGACCAAGATTTGGCGGCGTCGGTGGTGGAGGAGGTGGTGGAGGGTTTGCAGTTTCAGGATGATGTCGGAGTAGGGGGACAATTTCTAGAAACATATTACGGAAATAGTTTTCTAGGGTTGTAGCGAGAGCAGTACGGTCTTGTTCCCGAAGTAACAACTTCTCTGCCATCTTCTTCTTATGAGTTTCTTCATCGCGGGCATGAAGGTTAGTAATAGCGTCAACAAGATTGTCAACCTTGTCTGCTAAGACTTCAATACTTTCGTGCACGGTTTTCAGATTTTCGGTGTAAGACATTGGAAGGAAAAGAAGAACCCTAAAAAAAAAAACAATTGGTGGATTTTTTTGAGATTGAACTGAACCTGCTCTGATACCAGGTGTTAGGGTTATAGACCTTTAGCACTGGAGAGATGAATTAAAACACACAAAAAGAGCCGGATAAACCCTTTGAATTGGGGGTCAGCCACCAGCTCAATGAAAGAAAACTAGGTTTAACTGAATTGTTGTATTAATTGATGATCCTTACGTAAACATGGCTAGCATATTTATATGTAGCATAACTTGTTACCCAAGTTGTAGTAATTTAAAGGAAACTAAAAGACTTCTAACTAAACTAGATGAATTAAAGGGAACTGTCTAACTAAGGAAAGTAATAACTAAACATGGAAATACTAAATAAGGCAGTAGAGAGTAAGGTGTTGGTGCTGCAACAGTTTTCTTATTGGAACTTATTTGTATAATTGGGCTTGATCTTATTGGCATGACTAATTGAACATTTGGAACTCGATCTTTATACTCATGGCACCATACAGCTTCTCTACGGGTGTGGTTGTTTTCTAAAAAAACCATCTTACACACAATCTTATGGTTAAGCTGTGCGATGTCTGGTGGGAGAATTTATAATAAATGCCTCTTTTTGTGGATGGTGAAGAACAAAAAACAACAATAGAGAGATGGATAGAGGGGATAAAATAGGGCTTTCTTCCCGTTATGTTTAGGTTTTTAACGATCTAGTCGACGGTTTCGGATCAAAAACCTAATTACTTCTAATATTTTGTTAGATTACTAGCATCTAACATATGTTGTTTGATGGCAATTTGATCTTTGGCTATAAGATATCTTTTCTTTTGTAGGACGGCTTACCTATCAGTATTGATATACCCATTCGAATCATCTTAAGGCATCTCTTCTATTGGTAATCAATTATAAATCTTTACAATGAATCAATAACAATTACCTCTTTTTTTTTTATGTATCTCCAAATGTTTGAATGAATTCTTATTTTGTAATGATTGTTTACCCTCTTTTCTTATCGCTTTTCAGTACATAATCTTCTTTTTTTCTCCAATTAACTATAAACTTTTTTTCATAGACTTAATAGACTTGAAGTCAAACTTCAATTTTTATATGTTTTCGTTCAAAATTATGATCTTCACATTTTGATGTGTTGAGGTACCATCGGATCTTTGAGGTGTATATTTAGTGCACACCTTCTTGACTGTCGAGTGTCTCAATAGAGATGCTAGCACAATTGACCAGATGAGATAATATGTGTAGTAATTAGGTCCACTCTCATTTTTGTTAATTCAAACTTCGATTTTTTTTTCTTCTAAATATGGTGTAGGATTCTGGTGTATAGGCATGAGTTGTTGTAAAGACCAAAGGGAGGGAATGAAGAACCAAATAAAGCACATCTACCTAAGGATGCATTCAAATAAGTGAGAACCAACAAATTGTTTGTATTTCGGTACTCATTTTACCTCACATGATTTTTAGTTCTTCGTTCACCTGTTTTCATTAATCTCTAAGTTTTTTAAATGAATCTATCATTGACATCTTTAAATGCGTCATTTACCTCACCTCAAGTTCATGTCCTCATATTCTTAGCTTTGAATCTAACTAATGCAATATTAAGGACCCTTGGATGAAAGAACTTCAGGTTTCTTTGTCCAAACATTATAATTTAATTGGTGGTATCATGGAATGGTATGAAAATGGAATGGCTCTACCTTGGATGATAGAGCTAAAATATTTGAATGGTTGTGGAAATATGTAGGAAATCCATATTGTTTAGTTCGCTTTAACACAAGCATATAAGAGTTTCCTTCTCTTGATTATATCAATGAGTACACGCCATGTCCTGAATCTGAGTATGCCAACATCAGGTGGCAAAGATGTTGACCGATGAGTTAGTTGCGAAGAGAAAACCCTAATTTCGATTTGTTATCATTGTATTTAAATTTTTGACATGCACAGAGGCATTAATTTGCTGACATGTTATTATTGTAAATTTCTGAAATGCATAACTATATTAGGATGAAACATGGAAAACGTCGTACTTCCATTCTTACCTCACTGCTGGAACATATCTCCCTTGCAGGTAATAACTCTTTTCTGATTTATTTTTCCATGATGTGAAAGATAATTGGCTTTTAAGATGATCCATATCTGATAGGTTATTCTCATGATTTTTGAATCCATTTCATAACTACCATAGAGTTCCCATCCATTGTTATGTACATGGACACATACAAGGTTTTTATAATTGGTTGTAGGTGCTTTATTGTAAAGTGATTAGTATGTTCGTGCAAAAGGTCATCTATTTGGTGAGTCTTGCTCCAAGATTTTCTTATAATTTAGAGTATCTCTTTGTGTAGTTTAATTTGAGAAACTCAAATATTACTCCACAAGTCCATTTGTTCCATTTTATTGTTTGTACTGTAATTCATAGCCATTTTTTCATCCTGTCAAATGTAACAACTAAATGTGAAGAAAGTCTAATCCACTCTACTTTTTCCTTTATTTCCCTTGAATATTTGTTGTTTGAAATAATATTGTTGGATGTGATTCTGTAATTGTCATATTTGTAATTCAGATGAAGTAGAGTTTAATTTTGGGCAGGTGTAATAGGAATTTCACTGAGTACTTCAGTCCATATGATGGAAAAACAAAAAAAAAATTCTTTCCCTGCCAGTATTACTATCCACCGTGTTTATTAGTAAATGCATTCAAGTTCGATAAAACCTCTCTTTCCTTTTCTTTTCACTTCACATTCGTATTAGTTGGATTTTGGTACTAAACAACTACATGTGTGTAGGACGAAATGTGTCCAGGTCTCTGGGTTGTAGTAGATGGAAACGGTTGTCGTAGGATTAGATGGCTTATGTTGTTTTTTAATGAATTGTTGTAGAATTAAATAACTTGCACTACAAAACACTGAATGATGAAAGATCAAACCTAAAATGTTGGTTGTTCTTAATATAATTGGCTGTGAAGATTAGACTAACTACGCCCACATGCCTGCAGTTAGATAAACTCCATCCTCATATTTTAGCAATTTGAAATGTATGCTTGCTAAAGGTAATGGGTTGTGAAGTTCGCTTATATTTAGCTACTTCTAGGTTCATGTGGTAGATATTCATGGTGTATTTTTCACGACAACCATGAAATGAACCAATGACATTGGTCGCATGATACCAACATCGGTATATGCCCGTGCCGTTACGGCACGGGTTAAGCCCTAGCATATCATATGGAGTATCTGGACCTATACTTGATACCCTTTCCGGCAAGCTTGAAGCTAGGAGCTAGGGATATAACTACGGACATACGCCACTTACCAGCGGATGAAATCCTTCCAATGGACTACAGGTTTGTATGGGCAGCCATGGAAGAGTGTCAGAACCTTGGCTTAACTAAGTCAATCGGTGTTAGCAATTTTTCCAGCAAAAACCTTCGGGTATTGATGGCCGCCGCCAAAATCCCTCCAGCTGTGAATCAAGTGAGTAAAAATTAAGTTACTACCTTTACTTCAAAGTTTTGATAAAAGTTTTTTTTTTTGAAGCATATAATTTATTAAGTGAAATTAGTTTACAATTTGACCTCAAAAATATTTATTTAATATTAATAAGCTTAACTTAAAACATCTAATTAACAATGTTGATTAAGGTGGAGATGAGCCCGGTTTTCCAACAAAAGGATCTGAAAGAGTATTGCAAGGCCAATAATATATTGATCATTGCATACTCCGTTTTGGGATCCAACCGAACCGAATGGCGCTCCAACGTAGTTATGGGTTCTGAGGTGCTTAAACAAATTGCTATGGCCAGAGGAAAATTTGTTGCTCAGGTTGGTCATATTCTTGGCATATATAATCATGTACGGTACATGCAAAAGTTTATATATATTTGCATCACTTGTATTCCTTACACATTTGTATTACTTCTCAGGTTAGCATGAGATGGGTTTACGAGCAAGGTGCGATGCTTGTGGAAAAAAGTTTCAGTGAGGAGAGTCTAACTGCGGAAAATCCACAGCTACACCCACTTACTAATTCGGATAACACAAGAGATAGATTAATAAACGAAAAGAATCTAAGTTTTATTTCCAATTGATTTACAGTTATTGACAACTCAAGAACACTCACAAAACCCTTGACTCTCTCTCTCAAGACAATAGCTCTCCCTCACTGAATGTTCCAATCCCTCTCACAATGGACCAAGTCCTCTATTTATAGAGAGAAATTCATATTGGGTTACAGCTCATTTTACCTCGCTCATATTTAGACAATTCACGTGATTGTACGATTTACTTCGCCAGAGATGTTTTCCATAAAGTTTTTCCTTCTTTTTCGTAGTCTGTGTCAGTTATTGTCGGGGACAACTGTCATATTTCTTGCATAACAATCCATACTTCGGACCTCCTACTTCGTTGGCTCAATCTTTTCTTGCGTAACAATCCACACTTCGGACCTCCTACTTCGTTGGCCCTATCTTTTATTGCATAACAATCTACTCTTCGGTACCTTCTACTTCGTTGATATAACTTCATTGAGGAAACTCTGATATTAGATTTGAGTCTTCACCGACACTTTCTTGGAGGTTGATAAATAATATCTTTTCAAAGATTTCGTTCTGCTATCTCGCTTATTCTCATCTGAACACGTGGCGAGTAGGTTTTCTGCACCCACATTTTGACTTTTCTCTTTTCGTTCGCTGGGATCAAGAATGCAAAGAGAACTCTGCCTTAAATTCGTAACCGCCACATATCCGGATTTTCCACCTTCCTATTCCCCGCGTTCTTCATAACCGTCAATAGCCGGTTCTCCTTCCCATGCAACCGTCTTTCCCAGTCATGCCTTGGTCCACCATAAATAGCTCGTCTTGTATTCTCTTTTTTACTTTTACTTTTACTCTCTTCTAAACTTCATCATATCCGTCTCCGGCGACGTAAGCCTCCAGAAAACCCCCTTAAAACTTCCCTTTGTTCCAGATTTTCTTTCTCCCGTCACCTTCTTAGAGTCATGGCTCCAAAGAAATTTCCTCCCCCTACTACTTCAAAAACCCTAGAGGATTTTCAAGCTGATTTCAAGAAAAAGGGTCTTTTTCTGATATCGGTGGTGGATTTCTCCGTAGATCCTCCGGTGATAGCCACAAAATCCATGGAATTGAACGATATATGGATTCGAGCGGAGACATGGACTTCCACCAGGATGATTACTACTCTGGGCCAACTTCGTGCAGGGATAGTATTTCCTATATATGATCCTAATAACAATATGTTTTATGAGATCTTAGTCAAGGTTGACATAGCTATCTATCAATGGAGAGGGAACTCGATCCGTATTGCAAACGAATTTGTAGTTCGCTCTAATGGAGGCACATCTCAGTTTCCGCAGGTTGCAAAGGATTTCGATCCGTCAGACTACCATCGCGATTCTTTCAGCAAAAATTATGTTGATTGAACTCAATCTCGGAGGAATTATCAAGAATGGGGAATTCCCATGCATCGGAAGTCCTTGAAGGATCCGTCCAAAGTTCTTCTTCTCGACGTTGAGCCGTTTAGTACTTCGAAGCATGCACCGAAGGGCCCTTCTCTACGTTTGACCAATGATGAAGAATGAATGATGTTCCTAGTGGTTGTCGAGGGCCCCCTAGTCTGGGGTTTTGATGAAAATGGGAATGCTAGAACCGGTCCCCTTTCCGAGCATGTGCATCTCGTCGATTATGAGATGGGTCGATTACGCTGGAAGGAGATGCCACGCGAGGTAACTTCGTTAATTCTTTTCTCTATCCGTGTCTGGTGTTTAGTTCATCAAAACTATTATTGTCATTATAGTTATGATTTTTTTTTTCCGCTACAGTATCCGCTCCCTTCTCCTGGTTTAATTAAGGATCGATCTAATCAACCAAGAAAGGGTTAGGTCGAGCCTCTCGTTGTGACTCCTCGTGTTCCTAGGAAGCGTGATCTCCAGGAGGGTTCTTCTGCTGCTGCTGCTGCCAAGGTACTTCGCCGATATGTTTATTTCGTAGTGACACTCTTTTTCTCGCTGCTTTAGCCCCCATACGCTATGAGATACTAATTTATCATCTTCTAGGTTCCTTATCAATCCACCCCTGTTACTGAGCCTCCCAAATGGAGCAGGGTCTTGAATATGGGGGAGGTTACCCGTATTCCTTCATCCAAGAAACCTACCGAGTTGCCTTATCCTCCTCCCAAGAACAATCCGTAGGCGTCCCAGGAGGTCACTCATTTTCCTAAGATCCCAATGCCAACTCCTCATATCATCATGGATGACTCCGCAAGTAAATCTCCTGCCAGCCCTTCTGGTGCTAAAACTCGGAAAGTCTTTGAAGTGGAGGATCCGGCCTACACCCCTGATATGGACTTCTTGAGGAATGCTTTCATTTTAACTCTGAATGTGCCCTCCACAAGATCTGCGGGCATGGAATCTGTGATCTCGTTTAGTTCTGACACCTTTCTGTCTCATGATCAATCCTTCATGCAGAACGCCTCATTGAACCTCTCCACCAACCACCATGCCACTATTATGGCTTTGGTAAGCGTCCCTAGTCCTAAATGTGATTCATACACATATCCCTATCTTACTTTAGATACTTCGTATGAATTCAACCGTCATATGGCCCAGCTCGTGGAGATGAGGGTTGCTCGTGAGGACTTGACAACTTCAAAGGCCCAAGTTCAGGAACTTAAGAACACTCTTGCCAAGGAGAAGAAGTTCTTGGCCAAGAAGGATCAAAAGATCTCGGAGCTCAGCAGTAAGTTTTGCCCCTTTTCTGTCTTTCACTTCACTTCGTTCTTGTTTTTACTATTCTTTTACTTTCGTCAAGCTCGTTCTACGTAGTGGTATATGGATTATAAGGAAATCAAATCAACTGCTGAAGATTTCAAAGCCGAGCAGTCAAACCTTTTGTCCCATATTAACTGTTATTTATCCGAAAAATGAGATCTTGAATGAGAAACTGACAACGTCATATTCCCTGTCTGAGCGCCTGGCTAATGAGGTTTCTAATAATGAAGAGTTGAACTTCCACCTTCATGGGGATAATGAACGTTTGAGTATTGAGCTTCGGTGAGTCAATAATTCCCTCACGACTTCTCTTAATCTACATTCCTCATCCATGGATCAGATTAGGCGTCTAGAGGAGGATAAAGAGAGGGTAATTAAGAGAAGAGATAAGTATGAAGCTGAGCTTCGTAAACTCAGGAGCGAACTCTCCGATCTTTGGAAAGAATCGATACATGAGAAGTTGAAGGTTGAGAATACTGGTTTAAGGAATGAGAACGAGAGGCTAACCGGTGAGATGTCCACCATTCTAGCTATTGGAAAGATTTCAAGGTAAATTTGGAGTGGTAAACTGGTCATAGGATTTCCCGGTGATGACAAACCTTCATCCAATCTTTGGAAAGATGAGAATAAATCTTCTTTCTAACTTTGAAACTTTCTTGAATCAGAAGCGTCAAGACTCGATTTTTTGAACATCGACCTTCAGAAAACCTTAAGTTCTATTATTTTGCAAAAACAAGGTAGCTCTAGGTGTTATTGTCATACTTCATACTTTTCCCTGTTAATCCTATTTATCACTTCGTTGTTATTTCGCAGAATCTGAGGAAAGTTTGAAGAATCAAGTCTTGCATCTGTCCCACTAAAGGGATGGCTTATCCAAGGAGGTGTCCGAACTGAAGAAAAGCCTCGCCTATCTAAACGAAGATTGTGATAAGATGGAAGAGGACGCCAGGAAGGTTGCGAAGTTTACTCGCAAAAATGCCCAGGAAGAGAAGGTGAAATTCATCAATGAGTTATGTAGTTCTCATGGACTTGACATTCTCCGATGATGAACCTCACGTTGACGTTGATGAAGACGTTGAGAAACCTAAGGATGACGTCCATGAAGGTACAAGAGGTAATAATGGAGCTGGTGTTGCAGATGATGGAGATCAGGGATATGGAGGTGGTTCTCTTGAAAAGGAAGTTTGACAAGCTTTGATCTTTTGTTTTGATGACAATTCAAACTTTTAGTTCTTCGTTTCTTTAACATTTTAACTGGGCGCTCCCAATCTTGGGGGGCATGACATTATCTCGTTATTGTTTCTTGCCTTAACTCTTTGCTTGCTTTAGCATATCTTCCTTGATTCCTTTTCTCTTTTGACCTTACTCGTTCAATTACCTGCACTAAATATGATTGACATATCCGGTTACAATCTTTTGCTTTTACTTCGCAAAAATTTGTGATTTCGTAGGACAATTAATTCATGACTAGTATAAAATTGTGAAGAAAATAGTCAAAGAATAACATATTTGAAAAGTATATACTTGCCTCTTATTCTTTGATTATTTTCAGAGCGTATCCGAATTTAGGGTACACGAAGTAAATTTAGGATATAAAAGAACACGAAGTAGATAACATGAGATGGATGCTCAAAAGAATAATAAGCCTTAGAAGTATATACTTGCCTATTGTTCTTTTGCAGCATTCATGTAATTGACTCTCATGCTTTTATTCTGGTAATCTGTTCCTCGGATTCTTCTTCGAGTTCCCGTTCATTCTCATTTCATCTTGTGCTCTATTGATCTTTTTGTTTCTATTCTCTTTGCCTTGATTATTCATTATTTGTGCCTCTAATTCTCCTTTGCATTCCTTCTTGTTCTCATCCCATCTGTAATTATACCTCGTTGCCTTTTAGGGCTTGTTCCTGCATTATTAGTATTCTCAATATATCATAATTATATTGTATGCAATTTTTCAATTGCAAGTATTTTTCACTCGATAAGGATTTCTCGAACTTTCGTGATTCTTTCTCGTTTGATATGACTCATGAGGTCAAGCATGGTCATGTGCTTGCTTCTTTCTTTGCTTCGTATCTTGCCTTTTTGTTTTGCATCAGGTATCATTTTCTTTTCTCTCCTCACCCCGTCGATCAGGGTTTTGCGACGAGGTTTCAGGCGCTTTTTACTCTTGCGAAGTAAAGATCCATCAACCTCGCCTTATCTCGCTCATTGAGGTCTTATTTTTCCTCCCAGTTAAGGTCTTATTGTGCCCCACCCCATTGATCAGGGTTTTGCGATGAGGTCTCAGGCGCTCTTTACTCTTGCGAAGTAAAGATCCATCAACCTCGCCTTATCTCGCTCATTGATGTCTTGTTATGCGACAATATCACAGGCCTACCTACTCCCATGAGTACCATCCCCATAACATTGTCGTCTTCTTTGGTCACTCATATCCCTAAAGGAGGGTGTTGTCCCTTCCCCCTAAGTACCCCATTTCTTTCGGGATTAGGTATCAATTGCTTTCATTACTTATTGTCCCTTCGCCGATATGGCTCTTGGTTACGAAGTCATACCCTAGGTGAGGTGGTGTTGGGACCGAGTGGAAAAATCACGCCAGGCGATCTTCTATCTCCACTAGCTCGTTCTTACACACCTTACCGAGTGGTTACCCATTTGGGCCCCCCGGCGGATGGGTATTATGTTTTCCCCTATTTGATGTAACTGAGATTGTCTCGGACGTGCGTTAGGTATTATTTTTGCCTCTTGCACTTTGTGCGAACTAGGTTGCACGCCACGAGTTCTCAGCCTCCCTAAGTAGAGGTTTTATGATCTCCCTGGAGATTTTATTTTTCGTTTATGTATTTTTGTGGGTCTTATGCAGCCTCCTAATGATGTCTTACTGGCCTTCTCTGAGGTCTTATTTTGCCCGATTTTTTTTTTATATATACCTTTTCTGTTTTGGAGCTTACTTCTCTCCTATGAAGTTTCAAGTTTTGCTCAAAAAATATTTCATTTCATTTCTTTGTTGAATTACAAATTTGCTGCTTCCAGTTGTATTTCGTGCTTTAGCATATACATCTGATGACTAAGGATAATACTTCTTTATGTAGATCGTGTTCCAAGGGTGGTCCAACCTGCGGCCTTGCCTCTCTACTTCGCCGTATATGATATTTCCTTCATCGTCCGCTTATTTTCCATGGCAATCAGAGAGCTCATAGGCTCCATTTCCTACTACTCTTTTTTACAATGAATGGTACTTCCCAAGTTGGTTCTAGCTTTCCTCCAAGTCCTTTCTGATGCGGGGGTATTTCTCGTACTTACTCGCCTGGAACGAAACTTCTTT
The DNA here is from genome assembly GCA_023529315.1 of Papaver bracteatum. NCBI lineage: Eukaryota > Viridiplantae > Streptophyta > Magnoliopsida > Ranunculales > Papaveraceae > Papaver > Papaver bracteatum. The sequence goes on from JAJJWX010005105.1 coordinate 1,072,736, forward strand.
CCTTCACCCTTTTATTATATTCTCGAGATAACCTTTGGTGATAATTTGTCATATGTTGTAGCGCGGTTTCCCTGTTTTCCTCCAAATCATCCAACTTCGCTAGTATCATGTCCGAGTTAAGGCCTATCTTCCATGCATCCTTCTTGGTCGTGGGAAACATTATCTCGGTAGGCAGGACTGCCTCTGCTCCGTACGTCAAAAAAAAGGGGGACATTCATATTTCCTCTTGTCTCGTCGTTCTATATGACCACAGTACCTTTGGGACTTCTTCGCACCAAGTATGCAAATGCCCTTCCAATTTCTTTTAGGGTTAATGTTATTGTTTTATTAGTTTCCTCTGCCTTCCCGTTACTCTGTGGATATAACGGGGTCGACTTTCCATATTGTATTTTGAACGTATTGAATAACATTCTTACATCCTAACCTTCGAATTGCTTCCCATTATCGGAAACGATTTGTAAAGGAATCCCAAATCTGCATATTATGTGCTCAAGGATGAGGTCATATAGATCGATATCTCGCGTGTTTATCAGTGGTTTTTCCTCTACATACTTCGTGAAATAATCAGTTGCCACTATCAGATATTTTCGCTGCAGACTTCCCGAGATGAATGGTCCGACTATATCTATTCCCCACATGGAAAATGGCCATACACTCAGTATCAAGTTTAGACCTGTTGATGGTGCATGTATCCTCTTTCTGAATATTTGGAATGCTTCATATCTCACCGAAATATTTTTTGCATCTTCGTGCATGTGTGGCCAAAAATACCCTTGTGTCTTGGTTTTGTGAGCCATATATCTCGTGCCGCTATGGTTCCCGGCATCACCGTAGTGTATGGATTTCATGATCTGTATTCCTTCTTCTTGCGACAAGCACCGCTGCAATGGTCCTAGAAATGATCTTCTATATAATATTCCTTCTCGTAATTCATAATTTGTGGACCTCCCCTTGATTTTGTGTGCCTCAAATATGTCGCGAGATAGGTCCCCTCTTGGTAAATATTTATAAATTGGAGCTCGCCAATCATCCTCGTCCAATTCCTTAGTTATTACCTCGTTCCCGATCACGAGTACTTCCTCACCTTGTAATTTGCTTGTCACATAGGGTTGCATTAGTCTTTATATTCAAATATACTTATCCGAGGGATCTTCAATCATCGATGCTATGAAGGCCAGCGAATCTGCATGTCGGTTGTTATCTCTGCTCACTTGTCTCCAAATTATATTTGGTATTTTCTTAGAATATTATTTCACAAGTTGTAAATATCGGTTCATTATAACATCGTTCGCTTGGTATCTGCCTTCTATCTTCCTGACCACCAGTTGCGTGTCACTGGTTATCCTCACCTCTTCTAGCTTCATCTCGATTGTGAGTCTTAATCCTTGTATGACTGCCTCGTATTCTGTCTCATTGTTAGTCACTTTGTATTCTAGCCGAATGAAGAACACCATTCTCGCTCCTGCGGGCGAAGTAAATACAATTCCCATTCCTCCTCCTGCGTTATTGGATGATTCGTCCACAAATATTTCCCACCTCCTTGGATGATTTTCTTTTAGAAAATTTGTGGGGTCGGGGCGACCTTCATCGATGTCTAGCATCTCTTATACTCCTTCATATTCTTCGATGGGGAATTCGGCTAAAAATTCAGCAACAATGTGTGACTTCGTTGAAGTCTGAAATTCGTATTTTAATCTGAATTTATCAATTCGTGTATTCCACCTTTAAACTCGACCAACTCTCTTCGTGTTCTTCAAAGTTGACTCTATTGGGATCCTGGTCATGACTTTAATCCCGTGAGTTTAGAAGTATTTTCTCAACTTATCTGATGAGTATACCAATACTAGTATAAGTTTTTCAATCTTTGGATAATTCTTTTCCGATGCATTGAGAGTCTTGCTGACATAGAAGATCGGCTTTTCGACTCCATTATCTGTCCGAAGTAGTACTGAACTTATTGCATTTGGTGTAGTCGCAAGGCATATCAACAGCTCTTCGCCCGGTTCTGGTTTTTGAAAAATTTACAGATTAATGAGGTGCTCCTTTATGTTTTGTAATGCTCACTCACATTCTTGTGTCCATGCGAATTTGGTTCCCTTCTTCGAGGTATCAAAGAAAAGTTTACACTTATCCGAATATCTGGAAATAAACCTTCCCAGTTCCGCCAGTTTCCCATTTAGCTTTGGTACGTCTTTGACCGTTGCTGGTGATGGCATGTCTAATATAGCCTTAACCTTTGCCGGATCTACTTCGATTCACTTTTCAGACACTATGTTCCCTAGAAACTTCGTTGATTCCACCCCAAATATACACTTCGCAAGATTTATTTTCATCTTGTATATTCTCATCTTCTCAAATATTTATCTCAAATCTTCCACATGATTCCCCGATTCCTTGGTTTTTACCAACATGTCATCGACGTATACTTATAGTTTGGTATGCACCCACTTGGTGAATATTTTTTCAACCATCCGCTGGTATGTTTCCCCTGCGTTCTTCAACCCGAAAGGCATCCTTGTATAGCAGTACAATCCCCTTTGGGCAATGAAAGTTGTGTGCTCTTGATCCTCCTCGGCCAGAGGTATTTGGTTGTAACCTGAGTAGCCGTCCATCAGTGTCAACCGTGTGTATACCGAAGCTGACTCCACCATATGGGGTATGTTGGGTAAGGGAAAACTATCCTTCGGGGATACAGTATTCATATCGCTGAAATCTATACATATTCTTATCCCTTTGGTCTTTTTCGGGACTATAACCATATTTGCAATCCAGGTAGGATACTTCACTGGTCTTATTATTCCCGAGTCCAGCATCTTCTGCAACTCTTGTTCTATTTTCTCATGGTAAGCCGTATATATCTTTTGAATTCGTTGTCTTATCGTCTTGATCATTGGGTCTAGGTCCAACTTGTGGCAGGGAACTTTTGGATCTATTCCAGGCATCTCGTTCATATTCCACGCGAAGATACCAAGGTATTCTTTCAGAAGTTCTACCAATATTCCCTCTTCGTCTGCCTCCATTGTTTTCCCTATCTTTACCATTTTCGCTCATCCTTCATCACCTAAATTTATTTCCTTCGTTAGTTCAACTGCAGCGAAGTTCATGACTGGCTCCCCGAGTGGAGATGGTTCCTTTAGTTGCAGCACAGGTTTTTCTTTGTCTTCGGGAATATCGCTCGGTATAGCCCATCCCTCTTTCGCTTTAATCATGTATATCATGAGTTCTTCCTCCTTCTTGGCTTCTAACGCCTTTTTTCTCTGTTCCTTCCTTTTCTTCAACTTTCCTTCGTAATTTTGAACATCTTTCTCGTTGAAATCCTTTGCGTCCTTTTGATATGCCTTTATCACGCCGATCCCACTTGGCATTGGGAACCGTATGGCTTGATGATAAGTGGATGCAACCCCCTTTATCCCGTGTATCCATGGTCGTCCTATTAAAGAATTGTAGGGAGATTCTATGTCTACCACGCACATCGTCACTTAGGTCTCCAATTCCCCTGCGAAGATCTTAATAACTAACTCGCCCCTTGGTTTCGACGCAACTCAATTGAACCCGTAAATATTGTATGTTGATGGTACCAAGTCTAAATCCTGGTAACCCATTGTTTTAAATGCCTGATAGAATAATATATCCACTGAACTCCCGGTGTCCACTAAGATTCTGTTTATTGCCCATATCTTTTTTCTTTTCATGGAGTCATTTTCCCACTTCGTATACTCTCCGAAGTTAAGAGTTATTACCAAGAGATCCGTGTGCGAAACTCGTCCATCCGGGGCATCTTACGCCGAGAAAGTAATGGCTCTTTTTTTCCATTCCTCCAATGGTTCCTTCTTCGCAATGATGAATATTTAGTTTCCCTCGAAATCTCTTTTATACACTCTTTTTAGTACATTGTCATGGAATTCTTGAATACTCTTGGAAGAGTGAATTATGGAGTTGCAATTCAACCTTTGGTATCCCCTATCAATCTCGATTCTGTATACCGGTGTGTGATTCTGATCATTCTTTCGTGGTGGTGGTAGTGGTAATGGTACAGTATCTGCCAAAAAATGCTTGAGCTTCCCCTTTTCAAGTAAACGAAGTATCATCCTTCGGATATTCCTGCAATCATTCGTACGATGCCCGTGAAATCGATGATATTTGCAGAACTCCCCATTCCGTGATCTCGACAAAGGTTCCACCCCAAAGTTAGGCGGTGGAGGAATTTCCTCAATTAAAACAATGGCTTCCCATATCTTTTCTACAGTGGTGTTAAGTTCTGGAAGGGTTACATCCTCAAAAGGTGGTATCCTTTCCCCATACCGCTGATTTGGGTTGTATCTCTTATGACTACTCGAGTTATCACTTCGTGAGTCATAATTTCTTGGTCTCAGATCTTCATACCTCGGATGCTAATCTAACCACTCTTGATCCCCGCTAGATACTGCTACCAACTTCACCGGTATTGTGTTCAGTGGCTCAGCTTCTATATATGGCATACTATCATGCACTGTATTCGCTATCCTTGGCAGGAGTCACGAATTCCCATCTTTGGACTGTATTGGTATTACTTCGCTGAACTCCCTTTGTTTCTCCTCTAGCGCTACATATTCCTCCTGATACTCCTTGAGCTCATTCATTGTTATCTTTTTCCGGATTATGTATATTTGTGTGTGCAAAAGATCCGTCGGAATCAAAGCATTCACGAATGCCAAGATAAAATTTCTCTCATCTACTCTTCCTACTAGCTCGATGCATATCGTTCTCCTTCTCGTTATCAAACTTCGTAAGCTTTCTCCCGACTTTCTCCTTAAGTTGAACAAAGTCTCTATCCCCTTCTTTAATGCATTGTTGCTTATATACGTCATTAGTAATACTCTTTGCAGGTCCTTGAATGATGATATCGACCCTTCAGCTAACCCGTCGAACCACTTTGTTGCTTCCCCTGTTAAACTCGCTGGGAAGTATTTGCACAGCACAGCTTCGTACTTCTCACACTGCATGAGAAAAAGAGTGTATTGCTTCATATGTTGGACCGCACTTCCCATTCTATCGAACACACTTCCGAAAGTTTGTAATGAGAATCTCCATAGAATTCTTGCCTCCAATAACTCGTTTGAGAACGGGGATTTTCCTGCTTCGACTATCTCCTCGGCCAGCTGCACTCGTCCTTGTCTTTGCGAGATTTGAAGTAATGACTTCATTTCTTGCATTTCGTTCATGAATGCTTGATTGATCTCGTCCCTTCCATCATCTCGCCTGTCTCTTCTCCTTCTTTCTCAAATGTCGTTTCCTTCTCTCCTCCTTCTCTCTTCTTATTTTTCATATCTAAGCCACTCTTCATCTCGCATCCTCTGCTCCTCACAAAGTCTTTCTTCCTCCAGCATCCTTTATTCTTCACGAAGTGTTTCTTCCTCCAGCATCCTTTATTCTTCACGGAATCTCTCCTCTTCGTGTGTTCTTTCTTCTTCGAAGCGCCGTCTTTGATCTTCCCACTTCGTTTCTTCAAGGGCTCTCCTCAGCCTCTGTTCTTCGCTGCTTTCTCTTCTGCGTCTCTTCCTTCGTTCTCATCTTTCTTCTCCTTGTTCATCCTCCGAAAGTTGTCCTTGGAGTAAATCTCTGTTTACCCTTGCATCTTCACCTTGTGTTCCACGGATAGTTATTTCTTCGTTAAGATGGTTGTTTTGTTGCACCAAGATAGCATTCTGCCTCATGAGAGTCGTTCTTTGATCCGCTAGAGTTCTCTCCCTTTCCCTTTCGAGTTGTAGTAACTCTCGGATTTGTTCTACTGTCATGTTTTCTTCGTTAACACCTCCTTCTCCTCCAATTGGCTCCTCCTCCATCTCCATCTCCATCTCCATGTTGGAGGTATGAATCGATCCTTCGCGATAACGGTCGTCATCTTCCTGTTGGTCTGAACCAAGCCTTCCTCTCGCGTTTGATGTCTTACCCATTTCCATTCTACCTCCTCTCTTCCCTGCTAAACGTTCACTTCTCCTTGACGCAATGATGTGTTACACCCGATTTGGAATTCTTGCCATTAGCAGCTTCTGCGGGTTTTACTTCTGTTCACTGATCTACCAGACGTTTATCTTGACCTGACCTAATTCGTCTATCTCCAGGATGATAAATCTCATATCTACCCTTCTTATTGGAATTTCACTTCGATCTATACTACCAACTTCTAGCTTTACGGAAATAACTCACTTAAGCAATTACTTGAAGAATCTCTGAAGGTGATTATAATTTTCTTAAACTATCCCAAGTGAGAGTAAACTCTCAACATGATATCCCTGTTTCTGGGCGCCAAAATGTAACTGCGGAAAATCCACATCTACACCCACTTACTAATTCGGATAACACAAGAGATAGATTAATAAAAGAAAAGAATCTAAGTTTTATTTCCAATTGATTTATAGTTATTGACAACTCAAGAACACTCACAAAACCCTTGACTCTCTCTCTTAAGACAATATCTCTCCCTCACTGAATGTTCCAACCCCTCTCACAATGGACCAAGTCCTCTATTTATAGAGAGAAACTCATATTTGGTTACAGCTCATATTTACACAATTCACGTGATTGTACGATTTACTTCGCCAGAGATGTTTTCCATAAAGTTTTTCCTTCTTTTTCTCAGTCTGTGTCAATTATTGTCGGGGACAACTGTCTTATTTATTGCGTAACAATCCACACTTCAGACCTCCTACTTCGTTGGCTCAATCTTTTCTTGCATAACAATCCACACTTCGGACCTCCTACTTCGCTGGCCCTATCTTTTCTTCCATAAAAATCTAATCTTCGGTACCTTCTACTTCGTTGATATAACTTCATTGAGGAAACTCTGATATTAGATTTGACTCTTCACCGACACTTTCCTGGAGGTTGATAAATGATATCTTTTCAAAGATTTCGTTCTGCTATCTCGCTTATTCTCATCTGAACACGTGGCGAGTAGGTTTTTTGCACCCACAGAGAGAATGAGGTAAAACTTGAACATATTCGACTGGGAACTGACTGAGGAAGACTTGGAAAAGATCGGTCATGAGATTCCACAGTGCAGAATCTTACCTGCTGATTTTATGGTATCAGCCATATGGACCTTTCAAATCTCTTGAAGACTTTTGGGATGACATAGCTTGAAACATCATTATGCTCTAGTTGATGAGAGAAACTTCCCCGGCAGTGTGTGACGCCGGTGTCTGCAGTACAATGGTAAAGTGACAGACCTCATTTGCCTCTTCCCGATGGGTTTGGATAAACTTGTATTCTTGTCTTTATTTTGGTCGTTCTCTTCTTTCTTTTTAGTTTCTCATCATTTCCTTCATTAATAAAAACTTACTGAGTTTTGGACCTAAACATGATTAGCCTTAACTGATGAAGGCGCTGCTTATAAAACAGCTAACCATGATTGATTATAATACTCCTCCATAATTGGATGAAAATATGGTGGTTGAACTCATGACTTAGTTAGCGAATTCCATTCTTTTAAAACATATTTAGGGAATGATGATACAGACTAAAGGTGTTCAGGTTACTTATAAGATGCGCAATATGTAAATTCTGGGTAGAAACTTGTGTTTTCTTATAATTTCTAGCCTTTTCGTCCTTGTACAAGATTCTTCCTAAACCGACAAGTTGAGTGCACGTGCGTTGTATATGGTGTCTCATAACATATGTATCGTGTCAAAAATCAAAATTCATTTTCTCGAACACGCAGCGACGGAACCAGGAATTTTTTTCTGGGTGGGCTAAAAAAAATTCTTCATGAACTCTCTATTTCATTCATCTCAACTGCAACGTAAATGCAACGCAGCAAAATACCTAAAGTGAGCAAGGTGTGTAATACATTTTCTTTCCCTTGAAGCACAAAGCTTTCAATTAAACCTATTTACCTTACAACTAATAGTATATTTGGAATGACGTTACAGTATATACGTGGGAAGACATAGACAGAACTTTGAACTTGGGAGAACAAATTTGTATATCGAAAGCCAAAACAATTTACTAGGAGGCCTGCCGCCAAATATTTTTCGATTTTATAAGTTATTTTTGGTTTGCAAACATTTTAAATTATGGTTTAATCGTAAAATCTTTTAAATTTACGTATTTAAACATAATAAGAGATGATATTTTTTTACATTTCCCCCATAACTTTGGGGCATTTTCATGCAAATGAAATTTACGTATTTAAACATAATAGGAGATGATATTTTTTTACATTTCCCCCATAACTTTGGGGCATTTTTAGATTTTCAAATGCATAAAAATAATGAAATTTTTTTTTTTTTTTTTTTGAAGGAAACATATTTTTAATTATATTAATCCTCAGGAAAGTTGAGGTGTTGCAAAAAATACAATCAAGTGATTCATCATGATACCAACATCTATTTAAAAAGTTTGAATTTGCGTATTAAATTAAGTCTTGCGCAATTGAGTTTGCGTCTCTAGGAACAAATAAAAAACTAATATCACTAAATTCCTTTATGTGATCACGAATTGATAAAACCGTAGAACGAATGCTCCATGGAATTGAATTCGTATTCCCTGTTATGGCTTTTGGAATTTCATCTGCATCACCTTCCACAATTACTCTAGAAAGTTGTAATATTTTCGCCAACTGAATTCCAAACCCATAAGATTTTTCTTCCGCTACCGCTGTTGAGTAGGTATCGAAACATAAAGCACCACTTCCCATATGCCATCCATTAGAATCTACTGCCACTGCTGCCACAACACCCTTTCCATTATTAAAAGCAGCATCAACATTTATCTTCACAAAAGAGGTTGGAGTAGGTTTCCAAAATGCCACTGTACTATTATTTACTTCCATACCTGAGCAGTAATTCAACGCGTGATGTAAATCAAAGTTCTTGAAGTCTTCCATAGATTTGTGAATGCAGACATCAACAAAATACTGAATGTTATTGAAGATCAGATCGTTTCTTGTCTTCCAAATATTCCATACTATACAGGCTCCCAGGTTTAGCATGATTCCTTAATCTTGATAAGAAACCCAGTGCTTAATGGTTTGCAAAATATTTTCACCTTGAATCTCTATAAGAATTGGACTTGCCTGAAAAACTGCTAATGCAAACTGACAGTTAAATAGGAGATGGAATCCAGTTTGTTCCACCATACTACAGAGACGGCATATAGTTTGAACCTGATGATTTGAATTCTTAAGATTTGAGTACACATCAAGACCTTCATGAAGAGCCTTCCATAGAAAATTCTGGATTTTAGGTTGGATTTTTATTTTCTTCCAAAAAAAATTCCATAGAAATTCTGCCACACTAGAATTCATTGGAATATTGTCAGACAATAGCTTATAACTTGACTTGGCACTAAATTTTCCCAAAGGAGTTTTTAACTAAATTAGATTGTCTTGGACTTCTTCATCTTGAGGTATGTAAATACTTGAAATAATATCCACCTGATCTTGTGGAAATTTTTTTGTTAGTCAATCAATATCCCAAGATTTTTCACCCTGTAAAAAGAGATCCGATACACATGTAACCTGAATATTTGTACTTTGAAGCCTTGTTGGTCTAAATCCAGGAATATTAAAAATCCACGGATCTTTCCAAATATTAATAGAATCTCCAGAACCTATAAACCAACAACAATTGTTTTGGAGATTATCTCTGACTTCAAACATGTTTTTCCAAGTATTTGAGTCTCCCGACATAGCTTGATAATCCCATAATGAAGTATGATGTAGATACTTTGAATGAAAAAGTTGCACCCAAGTTGAGTCTTGATCAGTTAGGAATCTCCATACAAGTTTGATAACAAGTGATTGATTCACGAGTTCCATATTTCGAATACCTAAACCTCCATCCTCTTTAGACTTCATTGCTTTCTCCCATTTAAAGAAATGTTGTTTTCTTGTGTGAATATCATGACCCCAATAAAAAGCTCTCTGAGTCTGTGTTAACTTATTTGTAACTCCTTTAGGAAGAATACAGGTTCCCATCAAGAAATTTGGAATAGTAGATAAAACACTTTTGCATAATACCGTTCTCCCCACTTGATTGATGAAGTATGATCTCCATCCTGATAACTTAGCATCATACTTTGAATTTTGAGTTTTAAAAATAACAATACTACGATCCGACTTTAACTGATGTATTCCAAAATATTTTTCGTCTACCTGCATCTCATTAACACCTAGTTTCTGAATAGTCATATATCTGTAAGGCACCGTGCAACCTTTACTGAAATGGACTGAAGACTTTGAGAAATTAATAACTTGTCCCGAGAAGGAAGAGTATGAATCAATGATGAGTTTTAATTTATCTATATTCTCCCCTTAATTTTTCCCAAAAAAGAATAAATCATCAGCGAACATCAGATGACTTATAACCAGAGATTGAGGATTCATCCTGTAACCATTGTAAACACTTGTGCTTTCAAATTTTTCCATAACAAGTGATAATCCCTGAGAACATATGATGAACAAACAGGGTGACAAAGGACATCCATGACGTAAACCTCTGCCACTTACAAAGTTTCCATAAGTAACACCATATAACAAAATGGAAAAAGATGATGTAGTTACACAATTCATTATAGGATTATGAGCTTGATCATGAATACCCAACTGATGCAGCATATATTCCAGAAAAGGCCATGAAACTCTATCATACGCCTTCGACATATCCACTTTTAAAGCAAAGAATCCTTTTTTAGATTTTGACTTGTTCATGGAATGAAAAATATCTTTTGCTATTACAATATTGTCTGTAATTTGTCTATTTTTCACAAAAGCATTTTGTGACCAAGATATAAATAAACCTAGATATGGGCTTATCTTAATTGCAAGGATTTTAGCCAAAATAATGAAAATCATTTCCACATAAAAAATCTATTTAGTTTATAAAAAAACGTCTTATAACAAACAACTACTTCAATAAGGACAAATACGTACTACGTAGTGGAGTTTGAAAAATGGGACCAATATTTAATTGGGATAAGGACGATTTTACACTTCAAATTGTGAAATGACTAGATGAATACATGAAAGTTATTTGTTGGCCAAGAATGGTTGAACGTAGATGAATGCAAAATCCATTTGAAGGACCTTGAATTTTAAAATTTGAAGTGTAAAATCGATAGTCAACACGGTTAAACAAAGTGGAGTTTGAAAAATGGGACCAATATTTAATTTGAGAAACGCGTCCACACTCTTCTCTCAACTGTAAAGTATCATATTGTAACTGAGATGAATGACTGATTTGGATGGGTTATGGGTACTCTGATTTGGATGGGTACTTTTTATGATTCTTTTGTTTGTATCATATTGGATCTTACTTTTTAAGAAAAAAGTAATTTAAGGTTCTTCAATTTCATAATTGATTAGTGTGAAATAAATTATGAATAGAGGAATTAAAGGATGGGTTTTGATTTGGATGGGTTTTGATTACTGTAATAATTCTTTTATGCTTTATTTGTCTCAAATCTAGTGTTAGGTTATTATTTTTCATTTTTATTCATCTGAAATTCCTTGCTTGATGTCTCTTATTTCAGGTGATGCAAGAATTTTTATTCATCTGAAATTCCTTGCTTGATGTCAAAAGTGTTGAATCCAGGAATCTATTGGACTTCAGGAATTTTTTTAGATGATGCAAGAATCAGAAAAATCGATTGTAGCAGAGATTGAAGAAATTAGAAGATTAAATCGGTCAATGGAGAAATAGAGATGAAGCAGAGATTGAATAAATTAGAAGATTAAATGGGTCGATGGAGAAATAGAGAATTTGTTGATGATTCGGTTGAAATGGAAGAGATGGTTGTGGTAGTTAGAAGATTGAATGGGTCGATGGAGAAATAGAGAATCTGTTATTGTTTGAACTGTGATTTTTTTTTAATTTTTTTTTGGTATTCTGTTTGAACTGTGAACTAGATGCATGTTTAGGATGTTGAACGATGTTGAATGATCATAGGAAGAGTCGTTAAAAACAAATGGAAATAGCCAAAAAGTAATGAATTCTGCGAATTCAGTTGTGTGAGTCGCCTAGTGACTCAAATTCGACTAAGACCAACCGACTATCATCCACTTGACCCCTTGACTTAGGTTGACCTGAGTTGACTCACCAAAAACGGGCTAACCCGTGAACCCGCAAGTTTAACCCGTTACGGGCACGGGTTGAAGAAATGACAACCCGTGAGGAATATCAACCCGCGGGTTTTGGCCCGTGTTAACCCGAGCCCGTGTAACCCGCACCAAGCAAGCCCCGACTCGCCCTATTGCCACCTCTAACTACAATGCACCGTTAGATCAATCAATTAACTATGACACATTTGCCTTTTTTTTAGGACACAGAGAGTGGCTGGGATGAATTATGGAAAGACAATTAGTGGTCCTGATTTTTTAGTTCAATGACGGGTAGCTCTCCTCCGTCTGTTTCCTTGGGTATCCACTCATCCCCGTCCTTTGTCTTTCTGCAACCCTGAGAAACTGCTACAAATCCATATTCAAACATACGTGTCACGCCCTCCTTATATTTCTCCATATTTTGCGTAGGTGTAGTTCTTCGGAACTTCGTATAACTTCCTCAATTGAGAAAGGTAACTGCAAATCAGTTCCGCTTAATTGTTAATTTTTGTTCTTCTGACCATGAAGAATAGACCTGTGAGTTTCGTTCCCTAATATTCCTATCATTTTTGTTTATTTTAATTTTATTTTCTCACTATTTGTTTGTTTTACAGATAATTTCTTCTCTTTCCCCCACAATCAACATCAATATTTTGAATTGATTCTTTTTTCGAAATGTTTGCTTTGACAGATGAATGTTTGCGTCAATGCACCCGGGAAGGTACCTTCAGTGGTTGAATTGATTTGTTGTCTCTGAGAAAATTTGAGGTGTCACATTTTTCTCACGGTCAGTTACTTTTGTTTGTTTGATTTCCGAGTTTGTTGCCTCATATTTCTTCTGATCAACTCGCATAATTTTCATCAATGTTACGAAGTCATATTTACTGCTTTCTCTTTTAAGTTCAATCTGTTTTGTTAACCATGTTTCCTTTTTGGGGTCAAGACGAAAACATGGTATATGCACCTAAAGTTCTCGACAATCAGTGAAGAAATACACATCTTTATCATTTTGATTTCTGTTATTCTCATAGTTGTTGCATGAAAGTCAGCTTGGATTGGTTTGATTTTCAAGTGAAAGTGTAATCTCTATTTGGATTTTGACGAAGACTGTTGTTCTTTCCTTTTCAATCATTATTAGTTCGATCTTCTTTGTGTGGGATTAGTACACTGTTTTCTCAATGGTTTCATCTTATTTTATTTTGAGTATGAAGACACGATAGCCATCATTAAGTGTTTGTCGGCAAGTGCAATGAAATTACTGTAGTCAAATATATGCAGAGTTAGATCTACAAAAGCTATGATTGTTGTTAGTATCTTTTTTTTTTTTTTACATTTACTTGATTGTATTTCCCACTGTGCCTGGATGCGTATCTGCAATGTCGTGCGTATAGGATCTAATAAAGTTACATCTTACTGTCCATATTGTGCCAATGAGTATCTAATTTTCTTCGTGGCTTATTAAGTTTCGATATTCTTTGAAGTTGTGAGTAGGGTGAATTGTGAAAGAGAGTCTGTCCAGCGACTCCCATAATGATTTTGTGGAAGAGAAAAGTTTTGTTTACGAACATAGCCGCACCAAAATTCTGGCAGCGAATTTTATGCAAGGCTACTGAGTAAGTATAACAAAAACGGAAGTTTGTAATTTACTTACTCTTGATTATATTTTCTCATTGATTAATGCGTAGACTTTAATCAATGCGTAGACTTTAGTTTGGAAAACCTTTGCGGTTCATTGCACATGCTGTAAATTTTTTTCTGTTGTTAAATTTTTCTTCACTTTGTTTCTTTTCGTTTAGTCTTATATTCATTTTGGTTTTATATCATTCTTTACTGTCATTTTTGTTTGTCATTTTGATTTTCGTTTTTCGTTTTTATAGGTTATCTGTCTTTCCTGGTCATCACTAATCTATAGTACAGTGACTTTTTTCACCATCCACCGTCAGTTGTCCTTGGGACAGATCTGGCCGTAGTTTTACTAATCCCACTGTTTTTTAGTTCCAGTAAAATTGAAGAGAAGTTATATAGTAGGCAAGCGAGCAACAAGCTGTGCCGCTAGCCCTTTTTGAATAACAAAACCTATCCTATTAAAAATAAAATCTCGTGAATCAGGAGTCATTACATTGTTGTGCATGACTTTCTGGACCCTCTTGAGTAGTCCAAATGCTTCTGGAGCCAAATAACCAAAAGTATCAAAATCAAAGGGGACGAAAGCATTCCCATTGTCAACACATGCTTTCTCATGCTTCGATATCTTACCTGAGGCAGCCTTTAGCGCTGCTCACCCGACTGTAAAGGTGCCATGTCCAATGCCTACCAAAGGAGATACCCCGGTGAGGTCAACACATGTGTGTTTCCCATTAGCCCATCCAAAAATAAGAACATCTGCTGGTCTCAGTGTCAATACATGAGAGTCAGAGGGATAAAGTGGGAGATCATTAACCTGTATTTGAGGATAGACCGGTACTCCAAAGGAGACATCTTCTGTCCAAGCCCCTCAATCGGAATAGACAGAAGAAAATCTTGGGCATGTGCTGCTTGCAAACAACCAAAAACCGCTTTATGTCTCTCCGTTAGCATGTAAACTCTATCAATGTCCTTAACCGCTTTACCAAAAATAGCACTCGCCAGGATGCTTTGTGCTTTAGGGGGGGCGTTGTCTTTATTGGTGAAGTTGTTAAGATCAAAATCAGGAAGAGTCACTTGTAATGTTTCCAACACCTTATTAAAATTATCATCCATACCTTCCACACCACTGCGCCTCAATATCTGATCCTGTAATCCCCAAGATTGCACATGCGAAGCCACAAAAACATATTCAGATTCCTCCCTAGTAGTGTAAAGTCCAAGACCTCCATACCTGATAGGTAGAGTAGATAGTCTCCACTACAGCTCTCCAAATAACGGTCCCCCACAAACCACAATGCCTTCCACCACTTCTCGCAACACTCTATCAAATATATCTACCGCCTCCAAAATATAGTCTGGGTGACAAATACGAAGGCCAAAAAGCATCTTGGAGATACCCATACACGTTCGTAAAAGCAGCAATTCACTTTGAGGATCGTGGAGCTTGGATAGAATATGCATCAAATCCACTGCTTTTTCATCCCTCTTAATGGCAAGTCCCTTCACAAAACCATCGTCGAGGCTAACCGCACCACATAATAGTTTGACTCCCTTATCTGGTCTTGAGATTTCGACAGGAAACATCCCATCACTTATCCTTCATCCATCACAAGAGGGCCAAAATATTTCAGTTTTCTTAATATTCAGTATAAGTCCAAGCGCAGGCCTTTCTGTTTTGATAATAGTGAGTGCTTTTGCCACTTCTTCGATGTCGCCAATAACAGTGACATCATCAAGATACCAGGCATATAGGATAATATGCAGTGCTAATTTATCTTAGCTATAAGATGATGAAGTACCATAGCAAATAACAAAGTCCCTAAAGGGTCACCATGTTGTACTCCTTTAGATGAGTATATAAATGAGCCCCCACATAGAGCCGTGCATGTTGACCATACAAGTATTCTACCCAAGGAGATATAGATGGACAAAGCTTACGTACCTCAGAAAGCATAGCCATTCGGTCAACTAGGTTAAAAGCATTGGTGAAGTACAATAAGGAGAAGACCAACGGGAGAAGATTTACACCGTCAGTTTCTGGAGATATTCGTTGATTCACCGTCCTTTGTTTCTTCAATCCTAGCAGACACGGGATAGAGTGTGTTTCAGGTCTAACTAAAAGTTTTAGCACTCTAAAACGTGTCGCGAACTAATCAAATCTTGGTGGTTTGTTTTGGAAGTTTTAATACATGGAGAACTATTGATGAAATTTTTTCCAGACGTACAAATCCTAAGCGGTTAATTAGGAATCATGTATCCCAAATTGTGGTAACCGTAATTAGTCAGTTTCGTGGAAACAAAAGAAACTTAGCTCTTAACATTTCTTAATGCCCAAAAGTTTGGTCGTATGACAGGGTTTGTTCTTGTAGGAAATACCAATTGGTCCTAGGAAATAATATATTAGAGAGAGTCTAGTCCAATTGACCCAGTCAATTGTGTGTTTGGTCCTATTTGGTCCAAAAAATTATCATTTGGTCCTACACTGATGACATGGATGATGTAAATGTCACCCTGTAGTGGCATAAATACCCTTTTAGATAAGGACCATATATATAGTTAAAAAGTAGGACAGAATAAATCATTCTCAGATTTACTTTCTCTCTCCACATATATTCAGATTTACTTTCTCTCTCTAATGTTTTCAGATCTAGTTTGTTCTTTCCATTTCTTTTTTTCTTTTTCTTGCTGAAACTGTTTTTTTTTTTATTTTGTCGACGAAGAAGATGATTCTTTATGATGATGATGACGAAGAAGAAACAGATGATGACGATGTCTTGCTGCCGTTTTTGATGTTGTCGTTGAAGACGGTGATGAAGAAGAAGAAGAAAACGATGGTGGCGATTTCCTGTTGCCGTTGAAGAAGAAGAAGAAGAAGAATAAGAAGAAAACGATGGCGGCGATTTTCAGCTGCTGCTGTTTTTGATTATTTTTTTTATGTTGGCGATGAAGACGACGAACAAAAAACTGCTGCTGTTGTTTGTTGAAGATGGTGAAGAAAATGAAGAAGATAAAGATCTGTTGTTGTTGTTAAAGATGTAATCAAGAACTGTTGCTTTTGTTTTGAAGATGAAGATGAAGATGAAGTTCATCAAACAAAATGAACTGTTGCTGCTGTTTTGAAGATGAAGACGAAGATGAGTTCATCTGTTGCTGTCTCTTGTATACTTTTTCCTTTTTGTATGGATTTCATTCATGGGAATGAAGTCTGTTGATTTTTCTTTTTGTAGTGAGTTCATTCCTAGGAATGAAGTCTGTTTTTTTAGATTTTTGTATGGAGTTCATTCCTGGGAATGAAGTCTGTTTTTTTAGATTTTTGTATGGATTTCATTCCTGGAATGAAGTCGGGTTTTTTAGCTTTTTGTATGGAGTTCATTCCTGGGAATGAAGTCAGTTTTTTTATCTTTTTGTATGGAGTTCATTCCTGGGAATGAAGTCGGTTTTTTTAGATTTTTGTATGAAGTTCATTCCTAGGAATGAAGTCTGTTTTTTTTATGTTTTTGTATGGAGTTCATTTCTGGAATGAACTCTGTTTTTTTAGGTGATTTTTGAAAAAATAAGTAGAAATTAACAGGAGTTCATTTTGAAGAATGAACTGCTACAAAAGAAAAAAAAATTAACACGTAAGGGTATTTTTGTCTATTTAAATATTTTTAAATAATTATGGACCAAACAGTAAAGTCGTTTGACCAAAGGAATAAACATACATGGGCCCACCTAAAAAGGGAGCAAACGATAATTTTACCATATGGGACATTGGTGTGCGCATGATTTTCACCACCAATCGTCCCGCAAAATCCATAAAGCATATAGATATGGAAGGAGAGGGTTTTTTGGTGGCAAACTTCATCTTGCACATGATGAGCCGAGACTGAGGATAACAAATTAGAGTTTTCACCACCTTCCCACCCTAGGTAATAAGTTATACACATGGTTTCGATTTGCAGGCGATGGATTTGTTGTAATTAGTCAACTAAAACTGAAGAACAAATCAATTTATTGATGTGAATTTTGCAGGTGAATGTGGGAACAATGAAAGTGGGGAATGCACGAACACAATAAAGGAGCAGAGGAATGAAAAACATCCATAGTATTGTTTTGTTGACGTGATGATGCTAAGTTGCTAACATTTATTGTAGTAATGAACAGTATAGTCCATTCCATTTTGTGCTGATTAAGTTGAGAAATTCATAAAGCAAAATGGTGGTCTTGGTGGACTTAACAAGTCGGTGGAATTCTTAATCTTAAAGCTGACATTATTCTTCTTTCTCAAATACAATTTTTCACAAGTATGGCAGTTCAATAGTGAATTTTACTAATGGTAATGGTGATAATGTTTGTAACTATCATCGGCCTCCTGTTTTGACACAATTTTGTTGTAGTAATTGTTATTTTTACTAAGTGAACTCATTCATGAAAATGGTTTGTTCGGCAAGATTCTGTAAATTATGTGTTTTTGTATTAAATGTTACTGTTTAACGTAATATAAAGCATTAGATTCGCGGAAGAATTAAAATGCTTCCCAATGTTACTGATGGAAATCCTAAGGAACACATGGAATGGTGAGTATTTGTTGACTGATTACTTATAATTTTGGTTAGAGTTTGTTTACTTTCAGTGGTGTATTCTAGCCGAGTACTAGAGAAAAAATTGAAACAATTGCCAGGGGAATTTCTCATTTGAATGTTCTACTTTTGATCCAAAAAAAAGTGCTCTCCTTTAAATGTGCATGAATTGATGGAACTTGAAATTTAAAAGAACAGTCGTTTTGTGTGTCTTTTTGATTTTTTGGCTTTGGTGTGTTTCTCCATATTCAGCTATATTAAATTTTTTAATTACAACCCCTTGGTAGCTTGAAGATGCTGGAGTTCCTAGCTTTCTAATTTTTATCAATAAATTTTCTGAGATGCTAATGAATTTAACATTTTTTTCCTATTTGAATTGCATGATGTCATGATAAACAGTGAGATATAGTGCAAAGACATATACTTTTCTCTATTGATATGCAGTGTGTGATTTTATTCAACTTATTTGTATATTACAGGTGAAAGTGGGAAGGAATGAGAGTGTGGAAATGACTAACACCACAATGGAGTGGAAAGAAAGAAATACATACAGGGTTTGATGAAGATGCTAAAGTTTACTGTAACAACGTGGGAAGAAGTTTATTGTTCACACTATTAGTTCAATTGCTCTCATTATTGGGGGTGGTTAAATCAGTAACCTAACTGGACATCAACCTATGGAAGCGCACCTCAAGGCTTAACTTTGCTTTGTGGTCTTGGAATTTTGTTAAATACTGTGGTTCTTCAGCTCCACTTTGTGTTTTTTTCTTTTTTCTTTTATCCAATGTTAAATAGATTTGCAAAATTAGTGACTTTCATGAACTCATTCTATTTTGTTGTCAAACCATCACAATTTATCCACAGTCAAGTTCTAAATTTATTGATGTTGTCATTACTGTAATTCCATACACCTAAGACCTAACAAAGTTTTCCTTTCATTGGACTTATAGTGAGGCCCATCCTTCCATCCCGTGGTTCCAAATGTTCAGTGATGTTCGCCATATCTTAGGAAATAGCCTCATAAACAGCCAATGGAATTACAAAGGATATAACGAGTAAAAATAAAAAAAGAAATAGCCTCATAAAGATATAGTTTCTCCCATAACCAAGTTTAAACCCTGCTAACGTTATTTTATTGTTTTTTGGCTGGCTAACATTAAAGCTTGGTTGGACGCTAGATAAGATTATAATCATGTCTTTTCTTTAAACTTTACTACCCACAAGATACATTGCGACAATAATATGTACATCTCACATTTTATTGAATACCCGAACAGAGGAATGGATAATCAGGTGCCAAAAGTGCGGACAAATCATAAAGTCCTTTGTGCCGAAGGCGCACGAGCGGTTGAGCCCAGGCCGAAGGCATTATTGAATGTACAAAAACATAAGAAACTTTAAGATAGAGGGGGTGATTCTTAATCTTACTAATTCAATTTTTACAACAAACTATACTTGAATAAAGTTCATCCCAATCCAGCTAATACAGAACTTGCTCACTTTGAAAGCATCCACAACAATTTGTTAGTAATGCACGTATTTTGTACATTAATTTAACGTCATTGTGCACCTCTACTGTTCTTAAATCACTCAATGAAGGCCGAGGTATTTGGGAATGAACATGCGTCTTTTTTGGAAGGAAACAATTCAAGGACACTAAATCTATTTTACCCAAATGATTCAAATGGATGCACATTATCTAGAAAATAATCCACAAGAGGAAAATATTTCTGTAACACCCCGATTTTCGTGCCCGGATCCTTCCCGGATCCCATGCCCGAAAAACCGAAGTGCTACTTCGATACCATAGCCGAAGCCTGGCTACTCAGCCCAAGCTCATTAAATAATTTATTTTGGCTTAATTAATTTATGTTCAATTCAGAAATTCGATCGCAGTGGATACGTAAAAATTCTTTTAGAAAGATCTAACTGTTACTTTGACAGAGTCACATTTTCAAGGAAGAATCATAAAACAGAAACAGACATCAGTTCACTCCAAGAATTTATACTGATCACAAATCAAATCCAAAAATTATTATGATTATATATTATGAATCCTAATTGAGTATAGTTCCATTCATAAATTTTTTATAATTTTTAGTTGAACTTAAAAGCATTTTGACCATAGTCAACTTTTAGTTGACCAGAACTACAGAAAGGAAAAACAGAGATAATCCATTTTATAAAAATCATATAAAATCACTCACAGCTCTAAATCAGGTTTAATTTACCATTTTGAAAAGTAAAAATAAATATATTCAAGTTTACAAAAGACACAAAATCCTAAAACATGCCATAGAATAATTTGAAAACAAGAATAATTCAATATAGTTGAATCTGTCAGAAAACGTATGAATTTATTATAGTGAGACACAATTGTTTTTAAAAATACTTACGGAGATCAGAAAATTATGATATTTTAACCGCTTCATTTACCGTGATTTTTACGCATATTGTAAAATATTCAGGAAGATATATATTATAGAATAATTATCATTAATAGTCAAACTGACATGACTCAGAAATTTTCATTGTTCAATCAAATAGAATTTTCTAAACAAAGCATTGTTTCATTGGTTATACATTAACCCATTCATCTCCAAGTACTAATAATCAATAAATGCTCAATAAATAATCTAAAATAGTTTGATGATATTTTATTACAATTTTTCAATCATAAATCCTATGCAAACTACTAATAATTGCACCAAAACCGATCTCTACGCTTTTCCGCCATTAGCTCCTTGTGGTGTCATAAAATATGGAATTTTTGTCATTAAACGACGTGAGTTGTGACACCCATTAGGAAAAGAAGCAACAAAACATTTTATGCAATATTTTTCAATCCCTTTTAAAAACATCTAGCATGATTAACAACACCGCAAACACATGGAAACACCTCATCCATACACAACAATAATTTCAATCAATCTGCTCACCCCGGGGAGCCAATATCAACAAAGAGTCAAATCAATCAACTGCTCGCCCCAGGGAGCCCCACGTGGGTTTAGGGATTACTGCCCAAGGATAACTCGTATCCCATCAAAGAAGCCTTTAGGGATTACTTCCCATGGACCGCAGCCCAAAAACAAAATCATGC
This sequence comes from Papaver bracteatum, assembly GCA_023529315.1. Classification (NCBI taxonomy): domain Eukaryota; kingdom Viridiplantae; phylum Streptophyta; class Magnoliopsida; order Ranunculales; family Papaveraceae; genus Papaver; species Papaver bracteatum. Next base: position 1,094,103 of record JAJJWX010005105.1, read on the forward strand.
TCACATCATCATTATCATCCATAAAAAAATAAAAACTTGTAACTACGAATTTAATCAAAGAAAACATAAATAGAAAAATGTTTTTGATTGTGTTGCGCCTACCTCAAATCGTAATATCCAAAATATTGTAAATATAAAGCACGGATACGAACTACCGAAACTCGATCATCTTCAACCCAAAAATATGTGTACCAATACAAGATTATGAGTTTTTCTACTACCTAGCAACTATTAATCTTTGTCTCGAGATGTACAGTAAAATAAAAATATAACAAAATAAAAATAAAAAATGAAATCTTTTGTCTGGTTTGAGGAGGTGCGGCTAGGTTTAGAGTTCTACTAATCCTCAAACTTACATAAGCGTGAAGTATATATATATTGGATGTGAAACCTAATTGTGACTCTTAGGCTCACACTTAAACTTACAATTTAATTAGGCCCACCAAACAAACAGTGGCCCAAAGTAAAGTGTCCAATATACTAAATTAAGAATTCACCTAATCGTATTCTTTTCCCCAATCAGATGTTTAAGCAAGGTCAACTGTTCCATCCTTTCATTTTGTTCACGTGAAATCAAGCTTATAACTAAATTCCTGTATATACCAGCACTAAGTTCTCCATGTGTCCACATAACCCAACAAGTTAACTAATAATGCATCGCCACATGGCATATTTCATGCTATAAGAAATTGTCTCTTTAATTTACCTTAGTAGTAACTAATAGAATTATAATTACAAAAATACTCTTCAACATTAAATTACAAAAATACCCTTTTAGTAAAAGACGAAAATGTCCTTGGATTTGGGACGGATATTACAATTTCTAAGCCGCGAGCCAGAAGGTGATACCCTAGTTAAGTTATACACCTGCACCTATAAACTGTTAGATCAATTAAGTTATATACCTACACATATAAATTATAGTCTCTGGATCTTCTTCCAGATTTCAATTAAGTTTGCTTCCTTTATACGACAGTGATCAATTAAGTTATATACCTACACATATATATTATAGTCGCTGGATCTTCTTCCAGATTTCAATTAAGTTTGCTTCCTTTACATGAAAGTGATCAATTAAGTTATATATACCTACACATATAATATCCATATTTCAATTAAGTTTGCTTCCTTTATACGACAGTGATCAATTAAGTTATATACCTACACATATATATTATAGTCGTCGGATCTTCTTCCAGATTTCAATTAAGTTTGCTTCCTTTATACGACAGTGGGATATCCAAATTTCTACCTGTTTTTTTTTTTTTTAGAACCGTATTTTGGACCACCTTTTTTTTTTTGGATCATTGATTTTTAAGGCACCCTAACCTAAATTGTTAAGGGCTGTCCAAGCTAGGTCCAACCCGCAAGCCGGGTTGAAAATTAACGGTTTTAACGGGCATCCAACTCAAAACCAATTGGCAATGAGGGGAGAGACCCCAATAGATTATAAACCGCGGGATCTTAAATAACCCAACCATGTGGGACTAATAATCTCAACAACAGGCCTTATCATAAGAGCCAAGAGGCATCACTATCACACAATCTGTAGATAAAGAAAGGAAAAGATTACTACAGTGCTTATTACGTTCCTACTCGGCCAGTATATGAATAGATGGGACTGCATATAATTAGCTCGTCATTGAATGACATAGTGAGCCACCTGATTTATTTAGCGTTGGGTCCGCCTGTAGGTAAAGTCTCGCTATATTACTTATTACGTACCAACCAGTATATGGATGGGAGCTTGGATGGATGGGGCTGCATATAATTAACTCGTCACTGAATTACCTAGCTGCTCTATCATCTGGTATAGATATTTTCCATCGATTTTCCTATTGGAAGACAAATAAGTAATGTGCCATCGTTTTCATTTCAACAAGATGATAGAAACAAGTCTTTATCTTCCCAACATACCCACAGTCATGGAATGCGCCGTGATGGTGAAATGACGGACACGGGAGACTCAAAATCTCGTCCGGAGGAGCCAAGAGAATACCACTCATAATTTCTTGGTGAAATGACATATATCACATGTGCATATTTATTCTTATGATCCCAGTGCCAAGTGAATACCACTCGTAATTTATTGGGTTGTACGAATAATTAACTCATTTATTTAACGGAAAATGGGTCATATGACCATAGCCCATAAAGTACGGGAGCAATGGACTTGTAAAATATAGGTCTGGGTGAAAAATACATAAGCAAATTTAGTCACATATATCATTTATTTTAAACTTTATTCTTTATCAAATCTTTTTTTTTCTCTCTTATTTATTTTATCTCTCTAATTTAAAATTAATCGCGAGAAAAGTCGTAACTTCCGAAATATAAGTCGGATTTTAACAAAATTTATATTTTCGGAAATGGATCGAAAATCTCTACAAAACAAGATCCATTGTTGATATGAAATTCGAAAAAAAAAATTAAACCAGGCCGAAAATACATTATGCACCCAGGTGCAACATGGACAAAATTAATTTCCTAAAAAAATATGTATTATGCACCCCGGTGTAACTTGGTCAAAATTTATAATCTATAAGAATATACATTATGCACCCAAGTGCAACCTGGACAAAACATTTTCCTATATAAGAATCAAAAATATATACATTATGCAATCGAGTGTAACCAGTCAAAACCTATTTCCGGTCAAAATTATACATTACGCACTCAGGTGCATTTTGTGTATTTTGCGGCTAAATCTAGATTTTTTCAAGTAATCACATGTAATATATTATTCATAACCAAAATTATTAGTTCATAATTTTGGAAAATAAATCCACCACCATTACCATCACATTTACTATCAATGCATCAATCCAAAACCAGTGTTAAAGAAGAAAAATAATAATAGCAACAAAAGATTCAAAAACATACATATTATGCACTCGGGTGCATCTAGGCCAAAACTTATTTCCTGTCAGAATATATATTAGGTATCCAAGTGCATCTCTTATATTTATTGCATAAATCTAGGTTTATCCTAGTAAAAAATAACTAACCAAACAAAATTAGACTATAGAAAGCTAATGAAATAAACCATCGATCCAAGACATTAAACAATAGGTACATCCAACAAAAACACATGTTCCAAGAAGCTCCTTAGCAGACCCAATTAACTCCTTAGCCTCATAATCTTAGCAATTTCAATTACGTCGTCAAGTGAGGTAAAACGTCAAGAAATGTATAGAACCCAGATCTCATAACTAAAGAAATCTTGTTAAAACCAACATGATGTAATCAAAAAAATTATTAAAAAAAAAATCTAAGTCGGAATTAAGGATTTAGTGATTCACTACACCAAATTAAGGAATTAGCAACATCCTATTTCTGTTGCTGAACGGGGTTGCAACAGCATCTAGCTGTTGCGAAACACCCTGTTGCAGTTTTTCGCAACAGCTTTAGCCCTGTTGCGAAATCCAGTCAGCAACTGTTTTTCGAAACCGCACGAGCTGTTGCGAAAATAGAAATTTTGCAACAGAGCACAGCTGTTGCGAAATTTTTATTCGGTTAATAATTTGAGGTCAAGTCTTCATTGACTTGATTTTGACCAAAATTTAGCAACAAGCGTGAGCTGTTACTATTTTTTTAGCAACAGAAAAAAAAAGGTCAGGTCTTCGTTGAGCAAGTCAAAATTGATTTCCCCCAAATATTTCCCTGTTATAATCCTGGTTCTTCCATTTCAACATGCCCACATACATATATTCAACTTCAATGTTTCATAATTCACATCCAAACAACATACAAATATTTCATTGATGAATGTTTAAGTGAATGGTTCCAAACTTACAATCGTGATCTGTTAAACTTATACATTCATATAAAATCTTTTGTAGTTCAACCTAATATTTTACTAGTTGCTAAGTTTCTCATCATGTAAGGGATACACAATTTGTCCTGAGCTCTATGAATAAACTTCATACCTTCACCAACTTCGTCAGGTTCCTTGTTGGCGCCTTCATATCTATATATACAAAATATTAGTACCTTCATATCTATACAAACTTCCCACATAATTGTTTTGGACTGCTCTACCCTTGAGTCTTTAAAGAACGATGCAGTGGGATGGAATGCATGCCATACACACCTGGAAAAACAACACCAATGATCTAGAGCTTGCATTCAAATAATACATCCATTCAACAATTTCATACCAATACAGAGGTGTACAAGTATTCAACTTGTTGAAATTCAAATAAAACATTTTATTCAACCATCTCATATTTTTCAATACAAAGGTGTACAAGTAAATATACAACTTACTGAGATGCCAAAGACAACAAATTTCCTCCATCATTCTAGCATATGATTCTAAGAAAACCCTACATACCTGCATTAGCAGCTATCAAAGTTTCAGTACCGAGGTTTCGGAACAGAACAAGGAAAAACTATTTCTATGGAATGATAAACAAATGTATTACCTTTAATTTATGAACTCCAACACTTGTTGTACACCTGAACATAGATGTAGAGTAATTAAGAAACTGATTAAACTAAATGATTACCATGACTTTACCATAAACATTACCAAAATGAGCATTTGAAACCAACAGCTAGCAAGTTGTCTTACTAATCTTACCTATCCACACACAATACCACCATAAGCTTGCAACTTCGTCTCGCTAACTTCCTCACTCACTTGTTCTTACGCACCACCAATTCCTGGACTTCCTATATCATCTATACATCCACCACCACCTAATCATTTTGTGTTCGGCGCCAGCGGATGTAGAAGAAGAATAGTGTATGGCCTATCAAAAGTGAAAAAACAAAAAATTTCCGTTAACATTGTTCATCTTGTCTCAAATCATAACACAATAAAATTGGGGAAAAAAATCAACTAATAACAACCGAGTTTCTGATTCTTTATTAATTAATTGGTCGTGATCATTGTTCTTAGACACAACACAGATAATTAAAAGATCCTTGCAAGGCCATGAGAACTCGTGATTCTAGCTTGATCAAAATTAATATGCTACATGGGTCTGACATTGAGTGCCCATGTACTATAATCGTTCATTTTTAAGAATCAGCAACACATCAATAGCGTATACATCAGCATATCATTCAGAATACTAAGCACACCCACTACGCCTACAATATTAACATCAAAACATTAACAAATGCATCCGTAACATGCATTATAACAATGAGATAAGTAAAATCCATGATACAGAACATAAAATAAGTTGACGACCAAGTTTACAAAAGAGAACAGAAACATGGTTCAACAACAAAATCTATTGACAGTTTTAGCATCATCTCTATGCAGATGGAAAAAGGAAACATAAGATATGGCAAGAAGAGCTAACTAACATATTCAATCACTATAGATTCAATCACTACTTTACAGATCGATCAAAAAAAAAAAAAACATATTCAATCACTACTTTAGGAACTCAATAATCCTCTTAACTACCAGGAAAATCTAATTTACAAAGCTCATACGTTGGGTCCATTGGACACCAAAAAAAAGGTGAATACATCAACACAAGTACACATAGGACTTACCCCTTAGATTGTACTTATTCATGTTCCAATCCTCAGCATCGACATAAGATAAGGAAATCAGAACCTTAAGAGACATGGACAAGGAACCAGTCGAATAGGTGTATCAACTGTACTTTAACTGGCTCCATCCTCCAACATATTGGTTAAAGTTAATGTTAACATATTCCTATGCCTACCTGCAATCATTTTAAAGGGAATATCAAAGTGATTCAACTACTCATGATGTCCCTGTCATACCTACAAATCAAATCAGAACAAAAATCACAACGTCTACCAATGGTCTAGTACGTAATGAATTAGCAAGACAACTCAAGGATATATATATTCTCGTAATGGGTCCTCGTATGATGTCAAGATTTTTCTCTGTATAGTGATTTATTAGAGATTTAATTAACAAAGATTTATGAACCTAGAATACAAAAAACTACTTACAAATCATCTTTAAAGTCTGAATTACCACTAAAGAGTAAGCATAATTGTTATCATGATATAAAAAATAATCAGTAATTACTACCTGAGGAGGTCTATGCACTACAATTACACATGGAACTTGTTGGACAATGCTTGGATCTTTCATATCAGCATCTCCCTACAAGAAAAACAGTTAAAAGAACTAAAAACTAAAAGAATAATAGAAATTGAAAACAATGGAAAATATACAAGATTCTTTTGTGTTTTGGTGGTCATCATCTAGCTTCCTTCTCTTGGTCTTCACCATTGGAACCCTAAAAAACACAAGAAATTCTGATTATCTCCCCGTTGGTTTTTGGAGGTTTTAAATTCGAAAAAAAAAAAATGAAATACAAAACTGAGTTTTTAGATCTTACTGAAAATCAATCAAAATCGAAAATAACAAACACCCAAATCATACAGAACAATTCTCACATACTTGACCTAAAATTAAACCTCTTTTCTATTACAACTTGGAACTTATTCTTCTTCTCTTTTATATTTTATCTTGATAAACCTCTACTCAGTACTTTCTTACATAGATATAGATACTTTGAGTTCTAAAATCAAAATGGGTATTCATCACTTTCAAAAGGAAAAACCCTAAAATCAAAATTAGTACAAGAAAAGATAAATGGCAATGAAAAGATAAGAAATTGATGGATACCCTTTTTTACTTGCCGATATCCAAGATAAAAAGCGTTTGTGGTAGACTCGGTATTCATGTTTTAGTCTCTCTGTGGATTTCTGAAACTAAAGTTTTTTTTTTAATTATAGATCTGAGATTATACTTCTCGACAGAGGATAAATAGAGAATCTCTATTAGAGATAGATAGAGGAGGGTTATTTGATTATCATGTTTAAAATCATCAGCTCCAATTATAGTTCTCGACAGGAGGAAGAGTAGGAGTGATGGTGAGAAAAAGGAGAATGAGCGATGAAGAGAAGAATGATAATGATCTATGAAGGTTGTAGTGAGCAAAGAAGGAGAAATCGTTATACCTAGGTTAAAAATTTAGATGGATGGCTATGATATAATGAAATCAACGGCTCAGAAATCGTTGTCTAAGTCAACTGAAGTGTTACCAGACACACAGACGAGTAGCATGCGTAAACTACAGCTGTTGCTAATCGCAACAAGAATGCGCAGTTGCGAAATTGGCAACAGAAATAAGCTGTTGCTAAAATTTAGCAACAGAGTTTTTTAGTTGCTAATTCGCAACTTCTTTAGACCTGTTGCTAATTTGAGTTGCTAATCCCTTAATTTGGTGTAGTGTTCGTACCTTCTTAAATTCCATCCCTACGCCACTGGTAATGGAAAACTCTTATTAACTTTATCAGGAACAATCCTAATTCCAACCCAAGGAATCAAATGAATTACTAACTCTGGTTTGTAAATGTAATAAAATTGGTCAAATTATAGAGAGGTGGTTGGTTTGTTTCCGTGTACTTCTTATCAATCACACATAGCTCATGAATTATCCTTTATACATCTCGTCACTTCCACCACCACCGTCCCCCTCCACCACCACCCAACAAACACCCTCAAAGAATAAAATTAAAATCAAAATTGTATGAATTAAAATTGGAATTGTGGAAATTGTTCTTAAGAACAATCCATATCAATTTGATTTTCGTTTTCAATTCAAACAACACTAGACCTAGAAAAAAAAAACCTAACTTTATCCGATTAACATCACAACAACTTGGGGAAAAAAATGATATAAACAAAAATACTATATAGAAAATTATTGTGTTTTTCTCCCGCTAACTAACAGTACATGTGAAGAATCTTTAGAGAGAAGAAGTTGTTGGAATAAGAGAGAACCGACTAATCCCTCTGTTTGTTTAAAAGACGGAGAATAAAGAGCATTCGCGTAAACTAATCGATAGAAAATTGGGAGAAATATCCCTTATGGTTACCAGGAAAGTATTTTATGGAATATTGGATATTTGAAAGATCGACATATTTTGCTCGTCTTTCAGACCCAGAAATTTGAATCTAATGGCTAATTAACCAAAAAACTGATTTATTTAACATAAAGGGACACGAACCGTCAGTCTATATAAAAAGTGATACTATCTCAGACCGATCAAAATATTTCGGATAGACATTATCTTAATGATAGATTTTGATAAATTATGACCTTACCTACATTCAATCAAATACATGAAATTTTTTGATTTCGACATCTGTATTCACTCCAATATTTAGTGGATGCGCCGAAGGAAGTATGAATTTTACGTGGATCGAATAGGTATTTTTATAATTAATATATTTTAAATAGAAAATAAAAAACTAAAAAAAAATGATTTGATTACACAAGATACAACACCAACATACATGTAACAGGTGCAATGAACAACAATCCTCAAAAACAAATCCTTAAACAAGCACCAGCTTTTTTTAAAACCAATTTTGTAAAAGAAAATCTCTTCAATGGAGACACATGTGCATAATGGATATATGATCTACTAGGTTAGTAAAACAAAATTAATTTTTTACTACCATATGGTATGCTGCTAAAGTTTGACCTTCCAAGGGAACACTAGATTACCATAAAGTTATGCATGTTGTATTCTAAACGCCTTAATTGGTTTTAGTTTAAAAGTTAATTTGTATAAGCCTATCAGGTCCCCAAAAACCTATTACGTTTCACAATATTATTTGTCAACGCTTTTTTCATTCAATCTTTGGTAGCTGCGGATTGTTCTTTTGGTGTGTCTAGAAACCCATTTTAAAAGGCATGAAAAACAAAATAAGAAATAAAAATAGAAATTATTTGAGGTCTAAGAGTTTCGTAAGAAAAAGCAAAAACGGACCCAAAAGAAAAAGAAAGTTGGACTCATAAAAGTGTTAGAGCACTGCCCGGTCGAACTCACAAGCGTTGCTATCTCAAGCTTTTTTGTCAAGTTTAATTGCCAAAACTATAAGTCTTGATATCTAGTCTACTTATATTTATGTCTCGGATTATGATAGAATGTGTAGTTCATCTTTAGACTTCACAGCGTTCATCGATTGAAGACGAAGAACTACTAAGGGGAGCTTGTGGAACTTCATCAATAAAAGGTATGTGAAGACTTTAACTCATCTATTACTCAGAAGTTTATTTTTATTCTATCTCCTATTGTGACAAAATTCGTATAACTATATAGACTTTACTTTATACAAATTTGATATTTTGAGATGAGTTTAACTCGCTTACATATTTCTCGAAATATGTGTAGGTAAGCTTTCGCTTTAACCAAGTTCATATTATATTCTTGACGAAAGTCAAAATATGATCATGTGAAAACCACCTGGTAACATCCTACATGATTTGGGTGAGATAGTCATTTGATGTGGACTCGGAATGTTTCATATTGATCGTTTGATCACTTGAAAATTTCTTTGAAGCTAATAATTTGTGTGAGATAGTTATTCCCGTCTTCTAAGAATGTTTCAATGATTTAAATAGGAGTTTCGAACAACAAACCATTGATTGGATATAGCACACTATGCGTACTTGTATGCTTAACTGTTGCAAGTTATTCCAAGTCTGGAACTTAGTATGCATACCCATATGCGTACTGGTTTAATAGTTGTATTCCGGGAACTTAGTATGCATACCAATATGCATACTGGCACAACAGTTCAAGTTCGGGAATTTAGTATATAAGTACCCGTTTACATATTGATTCAACTGAGTTGGGTCGTTAACGACAGTATGCGTACCCATTCGCATACTGGCGAACATTCCAAGTCTAGGACTCTAAGTATGCGTACCCGTTTGCATACTTAAGTGGGTTAAGTTCTTAAATCGGTTATTCATGAACAAATACATTTATATAATAAGGAATGCAATATTTTCAAACCGTGGCTAAAATGTTCTTGAATTGATTCGAATGAATCAAAACCGATTTTCCTTCAATACTGTCATGTATACTTCTATGAGAATATAAACAATTGAACAACTCTATTACTAGTTTCATTTGAGTCATTTGAACTAGTTGTGATTAACATAAACCAGGTTGATATGAATGTGTTCATATGGCTAAATTTGGTTAACTATTGTTGAGCCAACAAAGTGTAAATGTTCAGGTACGGTTATCCATATATATGAAGGTACATTTCATTTGTGTGTAACAACCTAAGTCAATCTAACAGTTGAAAGATATTAGCTTGAATCTAATCAGGTTTTCATCTAAGATTTGAAAGATATTAGCTTAAATCTAATTAGGTTTTCTCTAAGATTTTCTCGATATTTAATCTCCGATAGTTAAGGTAAAAAGTAATCACAAAAGTCTTCATCTCATCGTTTGTGTATCTAAAATACCTTACATACGATTAAGTTATTGTGAGGTGATTGATATTACTAGGTTGTTCTTCGGGAATATAAGTCCAGTATATCATTTGGTTCCTGTTCACCTTGATTTATCAAAATATAGATAAAAATAATTGTAGGTATTTCTGTGGGAGATAGATATATTTATTCAATAGACTTTTCTGTGTGAGAAAAAATTATTTATCAAGTCTTCGACTTTGGGTCGTAGCAACTCTTAGTTGTGTGTGAGATCATCTAAAAGGAATCAAGTGCGTAGAGTGCTGCTGGGAATTAGAGGCATAAGGAACACGACTGTACCTTGATCAGTTCATGATAAGTGCATACTTCGTATGATTTTAGTGTCCATTCCATACTTGTTTTAGCTATTATTCTTGCATGTATTCGTATTATTACCATTTTTTTCTCTTATTTCCATATAATAGGTGAATCATCCAAAAAAGAGATACAAAGTGCTGAAAAGTTATATAAAGAGAAGTATCCAAGTGCCCAAGTCCAAGAGAAGTGGAAAAAGTGCGACGAAAAGAATCAAAACGCTCAAAATCAAGAGAAGGGCCAAAGACATATCTTAATTCAAATTAAGAATTTATCATCATCATCATCTTGTACAGAATTAAAACATAAAATGAATGCAAAAAGAATGAGGTCATTCCGAGTTCGGATGAAAAAGTTGTGGCCAAAACGAGTTGTTATCGATTACCAAAAACAGTAAAGTATGCAAACGGGTATGCATACCTTGGTTCTAAAATATTTTGCTCGAATTTGAGGTACGCATACCGGTACATATAATTAACAGGTATAAAAACGGGTATGCATACCTATGAAGGCCAAAAAGTCTAGAACCATGTTTAGGGTCTTTATTTACTACTTTTCACTAGTGGAAAATCAAAAAAAAAAAGTATTACAATCACTAAAAACGGCTGCTTCTGGGAGCCCTAAATCTGTAGTCTTATTTCTCAAAACGACTACGCCTGGGGGCACTTAAATATTTACAGAAATGACTACCTTGAATATTTTTATTGGTATGACTGGTAGAAGCAGACTTTTATATTGAACATATTTTACAAAAAAAAAATGAAAAATGATTCGGCTGATTCAGCTGAATGAAAAGTAAAAGATGAATCATGATTAAATTAATATTTACTTCAAAGTTTAAACTGTATTAATCAAAAAATTTCATTGATAATAACTTCGGAACTGAATTTGTTTTGACAGTTTACAACTCAGAACAACTTCAAATGCAGAAAATTTATTTTTCTATTACAAGCTTAACTACCAGAAAGCTTCGGACCCAATTGAAGGAAAGACTACACCATCCATGCCTTCGGTTAAGGGATCAAAGTTGAAAGCTACTTTCAATTGCAAGTAGGAATCCAAAACAGGTTGTTAGTTCAATGAGAAAGAATATGATAAATCAAGGAACATCAAATGTGATAGCCAAGGAGAGGTCATCATGACCAACAGTTTGGCAGGACATCAAATCATTGTCTGCATAAAAGGGAGTTGGCTGTCAAATTAGAGATATTATATTGAGAACAACACCTTAATGAAAGAACAAAAGTAAATAATAGAAAAGAAAGAGCATTACCCATAAAAAGAAGCATTTAACATTATTAGACGGGAACAATTAATAGATGCTTCGGATAAAACACCATATCCCTTCAATTCTATGGTTCTTTTGCAATGGCAAGTGCCTCCAATTTAGGGGATATACCAAAATTAAGATACTAGATACCACCCTACCATTGCAAACAAAAAAAAAGATCTGGTCCGTCAGTAGATTCTAAATGGACAGGAGAACTGCATACATAGGTATCAGATACATAATACAATTTGTTGAAAGAAGACACATAAAGAAAGAAGATTTGGTCAGTTAGTAGATTAATTACCCTCTAATCCCCATGATGCACAAACAAATCACAAAGATTTTAACGCTAACTCCAATTGAAATATTAAACGGAAACACAGTAAAAGGTGCTTATGGACATAGTTTCAAGAAACTAATCGAACCCTTACTGAATGGAGATCCATGATTACTCAATAGATCTCTGTGGCATATTACAATAATAATGAAAAATGTAACTGGAAGTGTTAGAGAAGCAATTACCCCAAGTTGTAACCTTGGTAATGTTTATCCCAACTTTTTTTTGGAAAGAAGTAAAAACACACATTTAATTTTGTTCAGTGATTCAGACAAATGTATGTAAACCAACTCAGTATATTACCACACCTATAACCTGTAAAACAACTGAAAAATATATGTACAAACAAAATGCTAGTTAAACATCAAATACCTTGCAGACATTTTTTTCTCCCTTTGCGTTTCCTAAACATCAATCTAATAGATGTTGCATGAGCGATGCAATTAGAAATGATAATAGATAAAAGCAGAGGTGTTTGTAAACTGAAATCATAAAATTTGTATGAAAGACATGGATGTTCAGAAAAGGGAACGGAAAAAAACCTCTACAAAAATGAAGGAAATGAAAATTAGAAAACTTACTTTCAGCAACGCACTTGTATGATAGTATGAAAGTGAGGTAGGTATAGTGACACTACTGCCAATAACCCATAATTATCAAGTTCCAACACCTCCACAAAGAATTAAAAGCTATGACAGTCATCGAAGCCAAAGTTATCCCCTCGCAATTGACAAGCTTCATAAAGGTCAACATTGACATTCTTACAGACTTTATTTTAAAACCTGCATTAGGTGGTTTCAATGTTCGTCATGTTTAACTCCAATAAACTAACTTATAAATATGTATACATATGAGTAGTCAAACATGAACCAAAACTAAGAAATAGATTCACAAAATATTAAGGAAAATACAGGATATATGTACCTGAGGGGGGATACCAAACTTCAAGTAGGGAACCTTGGATAAATCCTCCACCAAGTCCTAGAAGTCCACCAACCATGCTAACTGGATTCAAGAAGATACAATATAATGCAGAATACCATTAAGAAAGCTTAATTCAAACCACCACCTCTTAAACCTTAAACTGCAAAGTAAGCAGCAACAAGCTTAGTCATGTGAGGAATCCAACTCCAAAGAAAAATGAGATTAAATCATGGAAGTGAATGTGCTCGCACACACATCATATATTATAGGGCCATGGAGTAAATGATGCAAATAAAAACAATAAATTCAACTAGAAAACACCATAATCATCTATCATAGGCACACAAAAGAATAACTCATGTTGTTCTGTCAAGAATTTTAACACACGTATGCAACCAAGATTAGACACAAGCTGCGTGATAGACCCACTAGCTGAGAATGACTCAACCCCAGATCATGATGCAAATTTTGATGCACATTATTACTGAATAGATATTACAAAAGGAGTAAATAGATATAAGATTCTTCAGATATCCACCTTTAGGCATACCAAGGATTTGATAGATATAACATTTTTATAATATCCAGCTGCAGGACATGCATCCAAAGAAGGCCCAACATGTATACCATTAATCTTCTGATACACACGATTTTATGCAAGATGATACAAGGACTAGTAAAGGATCCATAATATGCTTACACAACGAAGAAATTCGACCAATAATATATATATATATATATACATTTACCATGGGAAATTTCATCATTCTTAACAAAATAACTAGTAAATGAGAGCCCATGCTTATGCAAATATACAAGCAGAACACATTAATCTACTAAATAATACATGGCACGCCCCTAGAACCAGAAATTTTTGGGAAACCCAAGTCCAACACCTACGCTCCAAAAACTCCCACGCCTGTGACTCATTTAAAAATAAAGATATGTATTCTTTTAAGAAGTCAGACTTTTGTGATGCTCGCAAAATCCTAGAGTAATAACATTGGTGTCCAAAACAAAATCAACCCAATTTTAAAAGCATATAGGCGTGTCCTTTAAAATTGGAAAAATGATATAAAAATTGCATTCGATCTACAAGATTCTAGCATGATAACAATAGGGCTATTACACCTAAAAAGTCTAAACAGCAAAACCATGAGCAACTATAGCCTCCTCGTATTGCAAGCGAATCTTTAAAACAAACAACCCCCACATCTTTCGAATGTGTCAAGGTTGTATGCAATATACCTTACCTAAAAATTAAGAAAACCCTTTATTCAAAAACTTGAACGTACCTCTATACAAACTAGAACAACATCAAACACACAAGTAAATCGGGGAAAAAATACAAAGAGAATCATGAAAACAATACCAATCTATGATAGGGTTAAATCCTTATTTCAGAAGTTGCAGATGTTTTCCTCGACCTAAAAAAAAAAAATCAGTTATGGTTAAAAATTAAAATAAAATTTTATTTATGTTCAGAATTAGATTTAGGGATTTTGTTTCTTACACTAGAAGAAGAGATCTTCTACCTACTTTATGAGGTCTCCTATAAGGAAAATAGAAAAGATACAAAAGAAAACACTTTACTGCAAAAACAAGAAAAAAATTGACATTACCCTGATGATTTCATGAGCAAAACAAATAGATCTAGGATTACAAAGTTTCCTATTGATTTCTACAGATACATGGGTTTTGATTTTAATATAGAGGTTAGGATAAAGTATTGATTTCTAAAAATGAGTTTCTCTCTGTGAAATGAAAAACCATCTAGATTTTCATTGTAGGGGTTTTGTGGATTTGACTATGAAATGAGATAGAATTTTGATGGTGATGAAAAAAGAAGAAGATAAGGTTTGGTATTTTTGTTGAAGAAGAAGAAGGGGATCTCGAGTATGTCTCTGTGAGGATTTGAAGAGAGAGAGAGAGAGACGAGTTAAATATGATGAAAGTACCTGACTTGAAAAATGAGTTCACAGCTCAATCTCAAATCGAGTGATTTTTAAACATTTTTCGTGATCGATACTATGTGTTTGTTTGATATTCGAAGATTTGTTGTTGATTGGTATGGATTTTACTATGTTTTGTTGAAATTTTAAAGAAGTGACAAAATCCCGGAAAGATTCATCACAGAACAACAAAGATAAGGGTAAGAAATACCGGTTCCAATTCCAATGGTTTCCCATTTCTTTTACCAAATAGCTTATAACTCTAAACCCATAATAATTTTCCCATTTCTTCATTGCACCAGCCATTTGATTGAGAGACTTGAGTGAATTTTATTGAAATAAAATTGGGATTCTTTGAAACCCAATTTAATATGTGAAATTGGGGTTTCTGGTTGATTCATAAGAAGTAATTGAGTTATAGTTTCACTCTCATCTAATATTTTATGGTTGAGAGAAATAAAAATGTTCTTACTTTTTGTAACTGGTACAATCTTTTATCTTTGGGTATGATTAAACTATCACCGAAAATATTGGTGCTAATGAATGATTTCTCAAGATAGAAGGCTACTAATGATTTCTCAAGGCAGCAGACCTTGATGCACCGATCAAAAAAAAAAAAGGACGTTGATGTCAGATTTAATTGATGATGATAATTATAATCAGATACCCTTTCTATCTCCTTTATCATGTCACGTGTTACATCAGAACAACATAAACCAGCCACATCACTTGCCAAATTGGAGTGCAAGCAAGTGGCTGGTAACTCAAGCGAGTTTTCTAGCATTTTCCTTAAATCTAATATCAAACTGGGTCCATATAAACTAATTCCATTCACAACCTTAATTAGATTCCACGTGGCTGATTTTTCATTTACCTAAATTACCCACTAGATGACCGTTGCCACGGTGGGGAGGGCCGACCAAAGAAAAGATCAAAACACTGCTGCAATTGGAATGTAAAAGAAAATTTGTGCCTAAAGTGAAAGTATCACTTTCTTGAAACGGGAAGAGTACATCATTTTATTAGTTGCAAATGAAAATTAGTTGCAAATGAAAATTAGTTGATGAATAAACTAAAACATAATTACATATTTGTGCATAAAGGATATATATTTATTTTCAAAACTGTGCCTAAAATGATAAATATCTCCGATTTTTTCGTAAAAACTCTAAATTTAATATTGTTGTTTGTGCTCGTTGGATATGTTTTTTTATTAGCTTTCCAACGAGATAAAATTTGTAAAATTTCAAGGCACGGATTTTTAGATATGTTATTTTAAAATTTGGTTGCCAATTATACCCTTAAAGAAAATATGATATATAAGGAATTATAATAAAATTTGGCTTTTATATCTAGTTCCCCTTCTTTAAAAAAATTACACCTACGTCCTTTTTGGTTACACCAAATCCAATCTTTTTTGTGAAATTGAAAAAAATGTCACGCTTCACATTGACACAAAGTCACCATATATAAAGTCCTCCATCGCTTCACTCGGTTGGCCTAATTAATACTAGATGACCGCTGCCACGGTGGGGAGGGCCGACCGAAGGAAAAAGGAAACACTGCTGCAATTGGACTGTAAAAGAAAATTTGTGCCTAAAGTGAAAATATCACTTTTCTTGAAACGGGAAGAATACATCGTTTTATTAGTTGCAAAGGAAATTTATTGATGAATAAACCAAAATATGATTATATAAGGTATTATGTATCCTTTGTGCATAATAGATATACAATTATTTTCAAAATTGTGCCTAAAATAATAAATACCTCCGAATTTTTCGTAAAAACTCTAAATTTGATATTCTTGTTTGTGCTCGTTGGATAGGTTTTTTTATTATCTTTCCAACGAGATAAAATTGGTAAAATTTCAAGGGACGGATTTTTAGATATGTTATTTTAAAGTTCGGTTGTCAATTATACCCCTAAAGAAATAGGATATATAAGGAATTTTAATAAAATTTGTCTCTTATATCTAGTTGCCCTCCTTCTTTGGTTTATTTACTAAAATGTCTAATACCTTACTGTCATTCATCTTTGATTTATTTACAAAAATGTCTAATACCGTATTGCCCTTCCTCTTGGGTTTATTTACGAAAATATCGAAAGAAAAAAAAGAAATTTTTTATTTAGAGGGGCAGTGAGGTCTTTTCATCGTTGAACCAAATCCAATCTTTTTTATGAAATTGGAAAAAAAAGTCATGTCCCATTTGACACAAAGTCACCATATATAAAGTCCTCCCTCGCTTCGCTCGGTCGGCCTAATTACGTCTTCCACTGAAGCTCGATTTTCTTTTTCAACCAAAACGTCTGCTATGGGAAGCCCTGTTAATAAAGAAAGCCTTTGGAAATCATTTTTATAAAGCCCAATCAGACTTAATAAATCAATTTTCCACTAGTGTTTGTAGGGTCTGGTTCCTTAACAGACTAGGATACTTGGAGGCCAAGCATTGTAAACCTATATAAATATGTATTAGGCCTTCCAAAGAAGAGGAAAATCAATTATCTCATATCACAAGTTCTATATCAAAACCTAGGGTTTTCCCCTTTAGGGGAAATTAACCACCATTATTCATCTTCCTTGTAATATGAGTAGCCAAATCCTTTGTTGATTAAGGATGAATTCAATGTTTTAAGCATGAAGATTTATTATTAATACAAACCTATTGAGAGTTTTTATCATCATCGTTTGTTTTCACTATGTCTAGGGTTTATGATTTATTAATTAGATTGTTTGGAGTGCACGCTAGATTAATCTATTGATCATTCCATTGCTAGTAAAGGGTTAGGATATCTGTGTAATTGTTGAATAATCCTTACACAAGTAGATAACATGAGACCTTGCGGAGGGATTATGTGGAGAAATCGTGTGGGAAGACAACACTAGTAAGTAGACCTTGCGCTAAGTGTCTAACTGCTAGGATTAACCTAAGTTCACATAAATTAAGGCTTCCGATTGGGTTACATCTTGAGTGCGCTACTACTTGGTGGTTAAGTTGGATAGAACTTGATATGCAGGCGCTTCGGTATCAAGTTACATGAGGAGATTTGGGGATAACACTTCTCTAGATGTTATTCTATGGTTGGTGATGAATGGTACTTATGAACGATGGATAAGTATTATAATCCTGTTAACGCTTGGTAATGGCGAAGGATTGCTTGATCATGTCTTTTCTTTATTATTGGCTTTTTATTTATCTTACAACCAAACACTCCTTTTCTTATTTACTTTATTTTGCTAATACAAATAACCTATCAATTACACATCTCTCTGTGGGATCGATATATTACTACCGCTATATTACCAGTTAATTAGTGGGAAATATCTTTATTAATTTGTTGAGCCAACGACATCCCATACAGTTTGAGATTGGCAGGGCTCAACTACATTGCAGTCCTAAGCTAACTTCTATTAGGCTAGAGTATGTAGAGGCTTAATACAGTATGGTGTTCAAATCTGGACTAGGTCCCGGGGTTTTTCTGCATTTGCGGGTTTCCTCGTTAAAAACATTCTGGTGTTTGTGTTATATATAATTGAAATATCACAGGTTGTGCGTAGTACTCCTGAATTGATAAGTACTCCTCACTATCACATCTGAATTGCCTGTCTTTTCTGTCACTTTCTTTGAATTATGTCCTCATGTACCATATTTTATTCCCCTATCTTCCAGATTCACAGTAGCTAAGTTTGATTTCCTTGTAGGGAGCACAAACCTTTCATCTAACTCAAATTAACAATATTTATTATCATCGTCTAAAGAAACATCTATGTAAGGAAATTTATTTTCAAAGAAAACTACACCACGACACAAAAAATTGGTTAGTTTCCAAATAAAACAACCGCCAACCCTTTTTTCCAAAAGGATAACCAACAAATATGCAACTTCGACTTCGTGGATTCAACTTGTTGCGATCACGAGGGACAATACTTGCATAGCACGAACATCCAAATACTCGAATATGAGTATAAATACGTGACTTTTTATGTAACATTTCATAAGGAGTTTTCCCATTGATCAAGGTAGTAGGTGTGTGATTAATAATATAAGCATCGGTTCGAATGCACTAACCCCAAAACCGAAGAGGTAAATTTTCTTGAAATCACAAAGCACGTGTCATATTCAATAAATGACGCATCTGAGATTTGTGAAAATTCAAAAGAAAACTTAGCTTTTGCATTTACCTGGCAATGTTCTTGCATCCATGAAAATTTACCTTTTGCATTTACCTAGAAAATTTACCTTTTGCATTTACTTAGAAAATTTACCTTTTGCATTTACCTGGCAATGTTCTTCTTGCATCCATGAAAATTCAAGAGAAAACTTGAGCTTTCACTTAGATCTTTCTTGCATCCAGTCATGGGTATCTCGTATCCCATAATATTTGAAGTTATTTTTTCATTTCATCAAATTCAATCAAAAATTAGTATCACATCTGGCCTTCCATTTCATTTATATGTATCGGCAAATGCATCGGTTGACTATAAATTTATTAACTTGTCAATATATTTAAAATTTTCATAAAGTGTAACATTTAGGCATTATCCATAAAAGTATTAGATAAACAAAACGTACTTTCTTGATCATTCTCAAAATACAGTATCTAAATAAATAAAATAAAAAGAGGAAAGTAAAATAATTAGATACCGGAGTACGTATTCTGAATGACATGTGTATCATATCTCTGATGGGTGTGGGATTGATTAGTGTGAACTTACTAATTATTATCTATATAATAATAGAGATTTTTTGAGCGTCCTCATTCACCGGAACTACACGTTGATTATGGCTTATGGTTGATTTTGACCCCACAATTTATTTTTTGGTAATAAAATAATGAATTTATATTATTTTTCTAAAAATAAAATAACTAAAATCTTGACAAATATTCTTGCCTCGGATAACAAAAATATTGCAAATCTCAAAACATGCCAAGAATATATGATTCCATCATGATAATCAACAAAATAAAAAACAACATCCACGATTTCATCATGATAAATTGAATGATCATCATGTGATGCTAAAATAACTTCAAGTGTCCAGTGTCCATTTACATTCTTAATTAAATCGGGAAAAAAAAGAATTTAAAGAAAAACCTGATTAGCCCGGTCATGAATCTCTTTTCCGCAAAACCTGATTAGCCTTATTTTCTTTTCCGCCAAATCTTTAATTTACTGGTGGTCCTGCACACCAATTGAATTTTTGTTAGTATTTGTATGAATGATTTGGAACAAAGATCATGATTTGAAATACAAAACAAACAATGGAGTTAATACAAAACAAACGAGCACTGAAAAAACTATGATTAGCAAAGATTATTTTTCTTAATCAGTTTTTTTCTTTAATTTTCTGTAATTAAAAGTTTAAAAAAATAGGAGAAGATATCTTTAGATATTATTTTCCTTACTAAAAAAATATTATTTTATGGTTGCTAACTAATTGCGACTATTTTGTATGGGATTTTATACCTTAATTGAGAATTTTTTACTATTTTCTCATTCCAAAAAAATATATATATATATATATATATATATATTTGGTGCTCTCGACATATTGTGCAAAAGCAAAAACATAGAAACATTAATTTTATTCCTGGACACTTAATATTCTCTGGACAAAATATAAGTTTTTTGATTGATAATTAAGGGAATTATTGGACAAAATATTGCAACAGATTATATATGTATCCGAAAATAGTGTGTTATCGAATAATATAATAAAAACTATAGAAATTTTAGGATATTGATTAATATTGTTTCCAAAACTAACTTGATAAAGTTTGAGGGTTTGGTCTCTATATAAAGCACTCGATAAAAGGTCAAGACATTGTTTGCACGTTGCCTCTTTATTCTACCGTATTTTTCGTGTTTTTTCTTCTTCTTAATGTTTGCTAATCACTGTTTTGCATTTGTTTTTCACTGATTTGCAATTGTTTTTTTGTTTTGCAGGTATTCTCAAAAGCATTTCATGGGAGATTTACGCAATGATAAAGGATTTGGGTAAATCTCTATCTCTTTTGAATCTGCATATATGATAGAACCAATTGTATATGTATTGGGTTCATTTTTTGGCCACTATAATCTGGTTTTGTTAATGAAATCATGTTTTCCTGTAAGATTCTTTTTTCTATGAAATACGGAAATGACATAAAAGAAAGCACATCCAATAAGGGGTTCAGAGATTGGGAATACAAGTATGCAAGTGGAAGGGAAGGTAAGTGTTTTATGTTATTTGGTGAAATAATTTTACACGTTTGAAATTAATTCAACTGCATGCAAATTGGTTTATCTCTGCTACACACCGTATTAATTTATGGCTAGGTGCGTTGTGCGAATTTGAAAACATTGGCTTCCATTAAGTTGTGGATAAATATATTGTCATTTTGAGTTCATTTTTGCAATAATATATTGTCATTCTGACCTAACTATTTTTTTGAGAAAGAGGATTAAAATTGACAACAAGGTGCCGAGGAGATACAGAGGGTTTAAGAGAAGAAAAAAAGAAGAAAAAACTACAATTCAAGTTGAGCACAACAAGAGCTCTAGCAAGGTAAATTTCAGACCTCAACTGGGTATGCTAATAGCAGGGTAAATTTTGGATTCCCAGTGAGCCACCAAAATGTTGTGGCCTAATTGTTGTGACCTCATCCCAATCCACTGATTAAAAGGAGAGAACGTCATGCCCTGGTGACTAACAATAATGATGTGCTTTTCTATTTGATTTCTATTTTTTGTTTTCTAATAGATTTTTTATGCTCTAAACGGTGAAAAAGTGTCTTTCATAGGGGTTTAATACTAAATCGGTAACATTGAAAATACTAAAACGGTGGTATTGCTTTCAATTTGTCGATATTGTGATTTAGAACCTTGGAGTTCGAAGGGGAACTCTTTTCTGCTGCAAGTTTGACGTTGCACCTTAAAAGCCAAATACATCCGTGCAAGGGATGCTAACTGTACTTCTTAAACGAATACTGAGCTTAGATGGCTTGCTTAGATTCAGTCGTGATATTGTTATACATTCTTTTTTTAAGGTTTCGGGTTCTTACTAGAGTAAGAAACGGAAATAAGTATTTACGGATAATATTAGTTAAACATGTATCTGGAAAACATGAAACTGTACCTCGAAGCTAATGATATTACTTACATCTAAATCTTTAAAGTCAACAAGGTCAACATATTGGAGGAACACATAAAATGAGATCGAAAAGTACATAACTTTTGCTTCTAACATGAATGTAGTTTTTGATAATTCAAAAAATCCAATTTGATTTTATTTCTAATATGATCCACGTACTTCTTGCTGCGATTTTATTTCTAATATGATTCACGTACTTCTTGCTGCATTTACAATGTCGGGATGATTGCTTTATAGTGTAGTTTTGTCACCTTTTATGGTATTTGCATATGATTAAACTGTCCAGGAACAGATGGACTGCCATCCGTGCTTAAGGTGGAGCTTTGTCTGGAAGCGCAATCAGAGAAAGGTTTGTTTTTGTTATCTGTTTGGGGCCATTGCAGCAACTTGAACAAATGTTAATAACTTTTTTTTTTCTTATGTAGGTTTTGAAGATCCAGAAATAGGAGAAGAAGGTTGCTGGAAAAAGCTAGATTTGTAAATACTTTTTTTTTGTAGTTATATTAGCTGAAATAAATTTTGACTTTCAATTAGATGTAACAAATGCCTGTTTTTATGTGATTGGTTTGGTTTGACTGATCCGTTTCTTTTACAGTTATGCGTATAGGTTAACTATGATTCTTTGTGTTTGTGAAGACCCTGAATATGTAACAGGGTGACATCCAAATGGGTCTACCAAGAAATATGGTGCAGTAGTTCATCATGGTTATAATGGTAAATTATAGTTTGAGTTCCTTTGGTTTTCAAATTTTTTGACTGTATTATATAAGTTTGTGGATTATCTGCATATATATAATAAACCAATAGGCAGTAGTTTCATGCATTGCACTTGAATCTAAATCATTATAGTTGAAGACAAGATATTATACTAGGTGATATTATGGCATATAAACAACGGTGTATACTGACTTAATTGGGGAGAAGAAGGTAGCATCCAAGCGGAACCTAACAAAGAGAAGTCTTGCACTGCTATCAAATAGTTATGATGTCCCTGGATATATACCTGATCCCTCTATCCATTAAAGCCTCCAAATGTTTGTGACACATCTTATTTCTCCTACTTCTGCCATATGGGACATTCCTGTTAACAGTAGATCACCGAAGGATTGGATCGTGATGATGGGTTGGTGGATATGCAACTGATTATATATAGATTTCTTATTATTGTTTACAAACATTTTACACTTCCTTGCATCTCCAATAGAGATTGGGTTTGTAAAAAAAACTAATGCCACATATAACATTAGATACTTTAATAATAAAAATTCTTTCTGACGGAATGTTTCTTTGACATGGAGTACTAAGCTTATGCAAAAAAAAAAAAAGGTCTATGAGATGTTGAAAGGTTGTACAAAAGAAAGAAAGTTTATAATAGCTTATTTTTCTGGATGTGCGAAAGCCCCATATTTATTTAGGTAGCACATTCAATAGCTAAAATTGAGTAATGATGTTCTTGGTGCTCAACGTAAAGGTGGATATAGAGTTGGAGAAGATTCTAACAGGAACAAAAATAAGTAGACGGTTCCCTATTTAGGATTCTTACAATCACCTATTGAAACCCTACCTTGAGTTACATATTTTCTTTATGACTTATAAGGATATTAAAGGGACCAAATAAATATGGTGCTGGTGCTGGAGCGAATGACGTATGTGTTCCTAACACAGATGCTCATGTACCGGAAAAATGTGTTACAATAAATCCCATTAGATGGTGGAAAGGTTTCTAAGTGATACGTAACGATCAGTGGTACCTAGAGTCAGTACTGATGTGAAGATAGATTGAATGAATTATAGGGAAAAGAATAAGTAAAACAAAGTAATACACAATGATTCTTGATAACTTCTTCTTCTTCCAATAAACTGAGAACAAAATAATAACTCCTTTACAAACCTAACATGGTTCTTCCCTCAGAGCTCTCTTCCTCTCCCCCACCGTACAAAACTCACCTTATATTTATATAAGTGTAAAACTTGTACGCTAAGAAAATAAAAGACTATGAGTTTCACAACTCATTAAACTAGGAAACCTAATCTAAGTAAGGAAACCTCAAACTTGTTGTTCAAACAACTGTCAACCAACTTATAGAATCCTCCAGCCGTAGTCTATCTCAAACACGGCTCATTTGCAGCTGCAACACGATACTCCTGTATCATGGCTCCCCATTTTAGGAAGATGGAACTCATGTGGAAGATTGAAACTGAAGAAGAGGAAACTCAGCTTCCCCTAATTATTTGTTGTACCACTTAGCTTTACTTGGAACTTGTCCCTTACGCCCTACATGAAACATAACACGATTTTCCCTTCTGGTAGGCGTTATTTTCGTCTCAACGATGCAATCCTGTTTGAGTATTTCTTCTCTATCTACCCACAAATCATCAACTGAAGGTAACTTTAACTCTTTATACTCTTCTTATTCATCAAGAAGTGGAGGTTCAAAAAGTTTCAAGTATTCTGCATTAATAACAGAATACATCTGCATGTATGATGGAAAATCCAACTGAAATGCATTATCCCCAAATTTCTTCAAAATCTTGAAGGGACCGTATCATATAGGTTTCAACTTCTTCCCTTCACCCTTAAGTCGTTCCTTTCCTATAGTAACCAAACCAAGTCTCATGTAGAAAAGTTACAGGGAACACGATGCTTATCATGTTTAGATTTATACTTAGCTTGGGATTTCTGTAACTGTGCTTCCACTAAACTGTGTATCTTGTTTATCTTCTCGATAAACTTCTGATCTCAGTTATCTTCCTCTCCTGCAGCTTCTAGTTCTTGTGAAGTAGAAAATCCCATATCAAAAGGACTCTAAGGTAAGTATCCCAAACATACTTCAAAAGGAGATCTCAAAGTAGATCCATGAAAAGCTCTATTAAAAGAGAACTGAATATAAGGAAAACTGTCATCCCAAGTATTGGGATGTTTTGATCGATACCCTCGTAACAGATGAACCAGAGTTCTGTTTACTACTTCAGTTTGTCCGTTCGTCTGAGGATGGAAAGCAGTGCTATGCTTAATCCGAGTATCCATAAGTTCCCATAACTTAGTCCAGAACTGACCTAAGAACCGGCTATCTCTGTCTAAGATTATAGAAGTAGGAAGTCCGAAGTGTTTCCAAACATGATGAAAGAAAATCTTAGCTGCACCTTCACCTATTACTGTCATTTTTCAAGGAATCAGGTTGATCATTTTACTGAATCTATCAACAACAGCGAAGATATAGTCATACCCTGTTTTGGTCTCCGGTAACCCTCCTAAAAAGTCCATGGATATACTCTCCCAGGGACGTGTATGAACCGGTAAAGGAATATATAATCCTCTCTTCCTATTCGCAGGTTTGGAGGTGTTACAAAGAACACAACCTCGAATATATTTAGAAACATCCAAATGCATTATTGGCCAATACATATATCGTTTCAAATTTAATAATGTCTTCTCCATTCCAAAATGTCCAGCAATGCGAGAAGTATGCGCTTCTCTTATCCAATGTATCCTCTCTTCTCCTTGAGGTATACACAAAGTTGTTCCCTTTTACATCAAACCATCCACTAAACGAAACTCTCCCGAATCTCCTCGGCTTAACTTCTGGAAAACTTCTCTGAAGTCCTCATTCTGTGCATATCCGTTGACATAGTCACTTGGGATTACTGGATGAGTTTGTAATGCTACAAGTAATGATTTATTAGGGGGTGGCCTTGATAGCATATCTTCCAACTTATTGGTTACTCATGTCTTATACTTGAAGCAAATACCAAACTGTCCCAAATAAGAGGCCCATTTCATATGTCGTGCTTTCTGTAGATTGGATTGAGTCTGCAGGTATTGTAGAGGCTTATGGTCTGTATGTACAATAACCTGTTTCCCCAATAGATAGGATCTCCAATGCTTCATATCCTGATGCATGGCATATAACTCCTTATCATAAGTAGGATAATTCTGTACGGCATCATTAAACAACTCAGAATGATAAGCTACTGGTTTCCCTTCCTGTAATAATACGGCTCCTAATGCATAATTTGAAGCATCAGTTTCTACCTCAAAAGTTTTTTGTAGGTTTGGTAGTGCTAATACCGGAGCTTCTGTAATCTTATTCTTTAACAACCGAAAAGTAGTTTCATGTTTAGGCTCCCATTAGAACATTGTACTGATCTTGGTAAGACCATGTAAAGGAGATGCTATCTGGGAGAAATGTCGTATGAACTTCCTTAGATACTGACAAGCCCCGAGAAAACTTCGTACCTCAGTGACGTTTGTAGGAGATGTCCATGCGGATATAACTGCAACCTTTCCTGGATCAACTTTGATCTCTCCTCTTCCAATCACAAAACCAAGAAAAATAAATTCTTTCCTAGCAAATTCACACTTCTTCTTATTCAATGTCAAGGAATTTTCTCTCAACACCGTTAGTACCTTGGTAACATGCATAACATGTTCCTCCCATGTTTTGCTGAAGATTAAGATATCATCTAGATATACTATGACAAAATCATCAATGAACGCGCGTAGTACCTCATTCATGAGCCACATAAATGTAGCAGGTGCATTGCACAATCCAAACGACATCACAAGCCATTTAAATAACCCTTTCCGAGTTTTGAAGGCAGTTTTCCACGTATCTTCTTCTTTTATCCGTACCTGATAATAACCAGACTTTAAGTCAAGTTTTGTGAAGTATAATGCTCCCCATAACTGGTCTAGAAGATCTTCAATCCTTGGCAACGGATATCGATTATTTATAGTAATCTTATTCAATTCCCGATAATCTACACACATCCTCCATCCTCCATCCTTCTTTGGTATAAGTAATATTGGAGAGCCACATGGAGAACAACTGTGTATGATTACTTTCTGCTCAAGTAATTCTTGAATCTGTCTCTTGATCTCCTCCGATTCAATTATTGATGTCCTGTACAAACCTAAATTTGGTAAAGAGGCATCCCCAACTAATGAAATTTCATGCTCTATATTCCTTTTAGGTGGTACCGTAACTTCATCTTGAAACAGATCCTTAAACTCTTCATGTAACAAACTTACATCATTCTCTTGAATGGGATTTAACGATGTATGTAGTGTTACTTTTTTCTCTTTTGAAACAACAGGTCTGACCAACAGTAAAGCAAATGCTTCACCATTATTAATCATCTTGTTAACTTGACTTGTAGTAGCTAGCTTCATGGGCAGATGTTTCTTACTAGCTAGTATCCTGAATTCCTTTCCATCCTTCTTAAACAAATAAGCACGCTCCCTGTGATGTAACACAGTATGTCGTTCCCACAAATAAGGGTTGCCAAAAATAACTTGAGCTACATTTAATGGTACGACATCGCAGACCACTTCATCGATAAATTTCTCGGTGATAGCAAACTTAAATCGAAACTTCATAGTTACCTGAAGCTCTATATCCCTTTGTATCCACCCCAATGGATAGGGTTTCGGATAGAGAGTAGTGGCTAGTCCCAACTATTCCACTAAAATTGTTGAGATAAAATTCTTCTAACTCCCTGAATCGATGATAGCCTCTATTATACTCTGTTTAACATGAATCTTGACATGAAATAATTCTTCATGAAGTTCTTGATCTGGGTCATTCATCCTTATCATCAATGTTAATTTTGGACCAGGCTGATCTATTTCAAAGATTGTTTCCGCTTCACTAGATTCTGTCATCAATGTACTCTTCCTGTTACTCCGTTGATTTTCAAAATCTCGTAACCTCTTTGGTTTAAGATGTGGGTGAAGCACCCAAAAAGTGTCCTTCACATGTCCATTCTCTTTGTAGTGTTCAAAAAATATTTCTTCTCGTTCATTCGCCTGAGACTTGTTTTTTCTTGCCTCTCCCTTTCTCGGCATTCTGTCTTCTCCTTTTGTAGTTGTCCTTTTGTCAGATCCGGTTGTAGCTCTAGTCTTTTATTCTATGGCTACAACTTTAGTAATGGCCTCTTCTATATCTTGTACACTGAATAGTTTTAACTCTCTCCGTATATAGTCAGGAAGTCCTCCATTATATTTACGAAACGTCTCTTCGCTGGTAAAATCCACATCCAGTGTTAAATCTTGATTGTAAAACTCCGCAGTATACTCTTGGACACTTTGATGATATTTTTGCCGGAGATGTTGCCACTTGAACCATCTGTCATATAAATATCCCACTGGGTAAAAGTGTTTCTTCATAAGTTTCTTAAACTCTGACCATGACATGTTTTATACATCATACCTTTTCTTGTGAGCCTTCCACCATGTCGAAGCATGATTAGATAGTTTCAAACTAGCAAAACAATTTTTTTGGGAATCATTAAGTTGATGTACTGTGAAATAGGTTTCCAACTTATCTAACCAGCCATCAAGTTTCTCTTCCTCCATGAACCCATCATAGTTGGATATCTCCAACTTGAATTCGACCTTCAGACCTCCATAGGGATTTTTGTTTATTAGCTCATCGTCTTCTTCTTCGGTTAATATTTCTTCATCATCTTCTGTTTCTCCTGTTGTGTTTTCTGCTTCCTTTTTTTTTTAGGTTTTGATTTGGCAGTACTTGCCTTCATAAACGTATCTAAGATATTGGTTAACTCTTGCATTTGAAGTTCAAGTTTAGTATAATTGTCTTCATCTGTTAACTTATGACCCTTATCGTCTTCACTTCCCATCTTAGTTATAGTACTTCCTCTAGGTTTTCTTGTATCTGGTAGAATAACTGTTGCTTCTCTTGATCGCGTATATTGTTCAAGTGTTAAGAACATACACCACACAAACCCTAGAAGTCAGAACGTGGATCTGATACCACTTGATACGTAACGATCAATGGTACCTAGAGTCAGTACTGATGTGAAGATAGATTAAATGAATTATAGAGAAAAGAATAAGTAAAACAAAGTAATACACAATGATTCTTGATAACTTCTTCTTCTTCCAATAAACTGAGAACGAAATAATAACTCCTTTACAAACCTAACATGGTTCTTCCCTCAGAGCTCTCTTCCTCCCCCCACCGCACAAAACTCACCTTATGTTTATATAAGTGTAAAACTTGTACGCTAAGAAAATAAAAGACTATGAGTTTCACAACTCATCAAACTAGGAAACCTAATCTAAGTAAGGAAACCTCAAACTTGTTGTTCAAACAACTGTCGACCAACTTCTAGAATCCTCCAACCGTACTCTAGCGCAAACACGGCTCATCTGCAGCTGTAACACGATACTCCTGTATCACTAAGCAAGATTAATGATAGGGTGTACAAAAGCTTCAACAGGATATCAATCAAAACAAAAATAAGGGTTAGATTTTTAAATTTCAACTTAGGAATAAACCTAAAAACTTACACGCGATAAATGGTGGTGGAAAGCAAACTAAAAGTTTCATTTAGTTACAACAATTGGGCTTGGTACAAATCAACCCAATGTGCATTTGGTGTGCACATTTTTACTGTTTCACGAGATGTTTGCTTTGGTATGTTCGAGTTCATAAGAACAAAATTTCTTTTTTGGTGATGCAATAATTCATGCAGTAATTCAACTAAGTTAGGTTGTTGGAGTCGGTAACTCCGTCGCAAGCAATACCAAATCAATGTTACCATCACACGCAATACGTACTAAATTATTTGTGATCATTTGCGATGTAGGGGTATGATGTTAGAGAGGATAAATTAATAAGAGAACATGTGGAATAGTAATACATCTCTATGCAGATGCATGTGTATTATGTTTAATGTGCATCGAATTTAAAATTTTAATTATTGTTTCAAATGCGTTTTTATTATTCGAAGGAGCAATGTGGTTAGGAGTAGTTATAAGATTGTAGAGGATGGATCCAGAAGAAGCAATGTTAAATCGTGGAATGAATAGAGATGCAATGAGGAGATAACAAAGCTTTGATTTGGGTAGAGGTTGAGTTTGTAAGCATTGCTGAATTAGTACACAATCTACGTTTTTTGTATAGAAAAAAAGAAAGAAATCCAAAAAAAAAAAATGATTAACTTACCAAAGTAAATCACTGATTCATATCCATTTTACCTTAATTAATAAAAATACCAACCAAATCACATTATATAATCGGTATGGAAGAACTTATGAAAAACTCAAGTGGTTGAAAGAGACTTTGTTCGAAGATGATGCTTTGGCTATTTGAGTAAAGATACATAATGATTAGGTAGATCAAAAAATGTAAGAATATAGGAAAAGTATCCAAAATGCCACAATTTGGGAGGCGTGGTTGCGGAAATGTCCCAAATTTAAAAATTAAAATTAAAATACCCCAATCAGTTAAATTTTCCATCTAAACCAAATACCCCTTCAGGGTTAAGGGTTTTAGGGTTCAAGGTCAGTGTTAAGGGTTTTAGGGTTCAGGGGTGGTGGTTATGGTGGTGGTGACGGTGGTGGTGGAGGCGCGGTGGTGGTTCCAGTGGTGACGATAGTGGTGGCAGCGATCATGTGGACATGTGGTGGTGGTGGAGGCGGTGGTGGTGGCGACAGTGAAGGTGATGGTGGTGGAGGTGGCAGTGTCTTTAGTGGCGGAAGTTTTGGTGGAGGTGATGGTTAAGGTGGTGGTGGTGGTTGAGGTAGAGGTGGTGGTGGTAGTGTTGATGGTGGTGGAGGTGGCGGTGGTGGTGGTGGCGGAAGTGGTGGTGGTGCTGGAAAATATGACATGTGTCGCAATATTAAGGGTTTGTTATTTTATAAGAAAAAAATATCAATTAGAGCAAAAAAAAGTTAGTTTTCTTCACATGTGTGCAAAATTAACCATTTAACTTTTTAACTTTTTTTTTGGTGAAAATTTGGGACATTTTTACAAACTACACCTCCAAATTGGGGCATTTCAACACTTTGCCCAAGAATATATAGAAGAACAAAAATTTGAATAATTCCAAACTATGAATAAGGATTGTAGGGACATTACTATTATGGTAGGTTTGTTTGTGGAATTCACGATTTCGAGGATTTATAATGCGATGGGATTACAAATTCTGGGATTTATGTAAATCCTTTATGTGTTTGGCAACTCATTTAAAATTCAAAGGATTTATAGAATTATTTTGTTTTAAAGTCCTTATACTGTTTGGTATTACCCTCAAAATCTTAAAGCTAAAAAGGTGGGTCCATAAATCCCTTGATAAGTTTCCCAACAAATCTTATGTGTGTGGGGGGGGGGGTCGGATTCCATATGGAGGATTTGCTGTAAAACTGATTCCTATGGAAAACGTGATTCTAGGGATTTGGGAAACCAAAATATCGAAAGAAACGTAATTTCACCAAATCCCATGGACTCATAAATCCCACCTTCAAAATTCTACATCCAAACCCACCATTAATCAATTTATGAAGCCTTGATCAGTGGTTTAGTCGCCGACATTTAATTTTGCCAAAAAAAAAAAAGATGACATATAATTATTATTTTTCCAACACTCTCGAAGTTTTTTTTTTTTTAATCAAAAGAGAAAGAATTTTCTGGTAGTTTGTTAATTACATGTTTTATTAGCTTTTAGAGTCATTAACCTATGTTTTGTTAGTTTTTAGTAATATAATTTTTTTTTTAATAAAATTAATTTTGAAAGATGATATTTCTTAAGTGACAAATAAACCCGTGCGTATCACGGATGAAAAACTAGTACATACTAATTCGCAAGTTACAATATTTTGAAGTCAAAGCAGAACATTGTCCCCGAGTTGGTGTCCTTCGCATTCCACGTTTTTACAAAATATTAACTTTGTTTCCATTTAGCACATCCGATCTAGAATCTCATTGGACCGAATGTTTTATTATCAAGACTCGACTCCTCCAGGCAAGCTATCCACAAACATATACTCCACTACCTTCCAGTCTCGTGTAAAGCTCAGAAGCCTCTTATTTCCGTAGCTATCACCCGAATGGAAAAACGATCATAGTATCCTCTTTGTAGATCCAATTTCGTTGTTAAGCCACCACACCACACACTCATGTATTTCCAATTGTGGTAGCCTAGCTTTACGATACTAATTTCCTTTAATTTTCTTTTTTGTGGGTTATGGATTTGAATTACTGTATTGCACAATTTTTTGCTCAGCTTGAGGAGTAATTCTAACAACAACCAATAATATTTTACAATGTTCACCGAAAAACAGGAATTTCTTGGCCATGTTTAAAAACTTCACCCCAATCACCAACAAATTTGTGCCCAAGTTCCTTCTCCATCCTTATCCATCTCGACCTCTAAATTTGGCCCTAAGCCTTCGTACTTGGCCACTTTAACCATGATTCTAACTTATGTATGGTAATTTACAAACGTATCATCAAAATTTGAAATATGAGTTAGGATCTTTGATTCGAATAAGAAACCCTTGAATTACGAAAACTAAAACCTCTCAAGCATACTTGTATAAGTTTGTATCTTTGATTTACTTGCTGACAATCATACAATCAAGAAACAAAACTGATTACTTTTATACCTGAAAATAAAACTCCTAAAATTACCCATCAATGTATTTGAGTTATTTTTTCAGTACACTTATATAGAAAGAAGATAGAGTGGCGATGGAAATGGAAACGATTGAAAGATGCACGTAATCAAGTTACTGTTGTGATGCCAACACCACATGCCGTTAGTTATTTTCTATATTTAGTTTCCTAGATTTCCGTAGTTAGTTAAACTCTTTCTCAGTTTAGATAGATATTAAACTCTAAGTTCTTTTCTTGTTTACCAAGGCTTTGAAGCTATAAATAGCCTGGACGTAAGTTGTTTTGAAATCAATCAATATAACAAAGTTAAGTTTATTTAGGTTTTCTTCTCAAGATGGTGGCTAACCCCCAACTCAAAGGGTTTATCCGGTTCTTTTCTTTGTGTTTAATTTTCCTCCAGTGTTAAAATTTCTAGAACCCTAACACCTGGATCAGAGTAGGTTTAGCTCAAATCTCAAAAATCAACCATTTTTTTTTAGGGTTCTTACTTTTTCTTCCGATGTCTTACACTGAAAACTTTAAGAACGTGCATGAAGCGATCACAGTAGTTGCAGAAAATATCAATGATTTGTCTGAGACTATTATTAACCTTCATGTTCATGATGCGGACGTTCAAGCCAAAAAATTGTTGGTACGTGCTCAAGAACGTACTGCCCTGGTTACAGAACTTTATACAACACTCAATGCCACCATGCAAAACTCTTTACGTACTGTCCTTAGCGAGTTTTTACCTCAGGGCCAACATCATCCTGGTGCTGCACCACCCCCACCACCACCGCCCCAACCACCTAATAATGGTCAACCTCAACATATGCGCCCTAATATCAAATTTCCAAACTTTTCTGGTGAAGACCCTGATGGCTGGATTTTTAATGCAGACCAATACTTTAGTGTGTACAACATATCTGATGCTCTTAAGATTATTGTTGCCGTTGCCCATCTTAAAGGCGAAGAAAGTCAATGGTTTAGATGGCGACAAACCAAAACTGAAGTCAATAATTGGAAATAGTTTTGTACTCTGGTTCGTGAACGATTTGCTCCGCAGAAATTTGTTGATGCTCGCTTGGATATCAGCACCATTAATCAGAAAGGTACCGTACATGAACATATATCTGAATTTGAGCATCTCTTAAACTTTGTTGATTTTCCAGAGGATTATTTGATCAGTTGCTTCATTCGTTCTTTAAAACCTAATATTGGTACTATGGTTAAGTTATTGGCACCCCAAACATTACTTGAAACGTTTACCAAATCACTTCATCAAGAAGAGGCCTATGCAGCTGTTACTAAGGTTGTCCCATGACAACATTATCATCCTACTCCATTTAGTGTTGCTGCTACGGTGAAACCTACTCCATATAATAAGTCAGCAATACCACAAGGATCTAGACGACTTTCATTGGATGAACAGAAGAAAAGACGTGCCCAAGGTCTCTGCTTTAATTGTGATGAATGTTTTACACCAACTCATGTGTGTTCCAATCCCAGATTGACTATCTTACATATTTCTGAACTAGATGTTGTTGAACTAGATGATGCGGTTGAGGGTGTTTTTGATCAACCTGTGGACACCTCCAATAATGACAATAATATTGAATCCTTCGAGTCTGAGGCCAATATCACCTTATATTCTCTCTTGGGTAGTCCTTTTCCTAGGACAATGCGTATTTCTGGTTTTACTAAAGGTCTGGCTTTAACAGTTCTTATCGACTCGGGTTCTACATACAATTTTCTTCACCCAAAGATAGCCAAACAATGTGGTTATTCTATTTGCTCAACATATGCTGAATTACGAGTCACAGTTGGTGATGGTGGTAAGATACGTAATCAAGGCTCTTGTTTTCATATTCCAATTCAGTTACATGACTATAACTTTACTTATGGTTTTCATCTATTACCTATCAGTGGATGTAATGCCGTGTTGGGTGTCCAATGGTTACGTGCGCTAGGATAAATCTTTTGGGATATTACAGCTTTAACTATGAAGTTCACAAGTCAAGACGCTGCCATTATCTTGGTAGGAAATGACGCCTCCACTGTCATGATGATGGATAGTTCTCCCATGCAACATTTATTGACCAAGGAGCACTGTGGTATTCTGTTTCAATTATTTGAATCTAATGCATCTACAAGTGAATTACATGCCGAACTACCGCCTGGAATTCAACAATTATTATCAACTTATTCTGACATTTTTCAGTTTCTAGATTCATTACCACCTTCTCGTGAGCATGATCACCACATTCCTTTACTACCTGATTCTTCTCCAGTCAATATTCGACCTTATAGGTACCCCCATTTTTATAAGAATAAGATTGAGAAAATAGTTACTGAGTTGAAGGAAGCTGGATTAATACGTACCAGTTCCAGTCCTTTTTCGTCTCCAATTTTAATGGTTCGAAAAAAATGATGGTACTTGGAGGATATGTATGGATTATAGGGCATTAAATAAGCTTACAATCAAGGATAGATTTCCTATTCCTTTGATTGATGAACTCTTGGATGAGTTACATGGTGCGTGCTTCTTCACCAAGCTAGATTTACATTCTGGTTATTATGAGATTCATCTCTTCGAGCCAGATATTTCTAAAACAGCTTTGAGGACACACGATGGCCATTATGAGTTCTTGGTCATGCCTTTTGGACTTTCTAATGCTCCAGCTACATTTCAAAGTTTGATGAACGATATGTTCAGACCTCATTTATGTAGGTTTGTGATCGTTTTTTTTATGACATATTGATATATAGTAAGAGTTTTTTCTGAGCATATCGAGCATCTGTCTATTGTGTTTCATATTTTACGTTCCAACCAATTGTTCGTGAAAGATTCTAAATGCACATTTTCTCAGCCTTCTGTGGGTTATCTCGGTCATGTTATCTCATCTAATGGTGTCGCAGTTAAAGATGATAAAATAAAGAATATTCTCTCTTGGCCTATTCCTAGCACGGTTAAACAGCTTCGCGCATTTCTGGGTCTTGCTGGTTATTATCGCAAGTTTGTCAAGTATTTTGGCACTATCAGTAATCCTTTGACTCAACTATTAAAAAAGGATGTTTTTGTTTGGAATGATGCTGCTACTTCTTCCTTCAAATTGTTGCAGCATGCTCTTACTACAAGTCCCGTGTTAGCATTACCAGATTTTATTAAGGATTTTTCTCTCGAATGTGATGCTTCATGTGGTGGTTTGGGTGTCGTATTAATGCAGTCTGGAAGACCTCTTGCTTACTATAGCAAACCGCTATCTGGTAAGAATTTGAATCTTTCTATATATGACAAAGAAATATTCGCAGTCGTATCTGTTGTTCAAAAATGGAGTCCTTATTTATTGGGAAGACATTTTAAGATCTACACCGACCATAGAAGCTTGAATTATTTTTTGGATCAAAAATTATCATCTATGGAGCAACAAAAATGGCTATCTAAGTTGTTGGGGTTTGACTATGAGAATTGTTTTCGTCATGGCAAAGAGAATGTCGCTGCTGATGCTTTATCTCTTCTTTCTAGTCCTCAACTTAATTCAATTTCAACACCTATTTTCTCTTTGGTGCATGATATTGTCAAGGAATGTCATGAGGATGCTACATATGGGTCATTAATTACTAGTTTACGTAGTAACCATGGTTTCAAGCACCACTTTACTTATACTGATGGAATTTTGCGATATAAGCAAAGGATTGTGGTTGTTTCTTCTTCTTCTTGGTGCTCCAAATTACTTGAAGAATTTCACACAACTCCAATGGTGGGTCATTCATGTTATTTAAGAACCTTCAAGAGATTGGAACAAAAAATTTATTAGAAAGGAATGAAACATTCAATTAAAGAGTTCATTGATCGTTGTGAGATATGCCAACGCAATAAAACTGAATCGATATCTCCTCCTGGTATCTTCAATCCTTTGTCCATTCCTGCTGATGTATGGCTTGATATTTCAATGGATTTCATTGATGGGTTTCCTCTATCTGAGATAAAAAACTCCATTTTGGTTGTTGTTGATCGACTTTCCAAGTATGTGCATTTTATTTCTTTGTCTCATCCTTATTCTGCAAGCATAGTTGCACAAGTCTTTGTCCGAGAGGTGGTTTGTATTCATGGGATGCCGAAGAGTATTGTCAGTGATCGAGATGCGATATTCATGAGTAATTTTTGGACTGCATTTTTTTCTTTCCAAGGCATGCAACTTTATCACACTACATCGTACCATCCACAATCTAATGG
This sequence comes from Papaver bracteatum, assembly GCA_023529315.1. NCBI lineage: Eukaryota > Viridiplantae > Streptophyta > Magnoliopsida > Ranunculales > Papaveraceae > Papaver > Papaver bracteatum. The sequence goes on from JAJJWX010005105.1 coordinate 1,130,963, forward strand.
ACAGACTGAAGTTACTAATCGCACTTTAGAGTTTTATTTGCGTTGCTTTACTGGTATGAAGATAAACGATTGGTTTAAATGGTTCCCTAGGCTGAATGGTGGTATAAAACAAGATTTCATACTTCCATCCAAATGACTCCATATGAAGCTTTTGTATAGTATACCTCCTCCAACCATTTTATCATACTTACCAAGCTCTACCTCAGTCCATGATGTTGATATCAATCTTCGATCCAGAGATGACACTCTTAAATTGTTGAGGTCTCACTTGCATGACGCTCAAGATATGATGAAGAAATATGTTGACTCTCACAGAACAGAACGTCATTTTGAGATTGATGATTGGGTTTATTTGCATCTACAACCATATCGACAAACAAATGTTGCTAGTAACTATTTTTCGAATCTTTCTCCTCATTTTTAAGGTCCCTTTAGTGTCTTGGAGAAAATTGGAGCAGTGGCTTATAAATTGGAGCTTCCTACCAACAGTCGAATTAATCTAGTTTTCCATGTTTCTCAGCTAAAAAAGAAACTAGGCACAACAGTAAATGTTTTTGCTGTTTTACCAGATGTCATAGATTATGACAAATAGGAACCATCTTCCATTTTACAAATATGAATGTACAAGAAGGGAAATCATGCTGGTACGCAATGGTTAGTGCAATGGAAGAACCATCCTGCAGATGAATCAACTTGGGAGGACGCTGATGATTTCATTACGCGGTTTCGAGACTATAAGACTTGAGGGAAAGTCTTTTTTCAAGGGGGGTGGGATGTTGTGATGCCAACACCACATGCCGTTAGTTATTTTCTATATTTGGTTTCCTAGATTTCCGTAGTTAGTCTAATCATCTATTCCATGGTATAATCTGTTCCATGGTCTATCAAGTCTATGACACACATCTTTACCTTCAGGATCTATCAATCTATATTCCCCTGTTCTAACTATCTCTTTAATGATATATGGCCCATCCCATTTTTTCGCTAGCTTTCCACCATGTTCTCACTGATATATTGGTGTTTCTCGCATTACCAAATCTCCTGGTTGAAATTCACGCTTATTATACTTCCTTGCTAATCTTAGTTGGTAATTTTCCATATGCTGGAATGCTCTTTATCTTTTTTCTTCTAATTCATCAAGATTGGTTAAAATCATATTTGTGCTAAGATTTTTCTCCCATGCCTCTATCTTTGTTGTAGGAATAATAACTTTTGTTGGTAACACAACTTCAACTCCTTACGTTAAACAAAAAGGTGACATTCCTATAACGTCTCTCCTAGTTGTGATGTAAGCCCAGACTGCATTATGTACTTATTCGCACCATGCTCTATTATGCCCTTCCAATTTATTCTTCAATATGTCTGCGATTGTCTTATTTGATGCTTCTGCTTTTCCATTGGCCTGTGGATATAGAGGAGTATACTTCCCACACTTTATCTTAAATGCATTGAGAAACATTTCTATATTTTGTCCTTCAAAATGTTTCCCATTATATATGAATGTAAAGATATCTTTGTCGCGAATATGCTGTACTGCCTTTATTTCTGCCCATTTTGTGAAATAATTTGTAGCAACAATTAAATATCTTCTTTGTCCAGGTCCTGGTAAAAATGGTCCCACAATGTCTAAACCCCACTTTCCAAAGGGAGATACACTTTTTGAAGATGATACTAATGCTCCAGGTGCATGTATTTTATTTCCGTGTCGCTGAAAATCTTCGCAATGCCTTGATATTTTCTTCAAGGTCTTCATGAATATATGGCCAATAATAACCTTGCATTTTTTCTCTATATTCCAAAGATCTTCCTCCACTATGATTTCCAGCATCCCCACTATGTAACATCTTCAATATTGACTTTCCTTCTTTTCGTGTTAGACATCTGAGTGGTGTTCCATTTAAGGATCTTCGATACAATACCTCATCTCTGAGTTCATAATTTGTCGCACGTATTTTTAACTTGTGTGTCTCCAATCTATTCTTTGGAGTTTCTCCTTTCGCCAAATACGCATGAAGTTTTACCCTCCAATATTCAATATTAGGCACATGTTCCTTTTCTCCATCTTCTATTATCATTACATCTACTTCTTCCTCTTCTTCTTTGTTTACTGATGTTGATTGAAGTGTTTGTATCTTTATGCATCTCACAGCTGGATCTGTCATCATACTTGAAATAAAAGAATAAGCATCCGCAAGTCTATTATCTTTCCTTGATATGTGCCTCCATTTTATTTTTTGGATTTTCGCTGAAAATTCTTCAACATGTTTTTTGTATTTCTTCAATGATGGTTCATTTGTGGTATATTATCCTTTTATTTGGTGAATTACTAGATGCGAGTTACTGGTGATTATCATGTTCTCCAACTTCATTTCTATTGCGAATTTTAGGGCATGTACCACAACTTCATATTCTGTTTCATTATTAGTGGATGTGAATTCCAACCTGAAATAAAAATCCATTTTGGTTCCTTCTGGCTAAATTAGAACAATTCCAATTCCATTATCTTCCCCATTTGATGATACATCTACAAATATTTCCCATCTATCTGGTTCTGTCAATAGATCTCTTGGGTTTCCATGTTCTTCTTCCACATCCATCATTTCCTCCATGGCTTCATCATCTTCTAGAGGAAACTCTTCTAGGAAGTGTGCGTTACTTGTGTTTCAATTACTAGATATTCCACCACACATAGCGTTACTTGTGTTTCAATCTGTCCTAATGAAATTCGCACCATTATTTCCCCTTTTGATTTTGTTGTAGATTTTCCAAAGCCATGGATATGATATGTTGAATGAGACATTTCTTCATCTTTGTATCCCATCCTTGTATATGCATGGTAAAATATTATATCCACCGAACTCCCAGTATCCACCAAAGTTCTGTTTACCATCCATTCTTCCATACTTTTTTCTGATTTCCCCTTTTGTTTCTGTGTGATTATTGTGATTACCAAAGGAGATGTGTGGCTCAAATTTTCTCTTGGTATGTCTGGTGCTGTGAATGTAATTTTTTTATTTTCCCAATCTTTCAAGGGTGATACTCTCTCCATTGTCATCATTTTATATCCTTCAAAATCTCGTTTATGTATTCTCCCTCTGATGTTTTCATGGAATTCATTAATCATTGTCTCTGTGATTAAACTACACTCAAATTTTTTATTACATTACATTCCTTTATTTTTATTTTCTTTTCCTTTACTGATTCACCAACTTGTTCTACCATATTATTGGATTGAATAACCTCAATAACAATCTTTAATTTTGTTTTTCTTTAATTTTCAACTTTCAGTCCCTGTTTCTAGCGCCATTATGTAGTTGCAGAAAATCCTACGATACATCCCTCACAAGAATTCATAGAAATCAATACATTTCTTAAGATCAATAACGACACTTTTTATTAATTGAATCTAGAAATTTTACAAGAAGGAAATGAAATAAAAAATACAACATTGTTTTGGACTTTCTCTCTCCTCAAATCTTTTTCAACACTCTAAAAATTATCTCTCCCTTCCTTCCGCATACTCAACTCTTTATATATGATATTACATAGTGGATGACAGCTAAGCCGTCCTTTATTTTCGGGTTTGTCTTGTGATATTATCGCGAGTACACAAGTGTCAATATACGCAAACTTCATTATTTTTTCAAGATCATAACGCTTTTCTCGTGTTTGAGCTGATGTCACTTGTTATTTCGTTTCTCTAATCATTATGCGACATCTTCGCAATATGTCGTTGGTCAAGATTTCGCAAATGTACTATTGTGCGATATTCTGATCCTACAGTAACCCATGGTTTTAAATGCATGATAAAAAATAATATCCACTGAACTTCCTGTATCTACCAGGATTCTATCTATTTCCCATATCCCCTTCTTTATCGCATGATCATTCTCCCATTTCGTGTGTTCTCCGAAGTTTAAAGTTATCACTAATGGATCCTGAGCGAAGCTCCTCCATCTGGTGCATCTATTGCAGAAAGAGAAATGGTTCTTTTCTTCCACTCTTCCAATGTCTCTTTCTTCGATATGCTAAAGATTTCATTCCCTTCAAAGTCTCTCTTGTGTACTCTCTTTAGCACATTATCGTGAAAATTTTGTATATTTTTTGTTGAATGGATGATAGAGTTATAATTTAGTCTTTGGGTTCCTCTATAAATTTCAATCTTGTAAACGTTTTCCAGATTCTGATTGTCATTACGAGGTGGTGGTGGTTGTAATGGTCCCGGATTTTCCAGAAAATGTTTGAGTCTTCCCTTCTCAATTAGATGAAGTATCATGTGTCGGAAATTCCTGCAGTCACTCGTGTGATGACCATGGAAACGATGATATTTGTAGAAGTCACCGCTCCTTTCACTTGGTAATGGTTCCACCCCGAAGTTAGGTGGGGAGGAATTTATTCAGTTAAAACAATAGCTTCCCAAACCTTTTCAACTGTTGTGTTAAGTTCTGGAAGTGTTACATCTTCAAATGGAGGCATTATTTCCCCATATCGCTGACCTGGATTGTATCTTCGTTGACTTCTTGAGTTTTCATCTCATGACTCGTAATTCCATTGTGCCGGATCATTATACCTCGGACGTTGTTCAATCCACTCTCGATCTCCACTTGACAAATCTACCAACTTCGCAGAAATTGTACTCAATGGTTCAACTTCTTCGTATTTTGCGTCATCTTCCACTACATTTTCCATTCTTGGTAAAAAGACGTGAATTCCCCTCCTTGGATTGTATTGGTATTACTTCGCTGACTTCCTTTTATTTCTCTTCTAGCGCTACATATTCCTCCTGATACTCTCTGAGCTCATTCATCGTTATTGAATCACGAATTATGAATATTTGAGTGTATAAGAGATTAGTTGGGATCAAGGCTTTTATAAAATCTAGAATGGAATTCCTCTCATCTACTCTTCCTGCGAGTTCACTGCATATTGTCCTCCACCTCGTTATCATACTTCTCAAACTCTCTCCAAGTTTCCTCCTCAAGTTAAATAGAGTTTCTATCCCTGGTCTCATCATGTTATTTCTTATTTATGTTGTTAAGAATATCCTTTGAAAGTATCTGAATGACAATATCGACCCCCTCAGTTAACCCATCAAACCACTTCAAAGCTTCTCCGGTTAGACTGGCAGGTAAATACTTGCACAACACAGCCTCATATCTCGCCCACTGCATTAAAGAAAGAGTATATTGCTTCAAATGTTGCACTGCACTTCCTGTTCCATTGAATATTCTTCCAAAGGTTGGTAGTGAACATCTTCCCGGGATTATTTCCTCCAATATTGCACGTGTAAATGGTAATTTTCTATCCTCTACTATTTCCTCAGCTAGTTGCACCCTTCCTCCTCTTCGGGAATTGTTAATCACGGATGTCATATCTTGTAATTCGTTCATAACTGCTTCATTAATATCACATGTTCATTCGTCTCACTCATGTATTCTTTTTCTTTTTCTTCTATCTCGCATGTAATCTTCTTGCCTTCTTTTATCTCCACGTCTTATCTCTTCTTCTTCCTCATATCTTTTTGATTATTCTCGTCATTCTTCTTCGCGCAGTCTCTCTTCTTCACTAAGTCTTTCTTCTTCGCATATTCTTTCTTCTTCTCGTAATCTCTTTTCCCCGCGAAGTCTTTCTTCTTCGCGTGTTCTTTCTTCCTCAAATCGCCATCTTTGATCTGCCCATCTAGTTTCTTCCAATGCTATCCTTAGACGTCTCTCTTAGATACTTTATCTATAGCGTCTCCTCCTTCGTTCTCTTATTTATTCTCCTTAGTCATCCTACAACATTTATTCCCTTTGACGAAAATTCTTCCTTGTTCGCGTTTTTGTTTCTTCACCTCGTGGTTTATGAACATCTATTCCTTCGTTGAACTGGTGATTCTGCTGCATCAAAGTGTCATTCTGTCTCATGAGTATGGTTCTTTATTTCGCTAGATATCTCTATCTTTCTATTTCTCGATGAAGTACCTCCCTGATCTGCTCCAACGTCATGTTCTCTTCATTAACATTCTCTTCTCTGCCTCCTCTCATTAGTTCTTCCTCCGTCTCCGTTTTCGTATTAGATGTGTGGATCGACCCTTTTCGATAGCGGTCATCGTTTATCTGACAGTTTGCACCATGCCTTCCTCCCATAGTTGACATTTCTACCAACTCCATTCTTCCTCCTCTTTTTTCCGCTAATCGCTGGCTCCTTCTTGATGCAATGATGTGTTGTGCTCGATCTGAAACTCTTGCCATCAACTAACTTTTGTCGAATTAATCTTTTCTCAGCAATTCGCTGACAAACTCCTATTAACCAGATCTAGTTTACTCACTCTTAAGATGAATGTTTCCAATGAAAATTTTCTAAGATTAATGTTCATATCTACTCTTTTCACTTAATACCACCACAATCTCTAAATCACCAACTTCAAACTTTATGAAAAGAATAACTCAAAAATGATTTTGATGAAAGAATTTGAGAACGATTTCAACTCTCTCGATCTATCCCAAGTGAGAGTAAACTCTCAACATGAGATCCAGGTTTCTCGGCGCCAAAATGTAACTACGGAAAATCCATAATTACACTCAATTACTAATTTCTACTACACAAAGATATGAACACATACGAAATGAAATCAAGTATTAATTTATTAACCAAACTTATGATAATCAAAGCACAAATGATTCAGATTTCACTCTTAAGAACACACTCGCTTTTTATTCTTACAATGAGTTCTCACTCACTCAAAAATCCAACCCCCTTACAGTGGACTAAGTCCTCTATTTATAGGGAAAATTACATAGTGGACTACAACTCATTTTACTTCGCCAGAAGTCACACAATTCACGTGACTCCGCTTTTACTTCGTTCGATCCATTTTCAATAAAGTTTTCGCTTTATTTCCGCCTTAAAATTCGGTTGTTGTCGGGGGCAGCTATCCTATTTCTTGCGTAACAATCCATACTTCGTATACTTCATTTTCTTTGTGAAATATCTTCCTGTGAAAGTCATCGTTATCTCGCTAAATAATATTTCGTTAACTTCAAATCTAACTTCGCAGATCCAATATTCGTTAAAGTAAGCTTGACACTTAATTTGACTCATCGCTGACATTTTTCTGGGAATTAGTAAATAATATCCCGTCTCATGATTTACTTCGTGAATTCGTCCAAACTCGTTCAACTACGTGGAGAGTAGGTTTTCCGTACAAATAGAGGACCCATGATATAAGAGCTTGGATGACTTTCGTCGTATCCCGGTGTGTCTAGAATTAATAGTATTATAAAAGTGAAATTGTAAGCATCGTGGGCAGTAACTCCGGACCGCGTGAACTAGTGACTTCAGAGCCACCTGATCTGTTTAGCATTTGGGTACGCCTGTAGGTAAAGGCTCACTATACTACTTATTACGTACCTACCAGTATATGGATGGGAGATTTGAATTACTTCTTGGTTGGATGGATGGGACTGCATACATTTAACTCGTCATTGAGTTCCCTAGATACTCTATCATGCATCTAGTGTAAATAACGGACGATATATATTTAATACCCATCGACTTTCCCATTGGAAGAGAAAATAAGTAACATATTAAGCTATAAAAAACCTTGGTGATACTCTTTGAGTTACACAAACATCAACCATATTATTTGGGATAAATGAAAACCATATCCATGAAAAATGAAACAAAAACCTCATTTCCATTTAAAATTGTTAAATTTAGTTTTTATTACTTTATGTATTTCCAAACCTGCCCTTTATATTGTGTGTATATATCTCTCTTCTCCTCTCGTGATTTCATATTTTTTTTGCCTCCTTCCCTGAAGACTACCACCACCTCCTACCGCCGCACCACCACCAAACCACTACCACTTCCAGATCCGAAACCAACACTTCATTTTCTTCCTCCTCCTCCTTCGTATCCACCAACACCTCCTTTTTTTCGCATATTATCATATTCACATCCTTTTTTTTTTGATGTTTTAACATCAACACCATTCATCTCCTCCTCCTCCTCCTATTTACAAGTAGCATCACCTAATCTAAAATGAGAAATCATCTATTCTCATTATATTTCCCCCCTAAATTAGTTAGTGGTAGATGAGATCTCAGATTGGATCTGATATTGAGATTGGTGATTTATTGATGTAGGAGATTAAATGGGTTATTTATGGAACTGGTGGTGGAATTGATTGCTAAAGCATACATAGATCGATGTATCAGAGATTTTGATGATTTTTGTTGATTGTTGCTGTTGAAATTCATGGTTTTGAAATAAAGAAGACAGGTGATGTTTAATGTCGAATTATAAAGAAGAGATGGCTTTGTTATAAAGAAGATATGGCTTTGTTGGTGGATTTGATAGATTTGCAGCAACATCAGTGTGGGTATAGTGATGAATATTGGAGCTAAAAAAGATGGGATTAATGGTGGTAGTGTGTTTCAGTGATTGAGTTTGTGCCTTAAAATCAATTTGAAGGGAATGAACCTGTTTGATCTTGTTTTGGTTCAATTAGAGTTGTTGTTGCTTCAAATGGAACATGAAGATAAGAATATGTTGGAACCGTTTTTTGGTTTCATCAATTGTCTTGTTATTTTGGAACCAAAATAGGATGGAATTTTGTTTCATCATTTAAAACACTATTGAGTTGTCCAAGTATATCGAAATTGGCTTGGCTTGTTGTGTTATGAATTATTATCATGACTTGATAACATTGTTTTGAATTTCAAAAAAAAGTCATTTGGTTTTCACAGTTTAAATACGTTGATGGAACCCTTGGAACATGAGAATTTTGCCTTGAAATATATCAAAATTTTGAGTTTTACTACGACCATTTTCCTTTTGGTTTCACATTCAAAAACATCGTTTCAATTTTACTACCACTACGGAAAAAATCGATTAACTACCCCGGAAAAAAGTTGTCGTACGATGTAAGACAACGTTTATCTATAGGTTGCACAAAGGGGGGGGGGGGGGTTGAAAAAAGTCCTCAATTTTTTTCAACTCGTCAATAATAGTCGTAAACACGGTTGTCGTTCCATTGTATACAACGCTTTTTTTCATTTGTGAATGTCTTTCGAAAAAAATTATTTATGCCTAACACAACTCTTACTTGGGTTGTGAAAATAACTCATACACTACACTTGTTGGGGTTATAGAAAGTTCGTTTGCAACTCTGGTTAGCGTTGTATGTGAATTCGTTGACAACTATGGTTATAGTTATATATGAATTCGTTGACAACTTTGGGAAGAGTTGTATGTGAATTCGTTGACAACTATGCTTAGAGTTGTATGTGATTTCGTTGACAACTTCGGTTACTGTTGTATGTGAATTCCTTGACAACTCGGATTATGAGTTGTGGTACATATTTGATTTGAAAAAAAAAAAAAAAATTTGTGAATTTAAATTTTTATTTTTATAAAATAATTATCAAATGAAAATTTTGTGAAAATTACATAATTTAAATACAAAATTAAATCAGTAAAAAAGAAGATTAGACTTCCAATTATAATCACTACTATATAAGCAATTTTACAGAACTTCAACCCAAAAAAAAAAAAAAACTTAATAACAATTTTGTTTTTGTAAAACCTTTATAGCCCTTGCACACACAAACTGCACCAACACAACACCATGTTGCTGGAACAAACCCTTTTCTCTGCATTGAATAGTGCTTCGCCGAGAGCTCTTGCAGTTTTCCTTACAGGCTGATAAAACAAGGGCCTGGCTGAGAAACCAAGCACACACAACTCCACCAATCCATTACCAGTTCATCCAGTTTAGTCACTAAAGATCGACAAGAAGTAATCGGCAAGCAGTTCATCCTTTCTGATATGTTTAGTTCCCCAGATTTTATTCTCTCCCCATATGAACCTGTGTAACAAACCCTTACAGAATTTAGTTTCATTCATAAGCAGTCAAAGCCTACAAAGACCATAAAATGAAGATGCTCATCAAACATGTTACATAATAATATAATGCTACTTCAAAGTAACCAAGATAAACATGCATCAACAGCTGAACCCCAAAACGAAAACCCTTGCTACAGCTCTGCCATTTTGATACCAACTGCAATGCGTAATACCATCAACACTAACCTGAACTGCAGGTCCATCATCACCCCATCACCTCTTAAAATTATTCAGCTCCTACACCCATGTGTTCAAGACCATCAGAAAAGTATCACTACTTCCCAACAGCTGCAATTGTTATAGTCCTCTACCTCAACTCTGACATCACAACTGCATCTGCACTTGCTCCATTCTGCATTCAATCATGTAGATGCATTCTCCACTTCTGTTTCATTCTCATCAACTGCAACAACAACAACCAATCAACGTTAATCTGCATCTCCTCTATGAGTTTAATACCATTTCCCTGGCAACTCTTATACATTCATATACACCAAGATACACAACTATAGTAAAGAAAAGTGTTTAGATCCACAGACCCACCCCTGCTAATTAAAAATTGGTAATCAATATTCATTGCACAAATATCACAAGTTTTAACTTTAAAGAACCCCTAATTATTAGATGAAAATGCATCAGAGAGATTCCCAAGACGTGTCAACATTTTGATATCCTAAAATAGGATTTCTGATGTCCCTGTTTGTTTTATCATCACTTGCAATTTCCATCATAATCTTGCGAAAATTCAACAATAAAAAAGCCAAGCAAAAAAGGAAATATGTTTTAACCAACAGAACCCTCCCTTTAATATGACTTGATAATAAAGGAAAACAAAACATGGCAAGGATGCAATAAGTGTACTAAAGCTTACCAAAATTCATGTACTTCGCCGATCAATCAACGGAAAATTTGGACAGAATCGCATGGTTTCTTTGATAATTGCATTAATGTAAACGATCTTAGGAATATCATATTCTTGTACGTCTCCATCGCGTCCAACGTGCATATCAATTTCATCTCTTGCCGCCTTTAAAACTTGAGGGTGGTTCAGTAATAGAGATAGTGTCCAAGCTAAGGTTATCGTCGTGGTATCGAGCCCACCTGATACGGTTTCCTGCTCATTCATAAGCAAGAGGTGAATGTTAAACAAGCAAGTGCATACCCAAAATTCAGTAGACATAAGAGAAGCATATTCTTAACTACTTTATCTTAAACCGATAAAATTACCAGGATCATAGTCTTGATAACCAAATCAAGTTCCTTCGGCTACCGTTGACTTATATGATACACTTGAAACACCTGATATGACAGCAGCTTACGAAAGCACATTTGGAGGGATCTATGGAAAACAATAATGTGAGATTAATAATAAAAAAAGAACACTTACAAATGAATTATAACTAATAGGTACACCAAAATGCATAATAATTCAGTGATAAACCTAAAATGGTTAGCAATATTGCCTCCGACATCCCAATGAGAAATTAACCAAAGCCTGTTAAATAGCAAGGATTGACACCTCTTACTCTTTTTACTCAACTAGTCGTCATCCTTGAATCACCAAAAAATCATGTTCAAGCTTCTTGTAATCCCTATCAATAACCTTTTCCTCTCTGGTACACTGAAATATCATTATACATCAAACAAACAAGATATTTGGAGATGAGGTCTTAAAATACAAACACTGGGTATGGATAATAGAACAAGAAAAAAAAACCTATGTGAAGCAAATGACTTGAACTTCTTTAACCAATCCTGTGAGCAAGGTCCTAGGCTTCCAAATCCACTTGGTGTTCCTACATGATTCATCATAGAAAAAGGGGTATAACTGGACCAACATATTAAGTCAAAAATTTGTTTCCTTCGTTGTTGTACTTGTCTCACATACGAACCCCACAAATCAATCCATGATAGACCCAAAATTCAACCTTGTCTTCACTTTACTTCTCGTTGTTCATTGTTGCGGTACAACAGCTAACGTTGCCTGCCATCACCCATCGAGCACAATTGACGCCTCAGGAACATCAATTAAACCCATCCAGCATGTCTTCACTCTCTATCAACTCATGCTGTTCCATTTCTATCAACAACAAACTCAATTCCATCTTGGGTAATCGATCAATCACCACCATGTGTACCTTATCCAGCAGATTCTCCTTCATTTAATCGTAAATTCAAGACAAACCCACATCTCTTGTCACCGACATTCTCTAAACCAAGCAAGTACAAATCTAATTCAAACCCAAGTATCCAATTCCATAGTACAGCTCCATAGAGTTAATCGTAAATTCAAGACAAACCCACATCTCTTGTCACCGATAGTCTCTAAACCAAGAAAGTACAAATCTAATTCAAACCCAAGTCTCCAATTCTTTTTAAACTCTCAGACCTTGAATATCTCATTCCATCATTCATCGACAGAAGTTAATGGAAGAAATTCAAAATCAAGATCCACTTTCTTCATTCAAACAAACTACACAGCACCATACAGACTTGTACAATTCAGACTAATCTTGATGTTCATCATTGTTCTCTTGAGTTCATGCTCCATCTCTAATTCAAGCCGAACTTAAATAGATTCATTACCCATCAACGATTTTGGACAAACCCACTAACCTCATAATCATCAGGTTTCAAACTATTTCTCCACCTTACTAGCCAATTGTTTGATCTCAGAGATTTTGATTTTGATTTTGGAATCTAGGTTTTTTTTTTTAGCTCAACATTGAGATTCAGGGGGGTTTTGTTTTTGTTTTGAAATCTAGGGTTCGGTTATGGGAATTTGGATGAGGTTCTAGATTGAGAATAAGATTTTGATGAATCGAGAACTTCTAGAGATGGAAGAATTGAGCTCTGTGATGAAGATTTGAAGGAAATTTAAGTTAGGGCTGCCGTTGATTGTTACCGAGAAGAAATTGGGTTTTGTGTAACTTGAATCAGTGATGGGGTTGATTAGAATTTTGGTTCAGATCTGGATTTGATGAGCTTCCGGTGAAAAGAAAGAAAAGAGACCGGGCGCAGAGAAGAGAGTGAGAGGAGGAGAATTAGGGACGGCTACTCTTTCCTTTTGTGTGTAGGTAAGAAGGTCAAACGGATTTGGACCGTAGATAAGAAGGTCATACGGATTGCAGAATTTATCCAACGGTAAAGATTCATGTTAAGATGATCATACGGATTGTGTTTCTCTTTGTGTTAATACGGACTCATGTTTTCGGTTTAATTATCAACCTTCGACATGAAAAAAAATCCAAAAAAATATTTATAAATTTAGGACATTGTTATCGACATTCTGATATAAAAAAATATGAAAAATTTATAAGAATGAATCGGTAAAATGAAAAATGAATTCGATAATTGATGTGTTTCTTTGTGCTTTTTCTTTGCGTTTTTGTGTTTACCCTTTGTGCTTTCGGTTTGAATTTCGACTAACCACACAGGTCATGAAGTAATTTCGACTAGCCGCATAGGTTATGAAGCTCATTGTTGATTCGAACTTCAAATGTGGTATAACGACATATAAATTATGAATTTAGAAGTTTCGGGAGGGTTCTGACTTCAAATTTAGAAGGATACATCATTGAAATCGATAAATATAAAGTTCAGTGTCGAATCGAACTTTAAATATGGTATAAAAACATACAAACTCTGAACCAAGAAACTTCGGGATGGTTCTGACTTCAAACTTCGTTTGCATACCCTGGCTCCGAGATCGAAACCTGGTCGTGAGTGGATTACTATAAGTCGGAAACTTCGTAAGAACGATGAATCCATCCATTTACATGTAAGATTCCTTCGGAATATTCCCCAAAACCTTAAAGAAACCATATTCTGGCATATCGTTTGCATACCCTGGATCAGAGATCGAAACCTGGATGGGAGTGGACTAGTATAAGTCGGAAACTTGGTAAGAACGATGAATCAATCCATTTACAAGTAAGATTCCTTCGGAATATTCCCTGAAACCTCAAACAAACCCTATTCTGGCATATTGTATGCATAACCTGGCTCCGAGATCGAAACCTGGCCGTGAGTGGACTACTATAAGTCGGAAACTTCGTAAGAACGATGAATCCATCCATTTACATGTAAGATTCCTTCAGAATATTCCCCGAAACCTTAAAGAAACCATATTCTGGCATATCGTTTGCATAACCTAGCTCAGAGATCAAAACATGGCTGGGAGTGGACTAGTATAAGTCGGAAACTTCGTAAGAACGATGAATCCATCCATTTACATGTAATATTGCTTCGGAATATTCCCCGAAACCTTAAAGAAACCATATTCTGGCATATCGTTTGCATACCCTGGCTCAGAGATCGAAACCTGGCTGGGAGTGGACTAGTATAAGTCGGAAACTTGGTAAGAACGATGAATCAATCCATTTACAGGTAAGATTCCTTCGGAATATTCCCTGAAACCTCAAACAAACCCTATTCTGGTATATTGTATGCATAACCTGGCTCCGAGATCGAAACCTGGTCGTGAGTGGACTAGTATAAGTCAGAAACTTCATAAGAACGATGAATCAATCCATTTACAAGTAATATTCCTTCGGAATATTCCTTGAAACCTTAAACAAACCCTATTCTGGCATATTGTATGCATAACCTGGCTCAGAGATCGAAACTTGGATGGGAGTGGACTAGTATAAGTCGGAAACTTGGTAAGAACGATGAATCAATCCATTTACAAGTAAGATTCCTTCGAAATATTCCATGAAACCTCAAACAAACCCTATTCTGGCATATTGTATGCATAACCTGGCTCCGAGATCGAAACCTGGCCGTGAGTGGACTACTATAAGTCGGAAACTTCGTAAGAACGATGAATCCATCCATTTACATGTAAGATTCCTTCGGAATATTCCCCGAAACCTTAAAGAAACCATATTCTGGCATATCGTTTGCATAACCTGGCTCAGAGATCGAAACCTGGATGGGAGTGGACTAGTATAAGTCGGAAACTTCGTAAGAACGATGAATCCATCCATTTACAGGAAAGATTTCTTCGGAATATTCCACGAAACCTTAAACAAACCATATTCTGGCATATTGTATGCATACCCTGGCTCCGACATCGAAACCTTGCCGTGAGTGGACTAGTATAAGTTGGAAACTTCGTAATAACGATGAATCCATCCATTTAAAGGTAGGATTCCTTCGGAATATTCCCTGAAACCTTAAAGAAACCATATTCTGGCATATCGTTTGCATACCCTAGCTCCGAGATCGAAACCTGGCCGTGAGTGGACTACTATAAGTCGGAAACTTCGTAAGAACGATGAATCCATCCATTTACATGTAAGATTCCTTCAGAATATTCCCCGAAACCTTAAAGAAACCATATTCTGGCATATCGTTTGCATACCCTGGCTCAGAGATCGAAACCTGGATGGGAGTGGACTAGTATAAGTCGGAAACTTGGTAAGAACGATGAATCAATCCATTTACAAGTAAGATTCCTTTGGAATATTCCCTGAAACCTCAAACAAACCCTATTCTGGCATATTGTGTGCATAACCTGGCTCCGAGATCGAAACCTGGTCGTGAGTGGACTAGTATAATTCAGAAACTTCGTAAGAACGATGAATCAATCCATTTACAAGTAATATTCCTTTGGAATATTCCTTGAAACCTTAAACAAACCCTATTCTGGCATATTGTATGCATAACCTGGCTCCGAGATCGAAACTTGGCCGTGAGTGGACTAGTATAAGTCGGAAACTTCGATATAACGATGAATCCATCCATTTACAGGAAAGATTCCTTCGGAATATTCCACGAAACCTTAAAAAAACCATATTCTGGCATATTTTATGCATAACCTAGCTCTGATATCGAAACCTAGTTGTGAGTGGACTAGTATAAGTCAGAAACTTCGTAAGAACGATGAATCAATCCATTTACAGGAAAGATTCCTTAGGAATATTCCCTGAAACCTTAAACAAACCCTATTCTGGCATATTGTATGCATACCCTGGCTCCGAGATCGAAACCTGGTCGTGAGTGGACTAGTATAAGTCGGAAACTACGTAAGAACGATGAATCAATCCATTTACAAGTAAGATTCCTTCAGAATATTCCTTGAAACCTTAAACAAACCCTATTCTGGCATATTGTATGCATAACCTGGCTCCGAGATCGAAACTTGGCCGTGAGTGGACTAGTATAAGTCGGAAACTTCGTAATAACGATGAATCCATCCATTTACAGGTAAGATTCCTTCGGAATATTCCCCAAAACCTTAAAGAAACCATATTCTGGCATATCGTTTGCATACCCTGGCTCCGATATCGAAACCTGGCCGGGAGTGGACTATTATAAGTCGGAAACTTGGTAAAAACAATGAATCCATCCATTTACACGTAAGATTCCTTCGGAATATTCCCCGAAACATTAAACTAACCCTATTCTGGCATATTGTATGCATACCCTGGCTCCGAGATCGAAACCTGGCCGTGAGTGGACTGTTATAAGTCGGAAACTTGGTAAGAACGATGAATCCATCCATTTACACGTAAGATTCCTTTGGAATATGAATAAAATTTATCAGAAGAGTTTATAACTCTACGACAACTCTAATAAAGGTTGTCAATAGTCATGACAATTCTTTTTAGCAGAAGTGAGAAGTTTTTTGCAGAAGTGATTAAAATTTAGCAAAAGTGATAAAAATTTAGCAGAAGTTTGAATTTTTTTGCAAAAGTGATAAAAATTTAGCATAAGTTTTTATACCTCTACGACAACTCCTAAGGGGGTTGTAGAAGGTGTATTTATCTTTTTTTTCCTTCAACATTTATTTCCTTATCACTTTTTTATAAAAGTAAATGTAAAATATAAGCAGACATGTAAATGTGGAAGGGTGGTTGGTATCCAAGTCTTAGACAGAGGAGGTTTAGGTTCGATTCACCTTAGCCTCATTTTGTTTCAAAGTCAATTTTTCATTTTACAACCCTTGTAAAGGTTGTGAATATTGATCAGGAAAAAAAACACAAAAATGACAATATTGAGAAACTGGAAGGATGGTTGATGACTTATGCTAACACGCATTAGTTTTGGGTTCGAATCTCTCAAAGAACATTTTTCAAAATCAATTTTTTTTTATCTTCAACAACTCTTATGCGTGTTGTTATAAAGTTATTCACTACCTTTAAGATATGAGTTGTAAATTCTAAAGGTGGTCACTTCTCTCTGCAACCCTTTTCACACAACAAGTTGTGGTTCTGATTCTCGTCACTACTCTTAGGAACTCATTGGTCATAAGAGTTGGACATATTTTACTTTGACAACCTTTGTTTGGAAAAGGTTGTAAAACATGCCACCTTTTACAACTATTAATTTACGAGTTGTCAATCTACAGTTGTAGATTACTAATTTTCCCGTAGTGTACTAAGGTGGAATAAAAATATGATGGAACCTTTTTTGGTTTCATCGAAAAACAGACATAACATTATGCGACAATATGTTTGAGTTAAACATAAGTAAAATCATGTATTGTTAATTAGCATGTTTCCAATCAAAATATGCACCTATTGATCTACATTCTGACGTTTGGGTTTTTTGCAAAGTACTTTGTAAACTGCTCTCAATGTGAGAGTATGGTTTTTATACTTAAGCATCGAATTTGGGGTAAAACATGAAATTCATGTGTGTCTGCAGACTAACATATAATGGAAGTCATCCAAGTTGAATACAGGCTTCTCTTCAGCCAAGTTATGGCACATGGTTATTTTCCAGAGTACTCTGGAACTGCTCTAAGTAGAAAAATCCTGATTTTGAGGCCTAGACTCTGACATTTTGCTAAAATATGAAGATCATGTGGGTCTATAGACCACATGTATTGTTAATTCGCATGTTTCCAATCAAAATATATACCTTTTGATCTACATTCTGACGTTCGGTTTTTTTTCCAGTGTACTCTGGAAACTGCTCTCATTGCGAGAGTATGGATTTTTAGACTTCAGCACCTAATTTTGGGTAAAACATGAAATTCATGTGTGTCTGTAGACTAACATAAAATGGAAGTCATCCACGTTGAATACATGCTTCTCTTTAGCCCAGATATGGCATAGGGTTATTTTCCAGAGTACTCTGGAACTTATCTAAGTAGAAAAATCATGTTTTTCAGGCCTAGACTCTGACATTTGGCTAAAATATGAAGATCATGTGGGTCTATATACCACATGTATTGTTAATTAGCATGTTTCCAATCAAAATATGCACCTCTTGATCTACATTCTGACGTTCGGTTTTTTTCCAGAGTACTTTGGAAACCGCTCTCAATGTGAGAGTATGGATTTTTAGACTTAAGCACCGAATTTTGGGTAAAACATTGAAATTCATGTGTCTCTGTAGACTAACATATCATGGAAGTCATCCACGTTGAATAAAGGCTTCTCTTCAGCCAAGTTAAGGCGCAAGGGTATTTTCCAGAGTACTCTGGTAGTGCTCTAAGTAGAAAAGTCCTGTTTATGAGGCCTAAACTCTGAAATTTGGCTAAAATATGAAGATCATGTGGGTATACAGATCACATGTATTGTTCATTAGCATGTTTCCAATAAAAATATGCATCTCTTGATATACTTTCTGAAATTCGGGTTTTTTCTAGTGTACTCTCGAAACTTCTCTCATTGCGAGAGTATGGATTTTTAGACTTCAACACCGAATTTTGGGTAAAACATGAAATTCATGTGTGTCTGTAGACTAACATAAAATGGAAGTCATCCACGTTGAATACATGCTTCTCTTTAGCCAAGTTATGACACAGGGTTATTTTCCAGAGTACTCTTGAACTACTCTAAGTAGAAAAGTCCTATTTTTAAGGCCTAGACTCTGAAATTTGGGTAAAATATGAAGATATTGTGGGTCTAGAGACCACATGTATTGGTCATTAGCATGTTTCCAATCAAAATATGCACTTCTTGATATACATTCTGAAGTTCGGGTTTTTTCCAAAGTACTTTGGAAACTGCTCTTAGTGCGAGAGTTTGGATTTTTAGACTTAAAAACTGAAATTCATGTGTGTTTGTAGACTAACATATCATGGAAGTCATCCATGTTTAATACATGCTTCTCTTCATCCAAGTTAAGGCACATGGTTATTTTCCAGAGTACTCTCGAACTGCTCTAAGTAGAAAAGTCATGTTTTTGAGGCATAGACTCTGAAATTTAGCTAAAATATGAATATCACATTTGTCTATAGACCACATGTATTTTCCATTAGCATGTTTCCAATTAAAATAATCACCTCTTGATATACACTCTGACGTTTAGGTTTTTTTCCAGAGTACCTGGAAACTGCTTTTAGTGCGAGAGTATGGATTTTTAGACTTAAGCACTGAATTTTGGGTAAAACATGAAATTCATGTGTGTCTGTAGACTAACATATAATGGAAGTCATCCACGTTGAATACAGGCGTCTCTTCATCCAAGTTATGGCACATGGTTATTTTCCAGAGTACTCTGGAACTGCTCTAAGTAGAAAAATCCTGTTTTTGAGGCCTAGACTCTGACATTTGGCTAAAATATGAAGATCATGTGGGTCTATAGACCACATGTATTATTAATTAGCATGTTTCCAATCAAAATATGCACCTATTGATCTACATTCTGACGTTCGGGTTTTTTCCAGAGTACTTTGGAAACTGCTCTCAATGTGAGAGTATGGATTTTTAGACTTAAGCACCGAATTTTGGGTAAAACATGAAATTCATGTGTGTATGTAGACTAACATATAATGGAAGTCATCCACGTTGAATACATGCTTCTCTTCACCAAGTTATGGCACATGGTTATTTTTCAGTAGTACTCTGAAGTGCTCTAAGTAGAAAATCATATTTTTGAGGCCTAGACTCTGAAATTTTGCTAAAATATGAAGATCATGTGGGTCTATAGACCACATGTATTATTCATTAGCATGTTTCCAATCAAAATATGCACCTATTGATCTACATTCTGACGTTTAGGTTTTTTTCCAGAGTACTTTGGAAACTGCTCTTAGTGCGAGAGTATGGATTTTTAGACTTAAGCATCGAATTTTGGGTAAAACATGAAATTCATGTGTGTCTATAGACTAACATATAATGGAAGTCATCCACGTTGAATACATGCTTCTCTTCATCCAAGTTATGGCACATGGTTATTTTCGAGAGTACTCTGGAACTGCTCTAAGTAGAAAAATCCTATTTTTGAGGCCTAGACTCGACATTTGGCTAAAATATGAAGATCATCATGTGGGTCTAGAGACCACATGTATTGTTCATTAGCATGTTTCCAATCAAAATATGCACCTCTTGATCTACATTATGACGTTTGGGTTTTTTCCAGAGTACTTTGGAAACTGCTCTTAGTGTGAGAGTATGGATTTTTAGACTTAAGCATCGAATTTTGGGTAAAACATGAAATTCATGTGTGTATGTAGACTAACATATAATGGAAGTCATCCACGTTGAATACATGCTTCTCTTCATCCAAGTTATGGCATAGGGTTATTTTCCAGAGTACTCTGGAAGTGCTCTAAGTAGAAAAGTCCTATTTTTGAGGCCTAGACTCTGACATTTGGCTAAAATATGAAGATCATGTGGGTCTAAAGACCACATGTATTGTTCATTAGCATGTTTCCAATCAAAATATGCACTTCTTGATATACATTCTGACGTTTGGGTTTTTTCCAGAGTACTCTGGAAACTGCTCTTAGTGCGAGAGTATGGATTTTTAGACTTAAGCACCGAATTTTGGGTAAAACATGAAATTCATGTGTGTCTGTAGACTAACATATAATGGAAGTCATCCACGTTGAATACAGGCGTCTCTTCATCCAAGTTATGGCACATGGTTATTTTCCAGAGTACTCTGGAACTGCTCTAAGTAGAAAAATCCTGTTTTTGAGGCCTAGACTATGACATTTGGCTAAAATATGAAGATCATGTGGGTCTATAGACCACATGTATTGTTAATTAGCATGTTTCCAATCAAAATATGCACCTCTTGATCTACATTCTGACGTTTGGGTTTTTTCCAGAGTACTCTGGAAACTGCTCTTAGTGCGAGAGTATGGATTTTTAGACTTAAGCACCGAATTTTGGGTAAAACATGAAATTCATGTGTGTCTGTAGACTAACATATAATGGAAGTCATCCACGTTGAATACATGCTTCTCTTCATCCAAGTTATGGCACATGGTTATTTTCCAGAGTACTCTGGAACTGCTCTAAGTAGAAAAGTCCTATTTTTGAGGCCTAGACTCTGACATTTGGCTAAAATATGAAGATCATGTGGGTCTAGAGACCACATGTATTGTTCATTAGCATGTTTCCAATCAAAATATGCAATTATTGATATACATTCTGACGTTCGGGTTTTTTCCAGAGTACTCTGGAAACTGCTCTTAGTGAGAGAGTATGGATTTTTAGACTTAAGCACCGAATTTTGGGTAAAACATGAAATTCATGTGTGTCTGTAGACTAACATATAATGGAAGTCATCCACGTTGAATACATGCTTCTCTTCAGCCAAGTTATGGCACATGGTTATTTTCCAGAGTACTCTGGAACTGCTCTAAGTAGAAAAATCATGTTTTTGAGGCCTAGACTCTGACATTTGGCTAAAATATGAAGATCATGTGGGTCTATAGACCACATGTATTGTTAATTAGCATGATTCCAATCAAAATATGCACCTCTTGATCTACATTATGACATTCGGGTTTTTTCCAGAGTACTTAGGAAACTGCTCTGAATGTGAGAGTATGGATTTTTAGACTTAAGCATCGAATTTTGGGTAAAACATGAAATTCATGTGTGTCTGTAGACTAACATATCATGGAAGTCATCCACGTTGAATACAGGCGTCTCTTCATCCAAGTTATGGCACAGGGTTATTTTCCAGAGTACTCTAGAACTGCTCTAAGTAGAAAAATCCTGTTTTTGAGGCCTAGACTCTGACATTTGGCTAAAATATGAAGATCATGTGGGTCTATAAACCACATGTATTGTTAATTAGCATGTTTCCAATCAAAATATGCACCTCTTGATCTACATTCTGACGTTCGGGTTTTTTCCAGAGTACTTTGGAAACTGCTCTCAATGTGAGAGTATGGATTTTTAGACTTAAGCACCGAATTTTGGGTAAAACATGAAATTCATGTGTGTCTGTAGACTAACATATAATGGAAGTCATCCACGTTGAATACATGCTTCTCTTTAGCCAAGTTATGGCACATGGTTATTTTCCAGAGTACTCTAGAACTGCTCTAAGTAGAAAAATCCTGTTTTTGAGGCCTAGACTCTGACATTTGGCTAAAATATGAAGATCATGTGGGTCTATAGACCACATGTATTGTTAATTAGCATGTTTCCAATCAAAATATGCACCTCTTGATCTACATTATGACGTTCGGGTTTTTTCCAGAGTACTTTGGAAACTGCTCTCAATGTGAGAGTATGGATTTTTAGACTTAAGCATCGAATTTTGGGTAAAACATGAAATTCATGTGTGTCTACAGACTAACATATAATGGAAGTCATCCACGTTGAATACAGGCGTCTCTTCATCCAAGTTATGGCACATGGTTATTTTCCAGAGTACTCTAGAACTGCTCTAAGTAGAAAAATCATGTTTTTGAGGCCTAGACTCTGACATTTGGCTAAAATATGAAGATCATGTGGGTCTATAGACCACATGTATTGTTAATTAGCATGTTTCCAATCAAAATATGCACCTATTGATCTACATTCTGACGTTCGGGTTTTTTCCAGAGTACTTTGGAAACTGCTCTCAATGTGAGAGTATGGATTTTTAGACTTAAGCATCGAATTTTGGGTAAAACATGAAATTCATGTGTGTCTACAGACTAACATATAATGGAAGTCATCCACGTTGAATAAAGGCTTCTCTTCATCCAAGTTATGGCACATGGTTATTTTCAGTACTACTGAACTGCTCTAAGTAGAAAAGTCCTATTTTGAGGCCTAGACTCTGACATTTTGCTAAAATATGAAGATCATGTGGGTCTAGAGACCACATGTATTATTAATTGGCATGTTTCCAATCAAAATATGCACCTATTGATCTACATTCTGACGTTCGGGTTTTTTCCAGAGTACTTTGGAAACTGCTCTCAATGTGAGAGTATGGATTTTTAGACTTAAGCACCGAATTTTGGGTAAAAAATTGAAATTCATGTGTGTATGTAGACTAACATTTCATGAAATTCATCCACATTTAATACAGGCTTCTCTTCAGCCAAGTTAAGGCACATGGGTATTTTCCAGAGTACTCTGGTAGTGCTCTAAGTAGAAAAGTCATATTTTTGAGGCCTAGACTCTGACATTTGGCTAACATATGAAGATCATGTGGGTCTACAGATCATATGTATTGTTCATTAGCATGTTTCCAATCAAAATATGCACCTCTTGATATATACTCTGACGTTTAGGTTTTTTTCCAGTAGTACTTTGGAAACTGCTCTTAGTGCGAGAGTATGGATTTTTAGACTTAAGCACCGAATTTTGGGTAAAACATGAAATTCAT
This sequence comes from Papaver bracteatum, assembly GCA_023529315.1. Taxonomy (NCBI): domain Eukaryota; kingdom Viridiplantae; phylum Streptophyta; class Magnoliopsida; order Ranunculales; family Papaveraceae; genus Papaver; species Papaver bracteatum. The sequence continues at coordinate 1,154,381 of JAJJWX010005105.1, forward strand.
GTGTGTCTGTAGACTAACATATAATGGAAGTCATCCACGTTGAATACATGCTTCTCTTCAGCCAAGTTATGGCATAGGGTTATTTTCGAGAGTACTTTGGAACTGCTCTAAGTAGAAAAGTCCTATTTTTGAGGCCTAGACTATGACATTTGGCTAACATACGAATATCATGTGGGTCTAGAGACCATAAGTATTGGTCATTAGCATGTTTCCAATCAAAATATGCACTTCTTGATATACACTCTGATGTTTGGGTTTTTTCCAGAGTACCTGGAAACTGCTCTTAGTGCGAGAGTATGGATTTTTAGACTTAAGCACCGAATTTTGGGTAAAACATGAAATTCATGTGTGTATGTAGACTAACATATAATGGAAGTCATCCACGTTGAATACATGCTTCTCTTCATCCAAGTTATGGCACATGGTTATTTTCCAGAGTACTCTGGAACTGCTCTAAGTAGAAAAATCCTATTTTTGAGGCCTAGACTCTGACATTTGGCTAAAATATGAAGATCATGTGGGTCTATAGACCACATGTATTGTTCATTAGCATGTTTCCAATCAAAATATGCACCTCTTGATCTACATTCTGATGTTCGGGTTTTTTCCAGAGTACTCTGGAAACTGCTCTCAGTGCCAGAGTATGGATTTTTAGACTTAAGCACCGAATTTTGGGTAAAACATGAAATTCATGTGTGTCTGTAGACTAACATATAATGGAAGTCATCCACGTTGAATACATGCTTCTCTTCAGCCAAGTTATGGCACATGGTTATTTTCCAAAGTACTTTGAAACTGCTCTAAGTAGAAAAATCATGTTTTTGAGGCCTAGACTTTGACATTTGGCTAAAATATGAAGATCATGTGGGTCTATAGACCACATGTATTGTTAATTAGCATGTTTCCAATCAAAATATGCACCTCTTGATCTACATTCTGACGTTCGGGTTTTTTCTAGAGTACTTTGGAAACTGCTCTCAATGTGAGAGTATGGATTTTTAGACTTAAGCACCGAATTTTGGGTAAAACATTGAAATTCATGTGTGTCTGTAGACTAACATATCATGGAAGTCATCCACGTTCAATACATGCTTCTCTTCATCCAAGTTAAGGCGCAGGGGTATTTTCTAGAGTACTCTGGTAGTGCTCTAAGTAGAAAAGTCCTGTTTATGAGGCCAAGAATCTGAAATTTCTCTTCAGAATGTTTCCAATAAAAGTATGCACCTCTTGATATACTTTCTGAAATTCGGGTTTTTTCCAGAGTACTCTGGAAACTGCTCTTAGTGCGAGAGTATGGATTTTTCGACGTAAACACTGAATTTTGGGTAAAACATGAAATTCATGTGTGTCTGTAGACTAACATATAATTAAAGTCATCCAATTGAATACATGCTTCTCTTCAGCTAAGTTATGGCACATGGTTATTTTCCAGAGTACTCTGGAACTGCTCTAAGTAGAAAAATCCTGTTTTTGAGGCCTAGACTCTGACATTTGGCTAAAATATGAAGATAATGTGGGTCTATAGACCACATGTATTGTTAATTAGCATGTTTCCAATCAAAATATGCACCTCTTGATCTACATTATGACGTTCGGGTTTTTTCCAGAGTACTTAGGAAACTGCTCTCAATGTGAGAGTATGGATTTTTAGACTTAAGCATCGAATTTTGGGTAAAACATTGAAATTCATGTGTGTTTGTAGACTAACATATCATGGAAGTCATCCACGTTGAATACAGGCGTCTCTTCATCCAAGTTATGGCAAAGGGTTGTTTTCCAGAGTACTCTGGAACTCCTCAAAGTAGAACAATCATGTTTTTGAGGCATAGACTCTGACATTTGGCTAAAATATGAAGATCATGTGGGTCTATAGACCACATGTATTGTTCATTAGCATGTTTCCAATCAAAATATGCACCTCTTGATCTACATTCTGACGTTCGGGTTTTTTCCAGAGTACTTTGGAAACTGCTCTCAATGTGAGAGTATGGATTTTTAGACTTAAGCATCGAATTTTGGGTAAAACATGAAATTCATGTGTGTCTATAGACTAACATATAATGGAAGTCATCCACGTTGAATACATGCTTCTCTTTAGCCAAGTTATGGCATAGGGTTATTTTCCAGAGTACTCTGGAACTGCTCTAAGTAGAAAAGTCCTATTTTTGAGGCCTAGACTCTGACATTTGGCTAAAATATGAAGATCATGTGGGTCTAGAGACCACATGTATTGTTCATTAGCATGTTTCCAATCAAAATATGCACTTATTGATATACATTCTGACGTTCGGGTTTTTTCCAGAGTACTTTGGAAACTGCTCTTAATGTGAGAGTATGGATTTTTAGACTTAAGCACCGAATTTTGGGTAAAACATGAAATTCATGTGTGTTTGTAGACTAACATATCATGGAAGTCATCCACGTTGAATACATGCTTCTCTTCATCCAAGTTAAGGCACATGGGTATTTTCCAGAGTACTCTGGAAGTGCTCTAAGTAGAAAAGTCCTATTTTTGAGGCCTAGACTCTGAAATTTGGCTAAAATATGAAGATCATGTGGGTCTATAGACCACATGTATTGTTCATTAGCATGTTTCCAATCAAAATATGCAGTTATTAATATACATTCTGACGTTCGGGTTTTTTCCAGAGTATTCTGCAAACTGCTCTTAGTGCGAGAGTATGGATTTTTAGACTTAAGCACCGAATTTTGGGTAAAACATGAAATTCATGTGTGTCTGTAGACTAACATATAATGGAAGTCATCCACGTTGAATACAGGCTTCTCTTCAACCAAGTTATGGCATAGGGTTATTTTCCAGAGTACTCTGGAACTGCTCTAAGTAGAAAAGTCCTATTTTTGAGGCCTAAACTCTGACATTTGGCTAACATATGAAGATCATGTGGGTCTAGAGACCACATGTATTGGTCATTAGCATGTTTCCAATCAAAATATGCACTTCTTGATATACATTTTGACGTTTGGGTTTTTTCCAGAGTACTCTAGAAACTGCTCTTAGTGAGAGAGTATGGATTTTTAGACTTAAGCATCGAATTTTGGGTAAAACATGAAATTCATGAGTGTCTGTAGACTAACATATAATGGAAGTCATCCACGTTGAATACATGCTTCTCTTCAACCAAGTTATGGCATAGGGTTATTTTCCAGTACTGGAACTGCTCTAAGTAGAAAAGTCCTATTTTTTGAGGCCTAGACTCTGACATTTGGCTAAAATATGAAGATCATGTGGGTCTATAGACCACATGTATTGTTCATTAGCATGTTTCCAATCAAAATATGCACCTCTTGATCTACATTCTGACGTTCGGGTTTTTTCTAGAGTACTTTGGAAACTGCTCTCAATGCGAGAGTATGGATTTTTAGACTTAAGCACCGAATTTTGGGTAAAACATGAAATTCATGTGTGTATGTAGACTAACATATAATGGAAGTCATCCACGTTGAATACATGCTTCTCTTCAGCCAAGTTATGGCACATGGTTATTTTCCAGAGTACTCTAGCACTGCTCTAAGTAGAAAAGTCATATTTTTGAGGCCTAGACTCTGACATTTGGATAACATATGAAGATCATGTGGGTCTATAGACCACATGTATTGTTCATTGGTATGTTTCCAATCAAAATATGCACTTCTTGATCTACATTCTGACGTTCGGGTTTTTTCCAGAGTACTCTGGAAACTGCTCTTAGTGCGAGAGTATGGATTTTTAGACTTAAGCACTAAAATTTGGGTAAAACATGAAATTCATGTGTGTCTGTAGACTAACATATAATGGAAGTCATCCACGTTGAATACATGCTTCTCTTCAACCAAGTTATGTCATAGGGTTATTTTCGAGAGTACTCTGGAACTGCTCTAAGTAGAAAAGTCCTATTTTTGAGGCCTAGACTCTGACATTTGGCTAAAATATGAAGATAATGTGGGTCTATAGACCACATGTATTGTTCATTAGCATGTTTCCAATTATAATAAGCACCTCTTGATCTACATTCTGATGTTCGGGTTTTTTCCAGAGTACTCTGGAAACTGCTCTTAGTGCGAGAGTATGGATTTTTAGACTTAAGCATCGAATTTTGGGTAAAACATGAAATTCATGTGTGTCTGTAGACTAACATATAATGGAAGTCATCCACGTTGAATACATGCTTCTCTTCATCCAAGTTATGGCACATGGTTATTTTCCAGAGTACTCTAGAACTGCTCTAAGTAGAAAAATCCTGTTTTTGAGGCCTAGACTCTGACATTTGGCTAAAATATGAAGATCATGTGGGTCTATAGACCACATGTATTGTTAATTAGCATGTTTCCAATCAAAATATGCACCTCTTGATCTACATTCTGACGTTCGGGTTTTTTCCAGAGTACTTTGGAAACTGCTCTCAATGTGAGAGTATGGATTTTTAGACTTAAGCATCGAATTTTGGGTAAAACATTGAAATTCATGTGTCTCTGTAGACTAACATATCATGGAAGTCATCCACGTTGAATACATGCTTCTCTTCAGCTAAGTTAAGCCGCAGGGGTATTTTCCAGAGTACTCTAGTAGTGCTCTAAGTAGAAAAGTCTTGTTTATGCGGCCTAGACTCTGAAATTTGGCTAAAATATGAAGATCATGTGGGTCTATAGACCACATGTATTGTTCATTAGCATGTTTCCAATAAAAATATGCACCTCTTGATATACTTTCTGAAATTCGGGTTTTTTCCAGAGTACTCTGGAAACTGCTCTTAGTGCGAGAGTATGGATTTTTAGACTTAAGCACCGAATTTTGGGTAAAACATGAAATTCATGTGTGTCTATAGACTAACATATAATGGAAGTCATCCACGTTGAATACATGCTTCTCTTCAACCAAGTTATGTCATAGGGTTATTTTCGAGAGTACTATGGAAATACTCTAAGTAGAAAAGTCCTATTTTTGAGGCCTAGACTCTGACATTTGGCTAACATATGAAGATCATGTGGGTCTATAGACCACATGTATTGTTAATTAGCATGTTTCCAATCAAAATATGCACCTCTTGATCTACATTCTGACGTTCGGGTTTTTTCCAGAGTACTTTGGAAACTGCTCTGAATGTGAGAGTATGGATTTTTAGACTTAAGCACCGAATTTTGGGTAAAACATTGAAATTCATGTGTGTATGTAGACTAACATATAATGGAAGTCATCCACGTTGAATACATGCTTCTCTTCATCCAAGTTATGGCGCAGGGTTATTTTCCAGAATACTCTCGAACTCCTCTAAGTAGAAAAGTCCTGTTTTTGAGGCCTAGACTCTGAAATTTGGCTAAAATATGAAGATCATGTGGGTCTATAGACCACATGTATTGTTCATTAGCATGTTTCCAATCAAAATATGCACCTCTTGATCTACATTCTGACGTTCGGGTTTTTTCCAGAGTACTCTGGAAACTGCTCTTAGTGTGAGAGTATGGATTTTTAGACTTAAGCACCGAATTTTGGGTAAAACATGAAATTCATGTGTGTATGTAGACTAACATATAATGGAAGTCATCCACGTTGAATACATGCTTCTCTTCATCCAAGTTATGGCATAGGGTTATTTTCGAGAGTACTCTGGAACTGCTCTAAGTAGAAAAGTCCTATTTTTGAGGCCTAGACTCTGACATTTGGCTAACATATGAAGATCATGTGGGTCTAGAGACCACATGTATTGTTCATTAGCATGTTTCCAATCAAAATATGCACCTCTTGATCTACATTCTGACGTTCGGGTTTTTTCCAGAGTACTCTGGAAACTGCTCTTAGTGCGAGAGTATGGATTTTTAGACTTAAGCACCGAATTTTGGGTAAAACATGAAATTCATGTGTGTATGTAGACTAACATATAATGGAAGTCATCCACGTTGAATACAGGCGTCTCTTCATCCAAGTTATGGCACAGGGTTATTTTCTGGAGTACTCTGGAACTGCTCTAAGTAGAAAAGTCCTATTTTTGAGGCCTAGACTCTGACATTTGGCTAAAATATGAAGATCATGTGGGTCTAGAGACCACATGTATTGTTCATTAGCATGTTTCCAATCAAAATATGCACCTCTTGATCTACATTCTGACGTTCGGGTTTTTTCCAGAGTACTCTGGAAACTGCTCTCAATGTGAGAGTATGGATTTTTAGACTTAAGCACCGAATTTTGGGTAAAACATGAAATTCATGTGTGTATGTAGACTAACATATAATGGAAGTCATCCACGTTGAATACATGCTTCTCTTCAGCCAAGTTATGGCACATGGTTATTTTCCAGAGTACTCTGGAACTGCTCTAAGTAGAAAAGTCCTATTTTTGAGGCCTAGACTCTGACATTTGGCTAAAATATGAAGATCATGTGGGTCTATAGACCACATGTATTGTTAATTAGCATGTTTCCAATCAAAATATGCACCTCTTGATCTACATTCTGACGTTCGGGTTTTTTTCCAGAGTACTTTGGAAACTGCTCTCAATGTGAGAGTATGGATTTTTAGACTTAAGCACCGAATTTTGGGTAAAACATGAAATTCATGTGTGTATGTAGACTAACATATCATGGAAGTCATCCACGTTGAATACATGCTTCTCTTCATCCAAGTTAAGGTGTAGGGGTATTTTCTAGAGTACTCTGGTAGTGCTCTAAGTAGAAAAGTCATATTTTTGAGGCCTAGACTCTGACATTTGGTTAACATATGAAGATCATGTGGGTCTATAGACCACATGTATTGTTCATTAGCATGTTTCCAATAAAAATATGCACCTCTTGATATACTTTCTGAAATTCGGGTTTTCTCCAGAGTACTCTGGAAACTGCTCTTAGTGCGAGAGTATGGATTTTTAGACTTAAGCACTGAAATTTGGGTAAAACATGAAATTCATGTGTGTCTGTAGACTAACATATAATGGAAGTCATCCACGTTGAATACAAGCTTCTCTTCAACTAAGTTATGGCACAGGGTTATTTTCCAGAGTACTCTAGAACTGCTCTAAGTAGAAAAATCCTGTTTTTGAGGCCTAGACTCGACATTTGGCTAAAATATGAAGATCATGTGGGTCTATAGACCACATGTATTGTTAATTAGCATGTTTCCAATCAAAATATGCACCTCTTGATCTACATTTCGACGTTAGGGTTTTTTTCCATAGTACTTTGGAAACTGCTCTCAATGTGAGAGTATGGATTTTTAGACTTAAGCATCGAATTTTGGGTAAAACATTGAAATTCATGTGTGTCTGTAGACTAACATATCATGGAAGTCATCCACGTTGAATACATGCTTCTCTTCAGCCAAGTTAAGGCACATGGGTATTTTCCAGAGTACTCTGGTAGTGCTCTAAGTAGAAAAGTCTTGTTTATGAGGCTTAGACTCTGAAATTTGGCTAAAATATGAAGATCATGTGGGTCTATAGACCACATGTATTGTTCATTAGCATGTTTCCAATTAAAATATGCACCTCTTGATCTACTTTCTGATGTTCGGGTTTTTTCTAGAGTACTCTGGAAACTGCTCTCATTGCGAGAGTATGGATTTTTAGACTTAAGCACCGAATTTTGGGTAAAACATGAAATTCATGTGTGTCTGTAGACTAACATATAATGGAAGTCATCCACGTTGAATACATGCTTCTCTTTAGCCAAGTTATGGCACATGGTTATTTTCCAGAGTACTCTGGAACTGCTCTAAGTAGAAAAGTCCTATTTTTGAGGCCTAGACTCTGACATTTGGCTAAAATATGAAGATCATGTGGGTCTAGAGACCACATGTATTGTTCATTAGCATGTTTCCAATCAAAATATGCACTTTTTGATATACATTCTGACGTTCGGGTTTTTTCCAAAGTACTCTGGAAACTGCTCTTAGTGCGAGAGTATGGATTTTTAGACTTAAGAACTGAAATTTGGGTAAAACATGAAATTCATGTGTGTTTGTAGACTAACATATCATGGAAGTCATCCACGTTTAATACATGCTTCTCTTCATCCAAGTTAAGGCACATGGGTATTTTCCAGAGTACTCTCGAACTGCTCTAAGTAGAAAAGTCCTGTTTTTGAGGCATAGACTCTGAAATTTAGCTAAAATATGAAGATCACATGGGTTTATAGACCACATGTATTGTTCATTAGCATGTTTCCAATTAAAATATGCACCTCTTGATCTACATTCTGACGTTCGGGTTTTTTCTAGAGTACTCTGGAAACTGCTCTCAGTGCGAGAGTTTGGATTTTTAGACTTAAGCACCGAATATTGGGTAAAACATGAAATTCATGTGTGTATGTAGACTAACATATAATGGAAGTCATCCACGTTGAATACATGCTTCTCTTTAGCCAAGTTATGGCACACGGTTATTTTCCAGAGTACTCTGGAACTGCTCTAAGTAGAAAAGTCCTATTTTTGAGGCCTAGACTCTGACATTTGGCTAAAATATGAAGATCATGTGGGTCTAGAGACCAAATGTATTGTTCATTAGCATGTTTCCAATCAAAATATGCAGTTATTGATATACATTCTGACGTTCGGGTTTTTTCCAGAGTATTCTGCAAACTGCTCTTAGTGCGAGAGTTTGGATTTTTAGACTTAAGTACTGAAATTTGGGTAAAACATGAAATTCATGTGTGTATGTAGACTAACATATAATGGAAGTCATCCACGTTGAATACATGCTTCTCTTCATCCAAGTTATGGCACATGGTTTTTTCCAGAGTACTCTGGAACTGCTCTAAGTAGAACAATCCTGTTTTTGAGGCCTAGACTCTGACATTTGGCTAAAATATGAAGATCATTTGGGTCTATAGACCACATGTATTGTTAATTAGCATGTTTCCAATCAAAATATGCACCTCTTGATCTACATTCTGACGTTCGGGTTTTTTCTAGAGTACTTTGGAAACTGCTCTCAATGTGAGAGTATGGATTTTTAGACTTAAGCACCGAATTTTGGGTAAAACATGAAATTCATGTGGCTCTGTATACTAACATATCATGGAAGTCATCCACGTTGAATACATGCTTCTCTTCAGCCAAGTTAAGGTGTAGGGGTATTTTCTAGAGTACTCTGGAACTGCTCTAAGTAGAAAAGTGCTATTTTTAAGTAGAAAAGTCATTTGCTAAAATATGAAGATCATGTGGGTCTATAGAAATGTATTGTTCATTAGCATGTTTCCAATCAAAATATGCACCTCTTGATATACATTCTCGAAATTCGGGTTTTTTTTCAATAGTACTCTGGAAACTGCTCTTAGTGAGAGAGTATGGATTTTTAGACTTAAGAACTCAAATTTGGGTAAAACATGAAATTCATGTGTGTCTGTAGACTAACATATAATGGAAGTCATCCACATTGAATACAGGCTTCTCTTCAGCCAAGTTATGGCATAGGGTTATTTTCGAGAGTACTCTGGAACTGCTCTAAGTAGAAAAATCCTATTTTTGAGGCCTAGACTCTGACATTTGGCTAAAATATGAAGATCATGTGGGTCTAAAGACCACATGTATTGTTAATTAGCATGTTTCCAATCAAAATATGCACCTCTTGATCTACATTCTGACGTTCGGGTTTTTTTCAGAGTACTTTGGAAACTGCTCTCAATGTGAGAGTATGGATTTTTAGACTTAAGCATCGAATTTTGGGTAAAACATTGAAATTCATGTGTCTCTGTGGACTAAAATATCATGGAAGTCATCCACGTTGAATACAGGATTCTCTTCAGCCAAGTTAAGCCGCAGGGGTATTTTCCAGAGTACTCTAGTAGTGCTATAAGTAGAAAAGTCTTGTTTATGAGGCTTAGACTCTGAAATTTGGCTAAAATATGAAGATCATGTGGGTCTAAAGATCAGATGTATTGTTCATTAGCATGTTTCCAATTAAAATATGCACCTCTTGATCTACTTTCTGAAATTCGGGTTTTTTCTAGTGTACTCTGGAAACTGCTCTCATTGCGAGAGTATGGATTTTTAGACTTCAACACCGAATTTTGGGTAAAACATGAAATTCATGTGTGTCTATAGACTAACATAAAATGGAAGTCATCCACGTTGAATACATGCTTCTCTTTAGCCAAGTTATGGCACATGGTTATTTTCCAGAGTACACTGGAACTGCTCTAAGTAGAAAAGTCCTATTTTTGAGGCCTAGACTCTGACATTTGGCTAAAATATGAAGATCATGTGGGTCTAGAGACCACATGTATTGTTCATTAGCATGTTTCCAATCAAAATATGCACTTTTTGATATACATTCTGACGTTCGGGTTTTTTCCAAAGTACTCTGGAAACTGCTCTTAGTGCGAGAGTATGGATTTTTAGACTTAAGAACTGAAATTTGGGTAAAACATGAAATTCATGTGTGTTTGTAGACTAACATATCATGGAAGTCATCCATGTTTAATACATGCTTATCTTCATCCAAGTTAAGGCACATGGGTATTTTCCAGAGTACTCTCGAACTGCTCTAAGTAGAAAAGTCCTATTTTTGAGGCATAGACTCTGAAATTTAGCTAAAATATGAAGATCACATGGGTTTATAGACCACATGTATTGTTCATTAGCATGTTTCCAATTAAAATATGCACCTCTTGATCTACATTCTGACGTTCGGGTTTTTTCTAGAGTACTCTGGAAACTGCTCTTAGTGCGAGAGTTTGGATTTTTAGACTTAAGCACCGAATATTGGGTAAAACATGAAATTCATGTGTGTATGTAGACTAACATATAATGGAAGTCATCCACGTTGAATACATGCTTCTCTTTAGCCAAGTTATGGCACAGGGTTATTTTCCAGAGTACTCTGGAACTGCTCTAAGTAGAAAAGTCATATTTTTGAGGCCTAGATTCTGACATTTGGCTAAAATATGAAGATCATGTGGGTCTAGAGACCAAATGTATTGTTCATTAGCATGTTTCCAATCAAAATATGCAGTTATTGATATACATTCTGACGTTTGGGTTTTTTCCAGAGTACTCTGAAAACTGCTCTTAGTGCGAGAGTTTGGATTTTTAGACTTAAGCACTGAAATTTGGGTGAAACATGAAATTCATGTGTGTATGTAGACTAACATATAATGTAAGTCATCCACGTTGAATACATGCTTCTCTTCATCCAAGTTAAGTCATATGGGTATTTTCCAGAGTACTCTCGAACGGCTCTAAGTAGAAAAATCCTGTTTTTGAGGCATAGACTCTGAAATTTGGCTAAAATATGAAGATAATGTGGGTCTATAGACCACATGTATTGTTCATTAGCATGTTTCCAATTAAAATATTCACCTCTTGATCTACATTCTAACGTTCGGGTTTTTTCCAGAGTACTCTGCAAACTGCTCTTAGTGCGAGAGTATGGATTTTTAGACTTAAGCACCGAATTTTGGGTAAAACATGAAATTCATGTGTGTCTGTAGACTAACATATAATGGAAGTCATCCACGTTGAATACATGCTTCTCTTCAGCTAAGTTATGGCACATGGTTATTTTCCAGAGTACTCTGGAACTGCTCTAAGTAGAACAATCCTGTTTTTGAGGCCTAGACTCTGACATTTGGCTAAAATATGAAGATCATGTGGGTCTATAGACCACATGTATTGTTCATTAGCATGTTTCCAATCAAAATATTCACCTCTTGATCTACATTCTGACGTTCGGTTTCTTTCCAGAGTACTCTGGAAACTGCTCTCATTGTGAGAGTATGGATTTTTAGACTTCAACACCGAATTTTGGGTAAAACATGAAATTCATGTGTGTCTGTAGACTAACATAAAATGGAAGTCATCCACGTTGAATACATGCTTCTCTTTAGCCAAGTTAAGGCACATGGGTATATTCCAGAGTACTCTGGTAGTGCTCTAAGTAGAAAAGTCTTGTTTATGAGGCTTATACTCTGAAATTTGGATAAAATATGAAGATCATGTGGGTCTAAAGATCAGATGTATTGTTCATTAGCATGTTTCCAATAAAAATATGCACCTCTTGATATACTTTCTGAAATTCGGGTTTTTTCTAGTGTACTCTGGAAACTGCTCTCATTGCGAGAGTATGGATTTTTAGACTTCAACACCGAATTTTGGGTAAAACATGAAATTCATGTGTGTCTGTAGACTAACATAAAATGGAAGTCATCCACGTTGAATACATGCTTCTCTTTATCCAAGTTATGGCACATGGTTATTTTCCAGAGTACTCTGGAACTGCTCTAAGTAGAAAAGTCCTATTTTTGAGGCCTAGACTCTGACATTTGGCTAAAATATGAAGATCATGTGGGTCTAGAGACCACATGTATTGTTCATTAGCATGTTTCCAATCAAAATATGCACTTCTTGATATACATTCTGACGTTCGGGTTTTTTTCCAAAGTACTTTGGAAACTGCTCTTAGTGCGAGAGTATGGATTTTTAAAATTAAGAACTGAAATTTGGGTAAAACATGAAATTCATGTGTGTTTGTAGACTAACATATCATGGAATTCATCCAAGTTTAATACAGGCTTCTCTTCATCCAAGTTAAGGCACATGGGTATTTTACAGAGTACTCTCGAACGGCTCTAAGTAGAAAAGTCCTATTTTTGAGGCATAGACTCTGAAATTTGGTTAAAATATGAAGATAATGTGGGTCTATAGACCACATGTATTGTTCATTAGCATGTTTCCAATTAAAATATGCACCTCTTGATCTACATTCTGATGTTCGGGTTTTTTTTCAGTACTGAGTACTGAAACCGCTCTCATCTTGAGAGTATGGATTTTTAGACTTAAGCACCAAATATTGGGTAAAACATGAAATTCATGTGTGTTTGTAGACTAACATATAATGGAAGTCATCCACGTTGAATACATTCTTCTCTTTAGCCAAGTTATGGCACATGGTTATTTTCTAGAGTACTCTAGAACTGCTCTAAGTAGAAAAGTCCTATTTTTTGAGGCCTAGACTCTGAAATTTGGCTAAAATATGAAGATCATGTGGGTCTAAAGACCACATGTATTTGTCATTAGAATGTTTCCAATCAAAATATGCAGTTATTGATATACATTCTGACGTTCGGGTTTTTTCCAGAGTACTCTGGAAACTGCTCTTAGTGCGAGAGTTTGGATTTTTAGACTTAAGCACTGAAATTTGGGTGAAACATGAAATTCATGTGTGTCTATAGACTAACATATAATTTAAGTCATCCACGTTGAATACATGCTTCTCTTCATCCAAGTCAAGTCACATGGGTATTTTCCAGAGTACTCTCGAACTGCTCTAAGTAGAAAAATCCTATTTTTGAGGCATAGACTCTGAAATTTGGCTAAAATATGAAGATAATGTGGGTCTATAGACCACATGTATTGTTAATTAGCATGTTTCCAATTAAAATATTCACCTCTTCATCTACATTCTGACGTTCGGGTTTTTTCCAGAGTACTCTAGAAACTACTCTCAGTGCGAGAGTATGGATTTTTAGACTTAAGCACCGAATTTTTGGTTAACCATGAAATTCATGTGTGTATGTAGACTAACATATAATTGAAGTCATCCACGTTGAATACATGCTTCTCTTTAGCCAAGTTATGGCACATGGTTATTTTCCAGAGTACTCTAGAATTGCTCTAAGTAGAAAAGTCCTATTTTTTGAGGCCTAGACTCTGACATTTGGCTAAAATATGAAGATCATGTGGGTCTAGAGACCACATGTATTGGTCATTAGCATGTTTCCAATGAAAATATGCACTTCATGATATACATTCTGACGTTTTGGTTTTTTCCAGAGTACTCTGGAAACTGCTCTTAGTGCGAGAGTATGGATTTTTAGACTTAAGCACCGAATTTTGGGTAAAACATGAAATTCATGTGTATTTGTAGACTAACACATAATGGAAGTCATCCACGTTGAATACATGCTTCTCTTTAGCCAAGTTATGGCATGGGGTTATTTTCCAGAGTTCTCTGGAACTTCTCTAAGTAGAAAAATCTTGTTTTTGAGGCCTAGACTCTGACATTTGGCTAAAATATGAAGATCATGTGGGCCTATAGAACACATGTATTGTTAATTAGAATGTTTCCAATCAAAATATGCACCTCTTGATCTACATTCTGACGTTCGGGTTTTTTCCAGAGTACTTTGGAAACTGCTCTCATTGCGAGAGTATGGATTTTTAGACTTCAACACCAAATTTTGGGTAAAACATCAAATTCATGTGTGTCTGTAGACTAACATAAAATGGAAGTCATCCACGTTGAATACATGCTTCTCTTTAGCCAAGTTATGGCATAGGGTTATTTTCCAGAGTACTCTGGAACTGCTCTAAGTAGAAAAATCCTATTTTTGAGGCCTAGACTCTGACATTTGGATAAAATATGAAGATCATGTGGGTCTATTGATAGACGCATTTATGTGTCTAATTTGTCCTCAATGTTTCGTATTGTTAGTACTCGTTTTTGTCCTTATTATGGTGTTTTGTGTGTTTGTAGGTATTTTTTGGAAATAAAGATTGTTGGAAAATTCGGCTCGAAAAGTTGCCCGGAACACCCCCGGAGAAATTACTAAAGGCACCCAAGGGACAAGTGTTATGCGGACCCCAGCACCCTGGATAAGGGGAAACCTAATTACTAGGGGGATGTCACCTTCACCTTTTGAATGAACAGTTTTGGCGGGAAAACTTGTTCTTGAACTTCCGTGACTAGGGTTGATGATTTAGAGGTGTTCCAGCGAGATTCAATGTCCCAAATTAATTGGGTTTGTTCCTAGGGCCTAGACAGACCTTATATGGGTGTTGGATTCGGTAAAATTTGGATAGATAATCGTGGGTTGCAAAACAGAGAAGATATTATCAAAATAGGGCAAGTTTTCTATTTTCGGAATCTGTGGATGAATGATACGTGCATGGGGTGATTCTATTGGCTGGAAACAATACCTACAGCTCAGGGATGACGTGTGAGAATATATAACCAGGAAACAAATCCCACAACAAGTCAACAGAATCAGAAAATATATTTCGAAGATATTTTTTCCACTGCCGAGTAATGGGAAGATATCTTGGAATTATTACGGGGATTTGATGGACCTAATGAGTATAAATAGGTTTCTGGGGTTGAATAACAGGAGGGGGAAGAGATTGGAAGAGTTACAGAGAACCACAAAGTCGAGAATCAATCACCAGAGAAACCTGCTGCTGCTGTTGCCATTGAAGAACACGAAGAACATTGGACGCCTTACAGCAGTCGTTCACGCTACAGTGTTTACGACTCACAAATGAGGGTCGTAGTTTACAGACAGTCTTAAAGAAACAGTAACAGTGACAGGAAGCTTATATCTTTCTTTGTATCAGCTCGGTTTGTAACAAATATAACTGTTACAAACCCGGTTTTCATTATATTTCTCCCATTTTCATCTTTGTAAACACCCTTTGAGCAATAATAATGAATTTTGAGCGTGTTTCCAACATGATGAGCGGCTAATTCTCTCGTAACCAAGGCAATGGATGAAGCTATTCACACATGAACAATGGGTAACTATTTTATTTTCTCTAAAATTTAATTATAATTCACTCAATCACTGCTTTTGCAGAGTTCTTACAGGTTTACATAATTTTCTTCATTAGTTGTGATTCATTAGATAGGTTATGCTTTGGTTAGATAATCTATGCTTAGGGGATACAATTAATTTTTGAGAATATGTTTGATTATTTGTGGATTAAGAAATAAAGGATTAAAAGGATAATTGGAGTTATGAAATATTTGACATCATTCATGTGTAATAGTGGATTCTAGTGTCTTGGTTATATTCCTAATATCTTGAAAACAATCTTGAATCAAATTTTCTTTATCTTTAAGTTTTATTAAGTCTAAAATCTTTTGCTTTCACAAGTTTCAAAAGAACCTTTTACTATCACTTTCTACAACACATCATCTATAAACCACATGTATTGTTAATTAGCATGTTTCCAATCAAAATATGCACTTGTTGATCTACATTCTGACATTCGGGTTTTTTTCCAGAGTACTTTGGAAACTGCTCTCATGGAGAGAGTATGGATTTTTATACTTCAACACAAAATTTTGGGTAAAACATCAAATTCATGTGTGTCTGTAGACTAACATAAAATGGAAGTCATCCACGTTGAATACATGCTTCTCTTTAGGCAAGTTATGGCACATGGTTATTTTCCAGAGTACTTTGGAACTGCTCTAAGTAGAAAAGTCCTATTTTTGAGTCCTAGACTCTGACATTTGGCTAAAATATGAAGATCATGTGGGTATAGAGACCACATTTATTGGTCATTAGCATGTTTCCATTCAAAATATGTACCTCTTGATATACATTCTGACGTTCGTTTTTTTCTTCCAAAGTACTCTAAAAACTGCTCTTAGTGCGAGAGTATGGATTTTTAGACTTAAGAACTGAAATTTGGGTAAAACATGAAATTCATGTGTGTTTGTAGACTAACATATCATGGAAGTCATCCACGTTTAATACATGCTTCTCTTCATCCAAGTTAAGGCACATGGTTATTTTCCAAAGTACTCTCGAACTACTCTAAGTAGAAAAGTCCTGTTTTTGAGGCATAGACTCTGAAATTTGGCTAAAATATGAAGATCATGTGGGTCTATAGACCACATTTATTGTTCATTACCAAGTTTTCAATTAAAATATGCACCTATTGATCTACATTCTCACGTTCGGGTTTTTTACAGAGTACCCTGGAAACTACTCTCAGTGCGAGAGTATGGATTTTTAGACTTAAGCACCGAATATTTGGTAAAACATTAAATTCTTGTGTGTCTGTAGACTAACATATAATGTAAGTCATCCACGTTGAATACATGCTTCTCTTTAGCCAAGTTATGGCACAGGGTTATTTTCGAGAGTACTCTGGAACTGCTCTAAGTAGAAAAGTCCTGTTTTTGAGGCCTAGACTCTGACATTTGGCTAAAATATGAAGATAATGTGGGTCTAGAGACCACATGTATTGGTCATTAGCATGTTTCCAATCAAAATATGCAGTTATTGATATACATTCTGACGTTCGGGTTTTTTCCAAAGTACTCTGGAAACTGCTCTTAGTGCGAGAGTTTGGATTTTTAGACTTACGCACTGAAATTTGGGTGAAACATGAAATTCATGTGTTTCTGTAGACTAACATATAATGTAAGTCATCCATGTTGAATACAGGCTTCTCTTCATCCAAGTTAAGTCACATGGTTATTTTCCAGAGTACTCTCGAACTGCTCTAAGTAGAAAAATCATGTTTTTGAGGCATAAACTCTGAAATTTGGCTAAAATATGAAGATCATGTGGGTCTAGAGACCACATGTATTGGTCATTAGAATTTTTCCAATGAAAATATGCACTTCATGATATACATTCTGACGTTTTGGTTTTTTCCAGAGTACACTGGAAACTGCTATTAGTGCGAGAGTATGGATTTTTAGACTTAAGCACCGAATTTTGGGTAAAACATGAAATTCATGTGTATCTGTAGACTAACACATAATGGAAGTCATCCAAGTTGAATACATGCGTCTCTTTAGCCAAGTTATGGCATAGGGTTATTTTCTAGAGTACTCTGGAACTGCTCTAAGTAGAAAAATCCAGTTTTTGAGGCCTAGACTCTGACATTTGGCAACAATATGAAGATCATGTGGGACTATAGACCACATGTATTGTTAATTAGCATGTTTCCAATCAAAATATGCACCTCTTGATCTACATTCTGACGTTCGGGTTTTTTTCCAGAGTACTTTGGAAACTGCTCTCATTGCGAGAGTATGGATTTTTAGACTTCAACACCAAATTTTGGGTAAAACATCAAATTCATGTGTGTATTTAGACTAACATAAAATGGAAGTCATCCATGTTGAATACATGCTTCTCTTTAGCCAAGTTATGGCACATGGTTATTTACCAGAGTACTCTCGAACTGCTCTAAGTAGAAAAGTCCTATTTTTGAGGCCTAGACTCTGACATTTGGCTAAAATATGAAGATCATGTGGGTATAGAGACCACATTTATTGGTCATTAGCATGTTTCCATTCAAAATATGCACCTCTTGATATACATTCTGACGTTCGTTTTTTTTCTTCCAAAGTACTCTAAAAACTGCTCTTAGTGCGAGAGTATGGATTTTTAGACTTATGAACTGAAATTTGGGTAAAACATGAAATTCATGTGTGTTTGTAGACTAACATATCATGGAAGTCATCCACGTATAATACTGGCTTCTCTTCATCCAAGTTAAGGAACATGGGTATTTTCCAAAGTACTCTCGAACTTCTCTAAGTAGAAAAGTCCTGTTTTTGAGGCATAGACTCTGAAATTTGGCTAAAATATGAAGATCATGTGGGTCTATAGACCACATGTATTGTTAATTAGCATGTTTCCAATTAAAATATGCACCTATTGATCTAAATTCTGATGTTCGGGTTTTTACAGGGTACTCTGGAAACTTCTCCCAGTGCGAGAGTATGGATTTTTAGACTTAAGCACCGAATATTGGGTAAAACATGAAATTCATGTGTGTCTGTAGACTAACATATAATGGAAGTCATCCACGTTGAATACATGCTTCTCTTTATCCAAGTTATGGCACATGGTTATTTTCCAGAGTACTCTGGAACGGCTCTAAGTAGAAAAGTCCTATTTTTGAGGCCTAGACTCTGACATTTGGATAAAATATGAAGATCACGTGGGTCTAGAAACCACATGTATTGGTTATTAGCATGTTTCCAATCAAAATATGCACTTCTTGATATACATTCTGACGTTCTCGTTTTTTCCAGAGTACTCTGGAAACTGCTCTTAGTGCGAGAGTATGAATTTTTAGACTTAAGCACTGAAATTTGGGTAAAACATTAAATTCATGTGTGTTTGTAGAATAACATATCATGGAAGTCATCCAAGTTTAATATAGGCTTCTCTTCATCCAAGTTAAGGCACATGGGTATTTTCCAGAGTACTATCGAACTACTCTAAGTAGAAATGTCTTGTTTTTGAGGCATATACTCTGAAATTTGGATAAAATATGAAGATCATGTGTGTCTATAGACCACATGTATTTTTCATTAGCATATTTCCAATTAAAATATGCACCTCTTGAGCTGCATTCTGACGTTCGGGTTTTTTACAGAGTACTCTGGAAACTGCTCTTAGTGCGAGATTATGGATTTTTAGACTTAAGCACCGAATTTTGGGTAAAACATGAAATTCATGTGTGTCTGTAGACTAACATATAATTCAAGTCATCCACGTCGAATACATGCTTCTCTTCAGCCAAGATAAGGCACATGGGTTATTTTCAAGAGTACTCTGGTAGTGCTCTAAGTAGAAAAGTCTTGTTTTTGAGGCCTAGACTCTGAAATTTGGATAAAATATGAAGATCATGTGGTTCTACAGATCACATGTATTGTTAATTAGCATGTTTCCAATAAAAATATGCACCTCTTGATCTACTTTCTGAAATTCGGTTTTTTTTTCCAGTGTACTCTGTTACTACTCTCATTGCGAGAGTATGGATTTTTAGACTTCAACACCAAATTTTGGGTAAAACATGAAATTCATGTGTGTCTATAAACTAACATATAATGGAAGTCATCCACGTTGAATACATGCTTCTCTTTAGCCAAGTTATGGCACAAGGTTATTTTCCAAAGTACTCTGGAACTGCTCTAAGTAGAAAAGTCCTATTTTTGAGGCCTAGACTCTGACATTTGGATAAAATATGAAGATTTTGTGGGTCTATAGACCACATGTATTTTTCATTAGCATATTTCCAATTAAAATATGCACCTCTTGAGCTGCATTCTGACGTTCGGGTTTTTTCCAGTGTACTCTAGAATCTACTCTCTTTGCGAGAGTATGGATTTTTAGACTTAAGCACCGAATTTTGGGTAAAACATGAAATTCATGTGTGTTTGTATACTAAAATATCATGGAAGTCATCCACGTTGAATACAGTCTTGTCTTCATCCAAGTTAAGGCACAAGGGTATTTTCCAGAGTACTCTAGAACTGCTCTAAGTAGAAAAGTATTGTTTTTGAGGCCTAGACTCTGAAATTTGGCTAAAATATGAAGATCATGTGGGTCCATGGACCACATGTATTGTTCATTAGCATGTTTCCAATCAAAATATTCACCTCTTGATCAACTTTCTGATATTCGGGTTTTTTTTTTCTAGAGTACTCTGGAAACTGCTCTCAGTGCGAAAGTATGGATTTTTAGTCTTAAGCACCGAATTTTAGGTAAAACATGAAATACATGTGTGTTTGTAGACTAATATATAATGGAAGTCATACACGTTGAATACATGCTTCTCAATTTCCAAGTTATGGAACAGGGTTATTTTCCAGAGTACTCTGGAACTGCTCAAAGTAAAAAACACTCCTGATTTTGAGGCCTAGACTTTGAAATTTGGCTAAAATATGAATATCATGTGGGTCTATAGACCACATGTATTGTTAATTAGCATGTTTCCAATCAAAATATGTACCTATTGATCTACATTCTGACGTTCAGGTTTTTTATATAGTACTTTGGAAACTTCTCTCAATGCGAGAGTATGGATTTTTAGACTTAAGCCCAGAATTTTGGGTAAAACATTGATATTCATGTGTGTCTGTAGACTAACATATCATGGAAGTCATCCACATTGAATACAAGCTTCTCTTCAGCCAAGTTAAGGCGCATGGGTATTTTCTAGAGTACTCTGGTAGTGCTCTAAGTAGAAAAGTCCTGTTTTTGAGGCATAGACTCTAAAATTTGGCTAAAATATGAAGTTCATGTGGGTCTACAGACCACATGTATTGTTGATTAGCATGTTTCCAACAAGAATATGCACCTCTTGATCTACATTCTGAAGTTCGGGTTTTTTCCGGAGTACTCTGGAAACTGCTCTCATTGCGAGAGTATGGATTTTTAGACTTCAGCACCGAATTTTGGGTAAAACATGAAATTAATGTATGTCTGTAAACTAACATATAATGGAAGTCATCCACGTTGAATACATGCTTATCTTTAGCCAATTTATGGCACAGGGTTATTTTCCAGAGTACTCTGGAACTGCTCTAAGTAAAAAACTCCTGTTTTTGAGGCCTAGACTCTAAATTTGGTTAAAATATGAATATCATGTGGGTCTATATACCACATGTATTGTTAATTAGCATGTTTCCAATAAAAATATGCACCTATTGATCTACATTCTGACGTTCGGGTTTCTTATAGAGTACTTTGGAAACTTATCTCAATGCGAGAGTATGGATTTTTAGACTTAAGCCCCGAATTTTGGGTAAAAAATTGAAATTCATGTGTGTCTGTAGACTAACATATCATGGAAGTGATCCACGTTGAATACAAGCTTCTCTTTAGCTAAGTTAAGGCGCAGGGGTATTTTCTAGAGTACTCTGGTAGTGCTCTAAGTAGAAAAGTCCTGTTTTTGAGGCCTAGACTCTGAAATTTGGCTAAAATATGAAGTTCATGTGGGTCTATAGACCACATGTAATGTTCATTAGCATGTTTCCAACAAAAATATGCACCTCTTGATTTACATTCTGAAATTCGGGTTTTTCCAGTGTACTCTGGAAACTGCTCTCATTGCGAGTGTATGGATTTTTAGACTTAAGCACCGAATTTTGGGTAAAACATTAAATTCATGTGTGTCTGTAGACTAACATATAATGGAAGTCATCCACGTTGAATACAGGCTTCTCTTCAGCCAAGTTAAGGCGCATGGGTATTTTCTAAAGTACTCTCGTAGTGCTCTAAGTAGAAAAGTCTTGTTTATGAGGCCTGGACTCTGAAATTTGGCTAAAATATGAAGATCATGTGGGTCTACAGATCACATGTATTGTTCATTAGCATGTTTCCAATAAAAATATGCACATCTTGATCTATATTCTGAAATTCGGGTTTTTTCCAATGTACTATGGAAACTGCGCTCATTGCGAGATTATGGATTTTTAGACTTCAGCACCGAATTTTGGGTAAAACATGAAATTAATGTGTGTCTGTAAACTAACATATAATGGAAGTCATCCACGTTGAATACATGCTTCTCTTTAGCCAATTTATGGCACAGGGTTATTTTCCAGAGTACTCTAGAACTGCTCTAAGTAGAAAAGTCCTATTTTTGAGGCCAAGACTCTGAAGTGTATATAAAATATGAAGATCATGTGGGTATAGAGACCACATGTATTGGTCATTAGCGTGTTTCCAATCAAAATATGCACTTCTTGATATACATTCTGACGTTAGGGTTTTTTCCAGAGTACTCTGGAAACTGCTCTTAGTGCGAGAGTATGGATTTTTAGACTTAAGCACCGAAATTTGGGTAAAACATTAAATTCATGTGTGTCTTTAGACTAACATATAATGAAAGTCATCCACGTCGAATACATGCTTCTCTTCAGCTAAGTTAAAGCGCATGGATATTTTCTAGAGTACTCTGGTAGTGCTCTAAGTAGAAAAGTCTTGTTTTTGAGGCATATACTCTGAAATTTGGATAAAATATGAAGATCATGTGGGTCTATGGACAACATGTATTGTTCATTAGCATGTTTCCAATCAATATATGCACCCCTTGATCTACTTTCTGACGTTCGGGTTTTTTTTTCCAGTACTGGAAACCGCTCTTTGGAAATGATTTTCTAGGACTTGAGAGTAAAACATGAGATCATGTCTGTCTGTAGACTAACATATAATGGAAGTCATCCATGTTGAATACAAGATTCTCTTCAGCCAAGTTAAGGCATAAGGGTATTTTCCAGAGTACTCTGGTAGTGCTCTAATTAGAAAATTCCTGTTTTTAAGGCCTAGACTCTGAAATTTGGCTAAAATATGAAGATCATGTGGGTCCAAAGACCACATGTATTGTTCATTAGCATGTTTCCAATAAAAATATGCACCTCTTGATCTACATTCTGAAATTCGGGTTTTTTCCAGTGTACTCTTGAAACTGCTCTCATTGCGAGAGTATGGATTTTTAGACTTAAGCACCGAATTTTGGGTAAATCATGAAATTCATGTGTGTCTGTAGACTAACATATAATGGAAGTCATCCACGTTGAAAACAGGCTTCTCTTCATCCAAGTTAAGGCACATGGGTATTTTCCAGAGTACTCACGAACTGCTCTAAGTAGAAAAATCCTGTTTTTGAGGCATAGACTATGAAATTTGACTAAAATATGAAGATAATGTGGGTTTATAGACCACATGTATTGTTCATTAGCATGTTTCCAATAAAAATATGCACCTCTTGATCTACATTATGAAATTCGTTTTTTTTCCAGTGTACTCTGGAAACTGCTCTCATTTCGAGAGTATGGATTTTTAGACTTAAGCACCGAATTTTTGGTAAAACAGGAAATTAATGTGTGTCTGTATACTAACATATAATGGAAGTCATCCACGTTGAATACCGGATTCTCTTCACCCAAGTTATGGCACAAGGTTATTTTCCAGAGTACTTTGGAACTGCTCTAAGTAGAAAAGTCCTATTTTTGAGGCCTAGACTCTGACATTTGGATAAAATATGTAGATCACGTGGGTATAGAGACCACATGTATTAGTCATTATCATGTTTCCAATCAAATTATGCACTTCCTTATATACATTCTGACGTTCGAGTTTTTTACAAAGTACTATGGAAACTGCTCTTAGTGCGAGAGTATGGATTTTTAGACTTAAGCACTGAAATTTGGGTAAAACATGAAATTAATGTGTGTTTGTAGACTAACATATCATATAAGTCATCCACGGTGAATACAGGCTTCTCTTTATCCAATTTAAGGCACATGGGTATTTTCCAAAGTACTCTCGAACTTCTCTAAGTAGAAAAGTCATGTTTTTGAGGCCTAGACTCTGAAATTTGGCTAAAATATGAAGATCACGTGGGTATATAGACCACATGTATTGTTCATTAGCATATTTCCAATCAAAATATGCACCTCTTGATCTACATTCTGACGTTCGGGTTTTTTCCAGAGTTCTCTGGAAACTGCTCTCAGTGCGAGAGTATGGATTTTTAGACTTAAGCACCGAATTTTGGGTAAAACATCAAATTCATGTGTGTCTGTAAACTAACATATAATGGAAGTCATCCACGTTGAATACATGCTTCTCTTCAGCCAAGTTATGGCACAGGGTTATTTTCCTTAGTACTTTGGAACTGCTCTAAATAGAAAAGTCCTATTTTTGAGGCCTAGACTCTGACATTTGGATAAAATATGTAGATCATGTGGGTCTAGAGACCACATGTATTAGTCATTAGCATGTTTCCAATCAAAATATGCACTTCCTTATATACATTCTGACGTTCGGGTATTTTATAGAGTACTCTGGAAATTGCTCTTAGTGCGAGAGTATGGATTTTTAGACTTAAGCACTGAAATTTGGGTAAAACATGAAATTAATGTGTGTTTGTAGACTAACATATCATAGAAATCATCCACGTTGAATACAAGCTTATATTTCGAAAGTTAAGACATTTCTCGCGATTAATTTTAATTGTAGAGACAGAAAATGATAAGAAAAAGAATAAAATTTAAAAGAAAGGGTATATATGGCTAATATTTCCTATGTCTTTTTCACCCAGACCTATATTTTAAAAGTCCATTCCTCCCACACTTTATGGCCTATGGTCATATGACCCGTTTTCCGGTTTAGTTTTAGTATCCCCCAATTAATCCTTCTAAAACAAATTTTCTCTCCAAAAATACATTTCTTTTATATTTGTTTCCCGTAAAGGAACTCATCTCATCGATCGTACATTTGTTTAATTTTATTCTTGTAATTGTTGAACCAAAAATCGACGAGACCATAAATGTCGGCTTAGATTATTTGTTTTCGAAAGAGAAAGGTTATATTAAGGAAAAAAGGAAAAAGGCAAAGCTTGTAGATTCAAGAGTTACAGAAAACTATCTTCAGGACTAGATTACAAGAGCAACACAAAATTTACATGTGCAGTACATAGGTGCGGAGCCAAGAATTTTGTTATGGGGTGCAAAATTTGTTATGGGTTGCAAAAATAATAATTTAAGGGGTGCACTAATGCAAAAATTGGCTTAAATATAGAATTTTTTTGGGCAGGGATACAAGTGCACACTCTTGCAATGGGCTGGCTCCGCCCCTGCCAGTACATCTTCCCAATTGTGAAACACAGTGTTTACATCAACAAAGTTAAAAACATTTGTATCACAATTCCATAACACTAGAGTCTTCTTAATTAAAATGATTATCTCCTCCACCGATCTCCGCCTATGTCCGAACACTGTATTATTCCGTTCATTCCATAAATTTCAAACTATGGCGTAATGAATCTTATCCCATAATGCTTTACATATACCCTTTTGGACGTTCCACTCCCACGCGATAAAAAGCTGCAGCATAGATGACGGCAAAGGCCATGAAATGTGAAACGAATTGATAAAGAACCCATACCTTAATAGAGAAATCACTTGATTGACTGTATTGTTTGTTCTTCGTACGTTGTATGTGTATTATTGTATGCTAGGGAGTGAGTGGGGGAGTAGTTGTGTGCATCCGAAAATATATAAAATTAAAAGCTAAGTGCATGATGCACCATATACAAGACCTGTATATCCGAAAAAGAATAGGATTAAAATAAAAGCCAAGTGCACGGTATGGTGCACCATATACACGACCTGTATATCCAAAAAAGAATAGTATTAAAATCCATAAAAGAATAAAATTAAAAGTTCCCTTCAAAAAAAAAAAAAAAAAACCAAGTGTATAATAATAAAGTTGCTGTGCCACGAGTCCACAAAAGCAAGAACCTTATCGGAATAACCAAAAAAAAACAAAAAATCTAAACAAACAACACAAAAAACAACACTAAAACAACCACACAGTCATAAAAACCAAGAACAATTAGAAAAAAATTTTATCGGAATAACCAAAAAAAAAAGAAAAAACTCCACCCATGCTTGTTCATAAAAGATTCTAAAGAAAATAAGAGCCAAATCCAAAAGATATAATACAAAGATCATGCTTCAAAAAAAATAATATATAATACAAAGATTGGTTGGGGCCTCACCGTTGTCTCCCAATAGGATTTTGGGGCTACACGACCTGTATATCCTAAAATTTTTTAAAATTGGCTAAACTAACCCAAATTATTAATGTTAATTACAAAGATTGTTGATTAGTTAACTTAAATTAGTAGTTAAGTGACTAAAGATAAAATTAACTTAAATTAGTAGTTAAGTTAGATAAAATCAGTGTTAGGGTAAAAATTGAGATAATATAATAAGGAAAAAATTGTGTGTTGGATAGAGAGGAAGAAAGTGAGTTTTGGGGGAAATTTTAGGTTATTTGAAATGAGTGATTGTAGTGGAGCTGTGGAGGAAATGAGGTAAGTGAAGATTCAAACAACATACATGGTTGTGTTGATGGTGAGATTGTCTCATCTAATCCTATGGATTGGATGTTTGATGAAGAGATGTAAATAGAGGAAGGTTTGATAAATGATGCAAATGAAGATCCTATTGCTCAAAATGAAGGAACCAATCCTCCATATGAAGAACCCGGAGATAAAAACAATCACGTAAACTTCCTATACTCTTCAAATTGCATGAATGGTACTCCAAGTGGTCGATTCATGGACACCATGCCACTACTCAGAGTGAGGGTCGTTTTGTTGGGAGTACTATACCATGACGACCCTTAAGAGTCGTCAGGTATTTATCACATTTATGAACGACCCTAAATGTAGTTATGAAAAATCGTCATCCAGGTTCAAAAACATTGAAGACTCTGATATATGTAGTTAT
The DNA here is from genome assembly GCA_023529315.1 of Papaver bracteatum. Lineage (NCBI taxonomy): Eukaryota > Viridiplantae > Streptophyta > Magnoliopsida > Ranunculales > Papaveraceae > Papaver > Papaver bracteatum. The sequence continues at coordinate 1,181,148 of JAJJWX010005105.1, forward strand.
GAAAAATCGTCAATCAATTTAGTAAATATTGACGACTCTAGATTCTCTAGAGTCGTTTGTTGAATGTATTTATAACCCAACGACTCAACTACATTTTACTCTCTGTAGCTATTAATGTAAGGGTCGTTAGTTTAGCATTACCATAAACGGACGACCCTTTCATTGTAAATGAGCGTCATTGTTAAATAAGTCTCTAATATTGGCGACTATTTTATTTTATTTTTAATAATTTCTGATTTCATAGCAACATTTCATTGAATCCTAAAAGTCATACATATTTCATAGGGTTAAACACAATACATGATAACGATGCACTTCTACACTCAATCAAAAAGCATGTAATTATACATAGTTCCATGGAACATAAAGTAGCAATCGTGTAACTCAAACTTTTTCCCATGAAGTACCTCGTAGTATGCATACGCCTTCTTCATCTGTAAACGCAAACGCAAACATACTTAGTTAGTATCGATCATAAGTTTTACCTCTTGTGTAAATACTTACTCTTATAGTACCCATCATATCCGGAAAGGCTTCCCTTATGGCCGTAAATTTTTTTCAAAACATCACACTCAAATTTTATCTCTTTGAAGCATTCCTTGACTTGTTTCAAAGACCTTGAGTTGCGATTTTTGTCCAACGCCACAAAAATGATGAATACGTGGTTCCACCACGCATCTGATGTTTCATCAATGTCTTTGTCTAGACTTTCAAAGTGGGTTTTTACTGTTTTCCAAGCTCTTGTAATGGCACGCTTTCTTCGAAATGTATGGAGTCATTGTATTTCTTTTTTCCTCTTGGATGATGAATAATTTAGAAGGAGAAGATAAAGTTGATAATTATGGCGTTGGTAATGAAGAGGTGAGATATGGGTCTGTATTTATAGAAATGAACGATCCAACTGCTTGAACCACATTTGGTAGAGTTCAATTCTCCAATAAATGTTGTTAGTATCTGGGGTCGTTAATATTTTACATTTAAAATGGGCGATTCTTGAGTCTGTATTAGGTCGTCAGTTGGACATATATAAATGAACGACTTTAGAAGAAAACTTGGCATAATGGTATGTATATGTAAGTCGAGTCGTTAGTTTTTATTTGGAGTCGTCTGACAAACCTAATGAGTCAAGATTAAATATTTAGCATATTGACGACACTTGAATAATGGTCATATTTGTGCCACAAAAGTCGTTAATCTGCAAAAATTTGGTTGACGATTCTTTAAAAAAGCCACTTGCAAAAACTTGGTTGACGACCCTTTTTAAAAAAATTATGGTTGAAGTAGTATTATTGAATCGAAAAAAACGTACATGTCCTATGAAATAAAATATAAGGAAAAGACATAAAATAGTTCAATACATTGCGCTTAGAAAATGTATTTAGATTAATTATATTCGCTAATTGTCATTCAACTTCCTCCAAGAGAGTGTAGCAGTCCTCGTGCAAAAACTCATGGTCGTACCTTAATTCATATTGGAATACATGGAAAAATAATTATTTTAAAAAGTTAGTGTTGTTGAATAATCATAACCAAATTAATAATTTTTGATCAATGGTATATTGATTCACAAACGTACTTTACTAATGCGGAAGCGTTCTCCTATTACAATTTCCGTTTAGTGCTTTAAAAACCTTAAACACACGTTTCCACCAAGCATTGGTGTTTTGATCATGCCCAAGGTAAGGCCCTCTTGTTGGGTCTTCGTTACTTATCATCCATTCTGCTTCCTCAACGGAGTGCTTTGTGAGAGTGGTGTATGCTCTAACAATAACAACATCTTCTAGGTTAGTGAACGTAGTTGGAGGCATCTTTAGTGTTTGAAAGTGATGGGTGACTGATTTAGGATGATTGAAAGATATGGGTGATTAAGTTTGGAAGAGATAGGTCTCTATTTATAGCAAAATGTACTCAACGACTACTTGTTTGTGAATAAAACCGTGACATTTAATAATTTTTTTAGCAATAACTGCTCCTAGGAATCAAACATATCTTTTATTTTGAATTTTAATTTCTTCATTAAATGCATGATGATGCTTTCATTGCATCTTTTGTTACGGACCGAACGTATTGGAAATAACTTCATCGAACTTTGTAGTGATGCGCTTTTGACGTGGTCTCTAAAAGTAATAATTTCACAAGAAGAATTAAATGCGAAGTGATCGCAGTTAGCGATGGCGATCAACTAGACTGCAATAACTATGTTTAATGGATTGAAGCAAAATGCGATCACTGGATCATCGATTATGATCAAAATCAATCCAGCTAAAGTATTACGATCAACCGGATCGCAATAGTTATTATTTACGGCATCCAAATGTTTTTCTCCGTACACTATTTTGAAGCTTTCTGTACTACCTTTCTCAATGGGAAAACATGATTACTTTTCTCGTTGTTCCCCTTAGTCGGTGCCAATGTTTGTACCAAGAAATATTTCCAGGCACTAAACACGATGATTTTGGTTATGATGATCATAACTTGTGTTTTACACAAAACAAGCATAAATATGATAGACACGAATTTTACGTGGTTCGGCATGGTTTGCCTACATCCACGGACGAATCCCCGTAGGTAGAGATATTTTATTGATGTATGGATTACAATGATTTCTTATCCCTTTTAGGTTTTCTTTGGTGTGTTTTTCTCTATCCGGTGTCCCCCTATTTAGGTTTAGATTCCCTCTATTTATACAATTGAATACATTGGTTAAATCCTAATTTCGAGATAAACTTCTCCGCAAGTAACTTGGCTAGGAAGACATCCGGAATGTTCAAGAACTTTCTCTCGATCTTGGTCAAAGAACTTATCCGAAACTTCCACAATCTTCTTCCAGGGTTTTTGCACTGGATCAGTGGAAATGGGCCAAACCGGCATGGGCATGTGGGTTTGACTAATGACCTTGACTTTGATTGGCAGGGTTGAATTTTGTCGTTGATTGTGAAGATCGATCTTTAAATAACAAACTGTATTGACTGGAGACATGGTTGGAGACTGGATGACAGCATGACTAGCAAAAAGGTTGGAAACTTGTTGGCTATATGGATGAAGGACTTCACATGTGCACAAGACCGGCTACATGGTAGGTGGACTTGATGGGGAGCATGGCCGGAGGACATGGATGCTAACTTGGCCGGGGAACATGGTCGGAGGACTTGGCATGGGAGCATGTCTAGGGAGTATTAAGAAGACCGCTAAAAAACTTGGCTACGAACGCTGACCCATTTTTGAATTTTTTTGGTTGACCCGTTGTTGACTTTGACCATTGACTTCATGTAATACTGGGCCGGCTGGTGGGCTGTGTCTGTTGACTGATTGGAAGTATTGGATGACGGTTGAATGGTGTCACAGACAATATTATGGCCCAATATAGGGTATTTTTATCATGGTACAAATAGTTACTACAATACTTATTACGTCCCATCCTACCAAGATATATTTTTTTTGAAGCATTAAATTAAATAAAACTAATTAAACAGTTATTACACGTGGGAATATAATTCCCATAGAGTCGCTCAAAATAATTGGATTAAGAAAAGTCGGATTCGTTTGTTCCCAAATTGATGTTGAAAGGTTTCCCGTCTGGCTTCTATCGGTGCAAAGTTTTGCCACCCATCCATGGCTTGGTTTCCTTCTCTATAATTATCTTTGAATAAGACAACATGGGATTTGTCGCATTCGATGTACGATTTGAGAATCATTTCGAGATATACCATGGAGGTTACCTTGGATTGTTGATGAAGTTCACGAGATTTTTTCGAAATCTGTTTCAAATAAGACTTCCGTCCAAAGTATCTTTCATTGATGGCTTCTGGTTGCTATCATTGTGGCCCATGTTTCATTGTTAGCGTAGTGGTTATACCTAGAGGTTGTGCAAGAGCCAATATTGTGTGGGCGCTTGAGTTCCCGTGATATGAATCCTTCTCCTGCTATTCCGTGGTTACCTCTAGTCGCACCATCGGTATTTATTTTATACGAGTCTTGTGTTGGGATACTCCAACCCACTTGAATGGTTGTAGTAGATTTTAGTAAGATTGTTGTCAATCTGCTAGGACTCTCCCTGGTATAACCTGGTGGGGAGGTCGCTTTTGCCCATTCAAATTTATGCTTGGAGTGCGAAAGATTTTGCTGTGGTGTCTTCTTGGTGGATCGTCGATTGAATAAGATATCATTTCTGGTAGTCCATATAGACCAGAAGAGGAAACAATAGGATGTGATAGAATATGTATTATCTCGAGATTGCAGTAATTGGGAAATTGTTGTTTGGAGGCTTATGATAATTGGTTGGTGGGTACCTTGGGAATGGTTTGCTGATATGCGATTAGAAAGAGTGTTCCAAGTGGACAAAATCATTGTACAATGAATCAACATGTGATTGTCTATTTCAGGTCTCATAATTGCATCAGGGGGCATAAGTTGGAAGTGGAGAGATTGATGTGGTGGAGTAGGGATAAGGTTGGTAAACCTTCATTTATAGCTTTCCACAAGAAAATCCGAATTTTTGGAGGACACAGCAAGGTCCACAAGAATTTTGTGTTTGGGAGGGGTTGAGTATGGGGTCGTGTGAGAGAGTTGTTTTCTGTTGGATTAGACGATTGTATCCGGATCTGTGGTGTATTGACTCGATTTAGAGTAAGGCCAAATAATTTTGTCGAGGTGTTGTTGAGGGGTAGGTGGATGTTTATAATATGATGGGTTACATTGTTGGGAAGGTGGCTAAACTGATCGTGATTCCAGTTATGGGAGATGGGGTCAATTAAGTCTGCTACATATTGAATAGGATTCCATTGGGTTGGATCAAGGTTTTGAAAGTGGGGTATCAATTTGCTTGGATAGGGGTATCAAGCCATTTCCTATTTGGTGAAATATATGATTTTTGACAGTAGGTATGAGAGATGCCATTTGTTTCCATTGTGGGCTGGTAGTCGTGGATATTGATATCCTACCTTGAAATATCGGCTGATGGTGGAGATATTTATCGTTGAAGAGGCTCGAACAAATGGAATGTGGTTGGTCTTGAATATTCCAATTTTTTTTCATTAAAAGAGCTTTATTGTGATGGCTACTCTTTCTGATACCTAGCGCTCCCTCCGCTATTGGCTTGTTTAGCTTGTTCCATCCTAATGGGTGAAGCTTTCGGACCGAAGAATCATGTCCCCAGAAAACATTCTTGGTGATCCGATCAATTTGATTGTGAACATGGGTAGAGAAAATCTATGTTTGCATGAGGTGGTTTGAGGTTGGGGTTAAGGAGGTTTTAATTAGAACTAGTCTTCCTGCCGGGGAAGGCATTTTTTGATCCATCCTTGTGCTTTGCGTGCCAATCTCTGCAGTAGTGGTTCAAATATGTGACTTGAATCCCTCCCATGTTTGAATTGAACTCCCAAGTATACAGGTGGGATTGATGTAGTCGGCATGCCGAAAAATTAATTGGTGAAGGTTATCTATGTGATCACCTTCAAAGACTTCTTCAATCATACGTCTCCTCAGCGTGTCAAATTATCAATGCAGCAAGAGAATACTTATTGCGTTGGGTCCGCCTGTAGGTAAAGGCTCGCTATAGTACTTATTGCGTACCAACCAGTATATGGATGGGAGTTGTTAATTACTTCTTTGTTGGATGGATGGGACAGCATATAATTAACTCGTCACTGAATTACCTAGCTGCTCTATCATCTGGTATAGATATTTTCCATCGATTTTCCTATTGGAAGACAAATAAGTAATGTGCCATTGTTTTCATTTCAACAAGATGATAGAAACAGGTCTCCATCTTCCCAGCTTACCCACATTCATGGAATGCCGTTCAGTTTTCAAGACGTCTTGAAGGTGAAATGACGGACACGCGAGACTCAAAATCTCGTGCAGAAGAGCACGGAGGTTTGAGTGTTCTCGAGGGCATGTCGGGCTCACCTCTATATGCGCTGTGTTGGGGCATGAGTTTAATTTGCATATTTATTCTTATGACCCATTGCCAAGAGAATACGGTTGTAAGAATAATTAACTCATTTATTTATCATAAATGGACACTAACCGTCAGTCTGTAGAAAAAGTGATACTATCTCAGACCGATCAAAATCTTTCCGATAGACATAAACACTTGAGTCTTATCAAAACGACATATGAACCTATTTGTTTTCGGACATCATTTCCATAAAATTTTACTATGAAAATAAATCATCAAGCGCTTGAATACCAACACACATTATGAAGTTATTGGATTGGGATTCGTCCACATCCACGTATATTAGCAGGGGCTCATGGTTTGTGCGTCGGTTTTTAATTAATTTATTTATTTTTCATTAGATTTTTCGTTCCTCAAGTGTAGTACTAACTGGGACGACCGACCGGAGAGCCCGAAGGGCTCAAAGGGAGGGAGTCCTTTTTATGACCATTTTTTTGTAAAATGAAGATTAATACAAATGTGCAATTTGATAAAAAGATTGGAAATTTTCATATAACTCCTTGTACATCCCTTTTAGCCATTTTTTTATGGCCATGGTTACTTTTTCACTAGACAAAATTGTCCATCCCTTTTAGTCCAATTATTATAACTCATTGTTTATCCTATTTTTAGTGGTACAATTGGAAAACAAACTTTAATATAACATATCTAAAAATTCTTGCTTTGGAATTTTACAAATTTCATCTATTTGGAAAGGTAATAAAAAAGCTACGCGATGAGTAAAAACAACAATAACCATTGGGGCTAGCCCAGTTGGCCAGGAGCCTGACCTCCAAATAAGGAGGTCAGCGGTTCGAGTCTCCGCTCAAACACAAATTAAAACTAACATTTAACATGGGTTTAACTTCAAGAGGGCCGAAGTTTCCTCGGTTGGGAGTAAGCGTGGCTACGTTGTGGGGGTGGCGAGGACGGGCCTATGCCTAGCTTCAAAAAAAAAAATGAGTAAAACAACAATATGAGTTCTTACGAAAAAAAATCGGAAATGACATTCCAACAACAAAATATTGTATAACGCGTTATGCAATCAACAGTGTTTCGTTTTTCTTCGATCGGCCCTCCTTACCGTGGCAGTGGTGTTCTAGTTTATGGTTAGGCCGGCAGTTAGTAAAAAATTACTAGGACAATTTTTTCTTCCAAAAGTAATACTCCAACATAATCAAGTTAACCGATGATAACCATGCTGACTTTCCAAGAATGTAATACGTATTATCATATTTTCCTGGTTAGTAACTTAAAATACCACATTGCCTGTAATAAAGGGCATGCCTCTGATGTCAATTAATAGGATGCAGGAGCCACTAGCATCTGTGTTATTTTTCTCGCTCGTGGTCGAAATTGGACAAATTATGACCTACCCACATTCAATCTAATACATGACAGGTTTTGATTTCGACATCTGCATTCACTCCGATATTTGTTAGTGTATGCGCGGAAGGAAGGAAGTATGAATTTTACGTGGATCGAATAGGTATTTTTATAATTAATATATTTTAAATAGAAAAGAAAAACAAAACAAAAAACGATTTGAATTCCTACGAAACTTACACAAGGTACAACAACAACATACAGGTAACAGGTGCCTTGGACAACAATCCCAAAAAAACAAAACCTTAAACAAGCACCAACTTTTTTTTAAGCCAATTTTTTAAAAGAAAATCTCTTCATTAAGAATCTAGAATTTAAGATTGAAAATTTTGAGTAAGAAAATGTTAAGTCTTTGTAGTTGAGAATGGCGTAAGTAGTGTTGTGAATTTTTGTGCATGGTTTTAATTATTGTATCTGTTGCATTTGTTTGTTTTTCGATGCACTATATTATTTTTTGAAATTTCCTACTGGGTTGTGGTTTCTCACCCCTTTTCCTCCCTTTCCACAGAGACACTAGTACAAAAAGTCGCATTTGACACATTGGATCAACGTGTCCATAGGCTTTCGGCCATGGATTTTTTTCACTCCAGAAATGTGATATTAGGTGCCATGACAAAAGGATACCTTTATGGCTACATAAAGTTTGTGTGACTAATAGACATGATTTACCATGGCCATATCCCTATAACCGTGTCCATATGGTACCCTGTTTTTTTAAGCAGTTGAGCATTGCCATGGCCATAGGTTCCTTATAGCCACACAACTTATGTTTAATGTGGCCAGTGTTTACTTTAAAGCTACATGGATTTGTTTGAACCATAGCCTTTGCTACCAATCAGACGTTAAAGTCATTTTATCGCTGGCTAATTCGTGACCTACAATCACATTGAAATTGTAACACCATGGCAATAGACTTTCTTAAGATACAATACATGATTTCGATGTGGAAATACATGACTTGTAGTCACGTTAAATCTATAGTACTATGGACATACATATTTTTAGACACGTGATAAACATTTTACATGGCCACTAAGAATTTGTAGCACCGTGGCTAAAAACTTTCCAAAGACACGCAAAATGTTTTCAATGTAGTTGTTGGTCACCTTTTGGACACAGGGGATCAGATAAAACATGACGCTACATACCTTAAAGTCACACAAAACAACTTTAATGTGGCAAATGTTTAACTTTTAGCCACATGTTTAGTTTTCACCTTCTTAAAATTAGAATTTTCATAGCTCTATTTATTCGTTGTCCATGGTTCTAAATCTAAAAGGTGGCCGTAGTTATATTCAACCACGCAAAGGCAGTATTGGCCACTTATATCGATTATTTAGGGACCATTTAGATTAATAATCATGATACAAATTAATCACACTATCAAAAATGATCCAAAATACTTTTTATTAATTATATGAGATACATCACATGTGTTTGATTAGTTGAGCAAAATCCACTGAAGGTTCAACAAGTAAACACTTGTACAATCAAACTTTATAGCACCACGATCCTACAATCTTCATTCACTTGATACTCAGTATTCTTCTGTTCCCCATCATGCAGATCCCAAGCTTTAAAATCTTCTTAGACATAAGGTTGTCATCATGCTTATCTTCCTAGTCGTATTAATAATTAAGCTTCAAAACTAACTGATCCCTTCTCTTTCATTCTTAGAGTCAGGACAAAATAGTGGAATGAGCTCTGTTGGTCCATGTTGAAGTGAGCTGAGAGGAAAAGACCTTGTCCACCAAGATGGAATATTTGTGAGTCGACTTGGCCAGATGGGAACAGTCTTACACACTCGTCACGTTTAAGATCCAAATAAACTACAAACTGCTGACATGGAAGATCGAATTCCACCACCTTCACAGGTCTGTATATGTATGCTCGTTCAAC